>CM031240.1:59590429-60190429 GCA_018340775.1 Taxus wallichiana var. yunnanensis | reverse complement strand
CAATACCGGCAAGGGAAATTCATCTTTCAAACAGTGAGGTTGAGGTCACGAGAAGTCCATGTAAATGCAGATTCCCCTATTGCTTTAGTAACAGTAATGGACAATGTTAGAAATCAATGAGGATAATTAATGGGTAAGATGAAGGAAATGGAAAGAATGAGATGAAGTTCTTCTTTGACAAGAAGAGCAATGTGAGGTGTATTTTCCTCACTTTTTGTTGTATAGCTTTGGCATCGGGAACGGTTATGATATTGTGGACCACTATGGTGGGGTCAATACCGGGCATGTCTGCGTAAGACCAAGCGAAAGCATGGTTATGATCTCAAAGAAAAGAAGTGATGGCTTCCTATTCAGCAGCATCTAAAGATTGTCTGATATTTAGGATGTGTGGGTCATCCTGAGTATGAATGTTGATCTCGATAGTCGATTCATTCAACATGGTTTACGTCTCAGATGGTAACAACCGATGAATATATGAGTCTTTTGCACCAAGGTAGGTGAGTATGGATTCATCATCCTGATATTGAATGAAGTTAATTATAGGTGTGTCATCATCAATCATCTCAGGATACAGGAATGGAAGATTGGAAGGGACCTCGCCTTCACATTGATAAGTCAAAGGCCCCAAGGATATGGTGTTTATGAAAAAAAAGGTTAGGATGGATAGATTTGGGATCCATTGACTCCGTCGATGAAGGTGGTGATGAAGGTGGAGTAGGTGATGGAAGTGATAAAGATGAAGATGGAGGGGGCTAGGGTCTTCAATGAGTTCAATGTGGGCATGTTTGGTAGGAGGTTTGGGGAAGCCGATACCACTATGGTCATCATGTTTGCAGTAATACACGAGAATAACAAAGATGGCGGCCTTGCTCGTAAAAGCCAAAACTAAAACCCTTCCACACACAAAGTGTAAGAAGGTGTGGGAAAAATAGTAATTGGTAAGTGATTGGAAGTAAGTAGAAAATCGGCGGGGTTATGATGGTGGTTCGGTGTGTGTAAGTGGTAGTATCAAGTCCCCCATAGGTGAGACTAGTACAAAGATGAGGAGGACCATAAAGGAGGCATTCTCCTATACGGTGATCATAGCGAGGGTGTTAGTGAAGGCTTCCATACTCATGTGGAGTAAGGAATGTGTTGACACTATATAGGTGGTACTCCCCGAGAGAGACATTGAAAAACACCTCCCAAGGGATCAGTGGTTGGTATGTAGGTAGTTGGTATGGATAATGTGTCATAGTTCGATGCAGAGGTGGATTTAATGGATTGGGAAGCTAATTGGTCAGCCATGGGGATTTTAGCAGTGGTAGGAATCGAGGTGGTATGTGCGGTAGAAGTAGCGGCTATACTGATAGGAGGAGGTGTAGGTGAAGCGGTATTGGTTGCGGAGGTAGACAGCTTGAAAAAACAGCATGAGCACATCATCGGGTCAGCTGGAATGGTATAAGTGTGTCCTTCATGTTCAAACTTTACACAATGATGCAAAGTGGAAGGAACACAACCCATGACACGGATCCAAGGTCTACCAAGAAACAAGTTATACTGGAATTCCCCTCCAAAACATAAAATGATTCGTGAATGTGCGAGGGCCCACGCGAATGTGAAGGATGACAAAGTGCCTCATGTGGAAGTGATAGCGTCATTGAATGAACGCAACATGACCGGATGTTTATGCATGTAATTTCCAGGTATGCACATTTGAGAAAATGCATGGATGAAATAAGGTTAATGCTAGTGCCTCCATCAATCATCACATGGCGTACACTGTATGTCATCAATGTGGACACAGAGATGAAGAGGGCTAGGTTTGGAGCATCGTTTTGGTATGGCGTGATCTCTTCCTCCGAGAAGCTAAGGGAGGCCACTTGGTGAACAAGTTGAGGTGAGGATGAAGGTAGTAATTTGGTGAGAGAGGTTACATGATGAGGTGTGATAATGGAGGCTACGGGTGTAGAGTCATTGGGTATAACCTCAATAGATTGAAGGACCTCCATGAGGGCTTGACGATGGGATTCGAGGTTTGGATGAGGTCATATAAGGAAATTTTGAGAGGAGACTGGTGTAATTGTTTGAGAATGGTGAGATGTGTGAAACCATTAGAAATGGGGTATGTGGGGTCGCGGATAGTTATTTTTGTATGGATGCAGTGGTATGTTGGGTATAGGATTGGTTAGTGGGTCAATTGCCTTTTCTTTTCCCTCTCGTACATGTGTAGTGACAAGTATCATGGTTATTTGAGGGAAGTTGGCAAATGGAGAAGGTGTAGGGTGAGTGCTATAATGACATGATGGGAAAAAACCTATTGGAGGAGAAAAACCTATGAGGTCACCGGGCACAACGACATTTGGGTGGTGGCATGGCAGGTTCTCGATGCAAACCATATTGATCTCAAATCTTGGGTGTGGCTCTAGAAGCTATGAGGGTGGAGGTTGTGGTTATTGAGTGGGCAGTGTGGGGATGGGTGTTGGTGAAGTAGGATCCTCGTCAAGAAGGTTGTCATCATCAAAGTTGGTTTCTGGTGGATACAATTAGATAAGGATGGTTTTCAAGGCCTTGTAGCTCTCCACATCATGCCCTAGCACACAATGGTATGCACAAATTTTAGTATCATCAAACCCTTTTGGCTTGGGTTTGAGGAGGTCATAAGGCCTAGGGAAAGAGTAACCATCCAAGAACAGTGTCATTTGGTAAGGGGGTTTGTCTAGGAAAGAGTAACAATTGACTCATCGGGAAAGTCAAAATTAGAGGGTTGATCCCTGGAAACAAGTGCGTCAGCCAGTTGGTCGGCTATAACTTGGCCCTTGATGGAATTTTGGTGAATGAATTCGAGGTCAAGATCAGCTAAAAGCATAAGCCATTGCACGATGCACCGATTTTTATAAGGTTTGGCATACATGAAGTGTAATGGATCGGTGATGGTCATGACATAATTTTTGTGGTTGAGTATGTAATGTCAGAGTTTGGTGGCAACAAAAACTACGGCTAAGAAAATATTTTTTGGATGGTTGTATCAGGTTTCATAGTCCAAAATAGTACGGCTTATGTAATAAACCGCCTACTCACTGTGTTGTTCATCGCGATGAGCAAGCATGGCTCCCAAGGAATGATCGGTAGCTGATATGTATAGGTAAAAGGTTGATCGTCTTTAGGTGGAATGAGTACGGGTGGTTGGAGAAGGTAGATTTTTAAGGCCTCAAAATCTTTGTGACAGTCATCATCCCATTTAAAGGAAACATCCTTCCTAAGCAGATGATGAAATGGTTGACACTGATCAAATAATTGTGAAATGAAACAACAGAGCGAGGGACTGCAATTTACCTTACAACCTACGGAGTTGTTTAAGGTTAGTGGGCGGAGGCATTTCTAGAATGGCCTTGACTTTAGTAGGGTCAACTTATATACCATGGAGGGAAACAATAAATCCCAAGAGATTTCCTAAGAGAACCGCAAAGATGCACTTTTTAGGTTGAAGGCGGACGTAATATTTAATGAGGCTATCAAAGATGGTTTTGAGGATGGCAAGGTTCTTGGTGCGACATTTAGATTTGGCTAAGAGATCATCCACGTAATCTTCCAATATGTGATGCATGATATCATGGAAGATGTAAGTCATAGCACGCTGATATGTAGCACCATCATTTTTAAGGCCAAAAGGCATGACTCGATAGCAAAAAGGTTCCCCAAGGGGTAATGAATGTGGTCTTGTGCTGATCTTTTGGGGCAAGAAAAATTTGGTTATAACCCAAGAAGCCATCCATGAGTGAGAGCATCTCATGACCAGTGGTAAGGTCAACCAGTTGATCAATACCGGGTAAGGGAAAGTCGTCTTTTGGGTAGGTGAGGTTGAGGTCATGGAAGTCTGTACAAATGCGGAGTCCCCTGTTACTTTAGTAATAGGGAAAATGTTAGAAATCTAACGAGGATAATCAATGGGTAAGATGAAGGAAACAAAAAGAAGGCGCTGAAGTTCTTCTTTGACGAGAAGAGCAATGCGAGGGTGCATTTTCCTCAGCTTTTGTTTGATAGGTTTGGCATCAGGAATGGTTACGATATTGTGGACCACTATGGTGGGGTCAATATCGGGCATGTCTGCATAAGACCAAGTGAAAGTGTGGTTATGATCTTGGAGAAAATAAGTGATGGCTTCCTGTTTAGCAGCATCTAAAGATTGTATGATCTTTAGGATGTGCAGGTCATCCTGAGTATGAATGTTGATCTCCATAGTCGATTCATTCAACATGGTTTGCATCTTAGATGGTAATGACCAATGAATATATGAGTCTTCTACACCAAGGTAGGTGAGTATGGATTCATCATCCTGACATTGAATGACGTTAATTGTAGGTGTTTCATCATCAATCATCTAAGGATACATGAATGAAAGAGTGGAAGGGGCCTCGCCTTCACGTTGATAAGTCAAAGGCCCCAAGGAAATGGTGTTTATGAAAAAAAAAAGTTAGGAGGGATAGATTCAGGATCCATCGACTCTGTCGGTGAGGGTGGTGATGAAGGTGGAGCGGGTGAAGGTAGTGATAAAGATGAAGATGGAGGGGGATAGGGTATTCAATGAGTTCAATGCAAGCCTATTTGGTAGGAGGTTTGGGGAAGCTGATACCACTATCGTCATCATGTTTGCAGGTAATACACAGAATAATGGTATGGTAGCCTTGCTCGTAAAATCCAAAACCAAAACCCTTCCACACACAAAGGTGCAGAAGGTGTGGGCAAAATGGTAATTGGTAAGTGATTGGAAGTAAGCAAAAAATGGGTGGCATTGTGATGGTGGTTCAGGTGTGTAAGTGGTAGTATCAAGTCCCCCATAGGTTAGACTAGGATGAAGATGAGGAGGACCATAAAGGAGGCATTCTCCTATACGGTGATCATAGCGAGGGTGTGGGTGAAGGCTTCCATACTCATGAAAAGTAAGGAATGTGTTGACACTTTATAGGTGGTACTCCCCAGATTGAGACATTGAAAAACACCTTCCAAGGATCGGTGGTTGGTATGTAGGTAGGCTGGTATGGATAATATGTTAGAGGTCGATGCGAGGTGGAGTTAATGGATTGGGAAGCTAACTGGTCGTAATCGTGGGGGTTATAGCAATGGTAGGAATGGAGGTGCTATGTGTTGTAGAAGTAGCGGCTTTACTTGATAGGTGAGGTGTAGGTGAAGTGGTATTGGTTGCATAGGTAGATGGCTTGACAAGTATGAGCACATCATTGGGTCGGTATAGCATGTTACATGTTTTGAAAGGTGATGGGTCAACTTGAATGGTATAAGTGTGTCCTTCATGTTCAAACTTTACACAATGATGCAAAGTGGAAGGAACACAACCCATGACATCGATCCGTGGTCTACCAAGCAACAAGTTATACGAGAATTCCCCCTCCAAAACATAAAACAATTATGGAACAATACAGGGGGCCCACGTGAACATGAAGGATGACAGTTGCCTAGTGTGGAAGTGATAGCGTCATTGAATGAACGCAACATGACCAGATGTTTATGCATGTAATTATCAGGTATGTGCATTTGAGAAAATGCATGGGATGAAATAATGTTAATGTTAGCACCTCCATCAATCATTTAATGGCATACCCATATGTCATTAATGTGGATAAAGATGAAGAGGGTTGGTCCAGGTCATCATTTTGGTATGACACGATCTCTTCCTCTGAGAAGCTAAGGGATGCCACTTGGTGAACAAGGTGAGGTGAGGATGAAGGTAGTAATTTGGTGAAAGAGGCTACATGATGATGTGTGATAATGGAGGCTACGGGTGTAGGGTCATTGGGTATAACCTCAATAGATTGAAGGACCTCCATGAGGGCTTGACGATAGGATTTTGAGGTTTGGATGAGGTCATATAAGGACATTTTGAGAGGAGACTAGTGTAATTGTTTGAGCATGGTGTGATGTGTGACGCCATTAGAAATGGGGTACGTGGGGTCACGAGATAGTTATTTTAGGTATGGGTGTAGATGGTATGTTGGGTATAGGATTGGTTGGTGGGTCAGTTTCCTTTTCTTTTCCCTTCTACGCATGTGTAGTGACATGTATCATGTTGATTTCAGGGAAGTTGGCAAATGGAGAAGGTGTAGGGTGAGTGGTATAACGACATGATGGGCAAAAACCTACCGGAGGAGAAAAACCTTGTGAGGTTAGGCTGGGAAAATGACATTTGGATGGTGGCATGGCCAATTCTCTGATGCGAACCATATTGATCTCAAATCTTGGGTGTGGCTCTAGAAGCTGTGAGGGTGGAGGTTGTGGTTATTGAGTGGGTAGTGTGGGGATGGGTGGTGGTGAAGTAGGATCCTCAAAGAAGGTCGTCATCATCAAAATTTGTTTCTAGTGGACACAATTGGATAAGGATGGTTTTCAAGGCCTTGCAGCTCTCCACATCATTCCCTAGCACACGATGGTATGTGCAAATTATAGTATCATCAAACCCTTTTGGCTTGGGTTTCAGGGGTCATAAGGCACAGTGGTGGTAATGTGATTACAGAAGTCTCGAGGATGTTGGTTAAAATTTAGGCATAGGACCCTACTAGTGGATCACAATGGGAAGTTAACGTGGGTTTGGGTGTAGGTGTGGTTGATTGTCGAGGAACTATTTTTGGAAGAGTAGGAATAGGTTGAGTTACGGTTTTAGGTGTCGATGTGGTTTTAGGTATCGTTCATGTTTGTTTGGGTAGGGGTACAGTAGATGGATGGGTAGGAGGGTGTGTGGTTTTTTTGACTACCTTATTGTGGGGTAGTGGGGTGTTGTTTTTGGGTTGCACCTTCTTGGGTAAAGGTGATGTGGGTGTACGAGATCTAGAAGGAAAAGTAGATGGAGGAAGAGGGTGAGTTACCCACAGGGATAACAGGGGGTGATGTGAAGGTAGGTGACATGGGTCGTACTTGGGGTGTGAGGGACAATGACCAAGAGTAGCGAGTAATAAAGTAATAGTTGAGGGTATTGGAGGTATTGGTGGTAAAGAGACTGCAGGTGCGGGTGTAAGTCATGTTGTGTGCCTGGGTAGGTTAGAGGTTTGTGAGGAAGGAATGGGTTGTTGTGTTATTGGTTTATGGATGGGTGAAGGGTGCTTGACCATGTTGGATAGCCGAGGTTTTAATGCAGATGGGACAAGTACAGGTGTGATTTGTGCGGTCGAGGTATGAGGTCGATGAGTTTTTTTCTTTGGTTTGGGTTTCGAAATAGGTGTGGTTCTTACGTCGGAGGGTATAGCTAAATCCGGTTTAAATGGTGGATGAATAAGTTTAGTGGTCGGGGTGACCCCTAAAGTGGTAATTGGTTTAGTGGAGACAAATTTTATGGGTTTGGGTTTGGGTTGATATGTAGGTCATGTTATGGGTAAGGGTGTGGTGTGAGTGCTAATGGTACCATGAAAGGGGTTGCGATAGTAGTGGTTGTATTTGGTTTGATGGGTTGAAATGCATTTGGGTAGTTAGTGGAGGTATAAGCGAGGGATCTATACATCTCGTGTTAAGACAGGGAGTAAGAGGTGCCCCCATAAGTAAAGCCCTATCCACATAATCCAAGTGATCGGCCAAATGTGAGAATGGCATGTATGTGGGTGGAGTTGGTGAGGACCTAATAGGAATTCTTGTAAAATACATCTTAGAGACGGGGAATTGGCCAGCTTCAACTTCCCGCATAAGAGAGACGAAAGTAGGTCTGCTGATTTTTGGTAGAGATGGAGAATGCTCGCCAATAGGCAAAGGTATCTCAACCGGGTCTATGATAGGTTGGGGAGATGATGGGAGCTCCTCTATAAGTGGAGGAATGGATGGGTGCTCTGTTATGGGTGAAGGAGGTAATGGATGCTCATCTATGGGTGGAGGAGGTAATGGGAGCTCCTTTATGGGTGGAGGACGTATCGTAGGTAAAGGTTCTCTAAGTGGAGAAGCCAGGGGTGAGATGATCTCAATGTTAGTGAAAGACCCTCCGTAGGTGATGAAGGAGATGAAATATGTTCCTCTTTTGGTGAAGGAACAAGGAGGTAGGTTCTAATGTGGAAGGAGGATTTCCTCTATGGAAGGGATGTGAGGTAATTGAGAGGCAATAGGTACCTCGTTAAGGATAGCATGAACCTCACGGGTATGCGTATCATGAGTTGATGTCTCACTAGTTTTATGGGATGAAGGGGCATGATTGGGAAATAGTTTTTTGAAGATTTGTAGATTTTAGTTGGGGGTGGCATTGGGATTATCCATAGATAACTCACCTTTCTCAAGCATTTCTTGGACAATATTCTTGAAAGTGATAGAGTTTCTGTCAGTATGACCCTTTACTCAATCATAATTACAGAAATCATGTTCTTTATACCATGTGGGCATGGGGCGAGCAGGTCAAAACCAAGTGTGTGGTTTTCTAGGTGGAAGGGTGATGGCTCCACTTTGATAAGATTTTCTAAGACATAAGAGTAAGGTTCCCAATTGGGGTATATTTTGACTACTCTCATCCGAATTGAAAAGCCTGGACAGGAGAGATTAGATGAGGGTGTAGCTTTGATTCGATGGATGAGCTAGGCTTGCCTTGAGTACCACCGCGTTAGTAGTGCCCTTTAGCTTTTGAATAAGTGGTTTTTGGTTTGGAAGAGGAAGAGGTATCATTCAACTTGAATGCCAAATTCTTATTTCGTAATTGGATCTTCTTCTCTTCGATGTCCCAAATCTCTAACTTTTGTGTCATAGTAAATGCCTCGTCAAATGTTTGAAAGGTTTGGACCTGCAAGGTCGGGAGATATGTCTAATACAAGCTCGTGTGAAGAGCTCGATGAGTTCGGTTTACGGAAGTTGGAAGGTAAGTTGATTTATCAAGTCGCGCCAACGAGTGACAAAATTTGTGATGGATTCATCCTCATACTAATGTTGGAATATAGATCGGTCATGGTAACCTTCATGACAATTTTGATAGAGAAATGGTCCAAGAAAGCTTGGGCTACCCGATTGAATGAGAATATAGAGTGTTTAGGTAACCCACTATACCAATCTAATGCAGGTCTAGTGAGGGACATGGGAAAATTTCTCACAAGCAAGCCATCATCATGAGCGATCGAGATAACACCGTGTTTAAACGATCGCAAATGTTGTTGGGGTTTTCTTTGTTATTGAAGCGATTGAATTTAGGCATTTCCCAATGCATAGGGTATGAACAGATAAGAATGGATGGGTGAATAGGCTCGTTACAAATCTCTCGTTGTAGGTGAGAGTGTTATGGGAGCTAGAAACTGATGCCTCCAATGTCTACATCTTGTCCAACATTAATTTAATTAGGTCATTGGTGGGTTGTGATGATTGGATACCTCCCGTAATGTGAGGAGGTTGGTTTTGGGTACTCAAAAGTGGATAAAGGACCAAATGATGACTGGAATGTGAAATAGGCTAACCGATGATGGTTAGGGAAAAACGACACTAGTAAGGTATAACCAAGGTTACACTATAGAAAATAGACAGTGAGTAAAAAATGAGGTAGAAGGTAAACTCTAACAGGTATACCAAATCTGAGGATGTTTAAAACATCAATGAGAATGATGATAATGACAGAGACTATGAAAAGTGGAAGAAAGTGGAGTAAAAATTTCCTTTTGAGTAGGTTAACAAAAGGAATTGGAACCGATGTTGGTTGGGTATAACCGATGGTGGTCGAGGTAATCGACGATGATTCTTGTGAAATTCGAAATAGCAATGAAAGAAAGTGGTTGTGAATTAAAATCTGATGCGAATCAGACCCGAATTCTAGGAATGATGATGATATGGCCCAAGCACACTCGGTGAAGCTAAAATACACCATCTATGATGAGGAGCGTGCAAGGATGAAAAAAAAAGTGATGAACGTGATCTCTCACCTCAAAACGTAAGCCAAGAAAAACACTAAGAAAATGTGATCCTAGGAGTGCCTTTTCTATTATGTTTATGTAGCTTATGCTATTTAGGGACTAACACATGAATTGTGAAATAGAGTTTTTTTGTGAGGATGGCTTCTTATGAAGAAGGAGATCTAAAAGTGAGGTTTCGGTATGTTATGGTGGGGGTGGGCTTCGCTCTAAAGTATGACTCGACAGAGCAGCAAGCTGGGTGCCCACTATGTCATGATCATGTGATCACCTACAGCTTCTTCCATGTAAGATGTTGTTTAACAATGTATGTATTTTGAATTTTTGTGAGGTTTGGTAAGACGTAGAGAAAGAGAAAAGGATAGAAGTGTTTTTCTATGATTCGTTTGTCAACCATCAGCTGGTAATGACTTCCAGTGTATAGGTTACCCTCAATTAATGTGAGCTAATGCAAAAAACCAGAATGAAATGTGATGATTTTAAACCCAAATCGAAAATGTGAAATTGGATGACACAATAAGATGAATAGGAAGAGGGATTCTCTTTCACTACAATGCAAAAACATGAAAAAATGATTCCTTTTAATTACACCAAAAGAAAAGTTTCCTTTAGAGCAAATAGAAAGAAGAGGCAGATTACCAAAGAAGAAAATTAGTGTGTATGTTTTTAGAAGGAAACAAACACAATTTTTTCCTAGGAATGATTGAAATGCAAGGAACCCCGTGATGGGTCCCACCGGCGTGCCAAAATGTTTCACCTTTTTCTTAGATCATTTCTTAGAAGCGTAGACAAAAGCAGAGATAGGGTAACGGGCATAGAAGGAATACTGCTCAAATGTTAGTTGATGGGTTGTTTTGTCGTATGACTTTCGAATCCACACTGATCGTGAGAGCTTCCTTTTGGCTAGGAGGAACTACCCGTAATGAAAACAAGACCACCGTAAGGAATTAAACAATATAAAAATGAACCGCCTAGCATGTGCTAGATCCTGAAGTGTGATACTTCCTTGACAATTGTCATTCCACTGTTTTAAAAAATTCAATGTTGTAAACAAAGTAAATCCTATTGTTATTTTAAAATGGTTTAGGTATCTCACTTAAAAACACAATAAGAAATAGATCTAATCTAACAGGCTAAGCTAGAATAGAATCCAAAGGTCAAATGATTGGTTCTAGGTTATGTAGGTTTAGCGAGGTCTCGAGTAGATCACAGGGGAAAAGAGGGTGAGATAAAATTAGGTGGGTAGGTCTCTATTAAGGGTGTGGGCAAACACAGAGACCGGTGTCGGTCGAGGCTGGCCAGACTGCGGTTAGGTGTAATCGATGCAAGTTCTTGTCGAGATCTAGAAATGTCACAGAATAGGTCATGGCGTATCTTTTGTGATTGTACAAAATACTTTAGTTGGTTAGGACAAGGTATTGGGTGACTGGAGTGGGATTTTGCAAGGTTTCAATGGGTATACAAAGGTGAAAATATGGAGAAGGTCAATAGGGAGCAAGATAAACAATGGATGATAAAATGATGAAGAAATGAAATAACCAGGAAAGTATGATGTTGTACTTACTTGGATTTCATTCCTGAATGTCTGTGTGTGAGGGATGGAGGTGTTGATGATGAGTTTGAAGGTTGCAAGTGATCACCAACTGAAGAAAATATTTTGCATGGGCTGCATGTACACTCCTCTTTGCTTGGATAGATCATATCATGGCTAGGATGGCTATGCAGGAGAAGATGCTCAATCTCCCTCCTTGGATGTGAGTTTTTGTTGGAATTGGCTCTCTGAAGATGTGTTATCTCTCTAAGATGTATTCTTGTTCATCAAATTTCTCCCAAATTTTACCAACTTACTTCCAACCTTGAGAATAAGATTTCTTTGGGGTTAAAAGGGGGTAACCGATGGTGGTCCGGTTTAACCGGCGACGGTTAGGGGTAACCGATGTCGGTCAAGGTGGGATTTCCTAGTTTTACTAAACTAGGGAGATCCTCATAATTTCCTTAGATCTCATGTCATTATCCCACGATTAGACCGGAAGCTTCTTGTGAGCATGCAGAATGTGGTTAGAGGGAATGTAGGGATTGATTTTTAGGGTTTGGGTAACTCTTAGTTAGTTATGGGAACTTGCTAAGAATAGGTCTTAGGTTGAGTTGACTTGGTGAGGTGTCTAAGTGAACTACATGTGTGGATATTTAAATAAGATATTTAAATAATAAATATAATGAGGATAATGAATTAATTTAACTAAATTAATGAAATTAATATTAGTGGGGTAAAGGGGGTTACGGCTAGGTAAATGTAATAAAGGGTGCTTATTTTTCAAGGGAAAAAGGGGAGTGTGACCTAATTTTAGTGTCTCCAGTGGCACTTGTATCAAATCTTAGTTTCATTTGTAGAACCTTATCTGGGTGGTAGTATCTCTCGATGGAAGATGAATAGGAAGTAATGTATGTTGTTATTTTTTTAAGAACTCCTTCGTTGACACATTTTGATTATCCATTATGTGCCTTGTAGTTGCTTCATGAAATATATTGTGTATCAATACCAAGCCTACGAAGTCTGTTTTGTCTTTGGAAGGAAGTTTTGTTGAAATAAGACTATTATTACTTCTCTCTCTTTGTTATTCTTGTTGATGATATTGTAATATTTCATGGGTGAAATACTTTCATTTGGGAGACTAGTATTTTTCTCCTTCTTTTCTTTGTTGTTGAGTTTACTTGGAACTTAAACCCTTGTTGGGTTGGCCTGCGTAAGGAGGTAACTGTTAAGTTTGGCTTACTCTAAAATAGGTGATAAATCTTAATGGTTTTGTATTCTTATGGTCTTGATAAACTACATTTCCTTCTTGGAGTGAAGTATTCTTCTTCTAATGGACAATCTTTTAGAGTTTATTCAAATTTTTGAGTTTGCAGAAATGGGATTACGTGGGTGTATATCGACATTGTTTTCTTGCTTACATTTTTATTTTCTAGGAACCACATATTAATCATTGTGTCTTCTCGATCGTGATTCTATTGGATCTTTTGTGTGACTCTCCTTTAGGATGGTTGGAGTCTTATGTTGTTCTAAAATTTGTTGTTTCATTAATTCTTGAGATCCTTTCATTGAGTGGAATTAAATATTTTGATAGGATGGGGACCTTGTGTAAGGCTTGAAATGACTTATATTTCTCTTAATGTATCTTTTAGAAACATTAGATATGAATTTTTGGAAGTTTAAGGGAATTCATGGTGTTTTCTATAACTGTTCTTTCGAGTTTTAAACTTAGAATTTATTACGACTTTTAGGGAACTTATGCAGTGAGTTATGTTGGGTTTTTTCTAATCTTTGTTGGATAAACATTCCTTACCTAAAATGTTGAGATTGGTTTTTTATCAATCCAACTATTAGACTCGAATTAAACCTTAGCTAGGTTATATTGTTTGATGGAATGAAAGATAGATGTTATCACTATGGATATATGAAATAGCATGCTTATTATATAATAGAAGTTGTTATAACATTGTACTTCTTCTTGAATAAGAAATAAGTTGAGTTATGGAACTTAAGTTAGAATTTTGGTTGAGAAGTTGAGATTAAGTTAGAAATATGATTTACTTCTTTCTTAAGTATTGTTGTTTAGATGACTAGTAGGTTGTAATGAGTTCATATTGGTGTTTGAGATAGAATTAATTATATTGATTTATTTAGTTCTTACTTAAACATTACTTATTGTAGGTTTTATGACCCTCTCTCGTTTTGTAATATTTTGGGAAAGTCTTTCTGTTAATCTTATTTTATGATTTTTGAACCGTTTCATTAACAGCAAGGTTCGTTTTATTAAACAGATTAGATAAAATCACATTGCTTTCTCGTGATATCATTTATCATGATCAGTTCATATGAACTGACTCGTGCTAACCATTTTGCAGATGGATTTTGTAAAAGATGAAAGGAGAAAGACATATAGAAAGTTACATATACTTTACTAAAGAAATTATCTCTTTGTTATGATGACTATGTAGCGACATTTATTTGAAATGTACTTCTTTCAGAAAAATATGATGTATTTAAACTAGTTTATATTGATGCAATGACATTTTGTAATACTTTGAAATATTTCTAAATTAGTGAGTGGATCACTCCCTTTTTATAAGAATTGTATTGATTATTGTTGATTGTTGATTTACTTATGAGACTTTCATTGACATAGGTTGTTATAGACATTACCAAGTAATGTCATTCATGATGGGGGCAATTTGGATATACATGTGATATGGGATTATGAAACTTATAAGATTTTATGGTATATAAGCTTAAAGGATTAAGGATCTACACTCATAGTTGATTTATTTCACATAAAAGATCACAACTCATAGTTGATACTCTTTGGTAGATCCTTAAATAGTAAAAAGGGGATATGATTTGATTATATAAATGTGTATGAATTATTTGTTATGCTAAGGCATATGTGATCTGTTTTCATAGTTAGGACATTAGTCCTTGATAAGGAAAAATGATACTTTCCTTGTAATTAAACAAAGAGATTTATATGAAATCTTGTTAAGTGTTATGAATAAATTATGAGGATGGTTGGCTATGTTTTTCCTTAGGCATATTTCTTTAATCAAAATATGAATGCTTAAAAGGATAATAAAAGGATTTAGATTTTCAGTAATATGAAGTCTAAAATAACAGTTTCAATAAGCTTGTTACAAGCTAAAACTGAATTAAAAAGATCTAATGATCACACTTTCATAACATTAAGTTCAATCATGATGACATATGGAATAAACAAATAAGATTAAGATAAACATAAGCATGAATTCGAATGGTTAGGAAAGTAGATTTTATCTGCATACCTACCTCTCATGTAATTTACACCTTGTAACCTTCTTGGGTTAAATTATGCTTGAAGACCCTTAAAAGCATTGTTATCATTAAGATATAAGATAATAATTAATTGGGTTAATAAAATAATATAATCTTAAGTATGTTAGTCTAGTTGAGGGAACTCAATTGGATGTTGTAACATAGAAATTGTGCAGTACCTATATAATGACATGGTTCATTATGAGGATACTAGGATGCAGCCTAATATGCCTCAACACCCCACTTAGTTTGATTAACTCAATGGACATAAGTGGATGTTTGGCTCATGGTTCCACCCTAAACAGAGCTAGAAACATGAGCTAGTGTTGTGGTCAACTCATGTTGACTTGGGTAACTAGACAAACCCAATTGATGTAAGTTGATTATGTCCATGTATCCTTAGTCACCACGAGTAGTCCTCCACACTATTGCATGTTAATACCCTTGTTTATTGTGTAACGTTGACTCAGATTTGGGTTACAAATGTCAAGAAAGACCATTCTAGATAATAGAACAAGTGTGGTGAAGGACATGTTCCTCCAACAAGTATGTTGTCTAGGAATGTAAACATGGTAAACATGTTTTAAAAATTTGGATAAAGCATCATAAGCTACAGGTTGTGTTCTCCTATGTCACCTAGTATAAGATGCATGATTTCATATGAATATATGTAACAGATATTAAGATAGGATTCTTAGACAGAACACTTGGGTACTATTATTTGAATTTTTGAGACCGAGAAAACCCATCCGAAGATAAATATTTACCGAGAAAAGGGGACTTAACCAAATTATAAAGAGAAATGAATGTCTTGTAGACTGAGATAAGTGTCAAGTCAAAGACAACTTCGAATTCAAACAGGATGAAGTATCAAACTCCCACAGACCGATAAGCGAGTCGCAAAGGAGTAGGATAGTAAGCCCACGGATATCGCCAAGTGTCCACCCAACACATCCCCTAAAGCCTTAAAGAAAAGTAGAGTCAAGAGGATGCGCGAGCCTTCCACATGGATCTTACAAACAAATGGACTTTGTCTTCAAAGTAGGCCATAAAGATGACAAGCCACCCGCCATGTATAAGTGATTTAGGGTCTTATCTGTAAGATTTAATGCTCAAGATTTTTTCAAAATATCGGAGGTGAAGGGTCATTTCATCACAAAATATGCACCATTTGGGTCAAGGGGCCGTGAACCAATGCATAAAGGGTCGAAATATCTAGCTATGTAATAAATAGCTGAAAGTGTTTCTTCTCAAAAGGTGAGTCCATCTCAAGGGAGTCGGTTACAAAATAATTAAGATGCATTAAATAGGCATGGCTCTCACTTTTCCAAAGGGGTCAAATTGTGAGAAAGATTTGAGAAAATCTGTTTGTCACTTCATATCATTTATCATGATTAAGGGGCAGTTGAAAAGGAGTTTCAAAGTTCTCTCTTACCTCCTCCTCACCCTATAAATTGTAATGAAGTTTCGATGAAAAATAGAGATGATATATGATAGATTTCGGCTAGAGGATAGTTTTATTTAGATACTAGGAGAGTTAATATTTTCCTCTCTGTCACAAGTTTCTCTTCTGTAAAAATATAGAGATCTTGGAACTCTAGCCTTCTACCTAATTTTTAATAGCAATCTTGCCTCTTTCGATGTAATATTGTGCACAACCATTGGAGTAATATATATGTTTTCGTGGTGTTTCGGTTCATCATTCGCATATCTTTATTGTCTCTAATCACCTTTATTTTCATTTAGAAATTGTGCATCTTTGGGTGTTGTTGCAATTTTTGGTGTTATGCTTAAGTAGTTCGAGACGATTGTGTATTTGGTTGGCTTCCTGGTGTATTCTTTCCGGTGCATCACCTTAGTTTATTTTTATGTTTTTCTTTCCAGTTTTTCTTGATCCCTATCTCCCCCACAGAGAAGAGCCAACTTCTTTAAAATCTAGAGGTCTCCTTAGGACACACATCCCACCAACCTAAGGATTCCCATGACTCGACGGCTCTATCTGCCAAGGATGTCCATCAACAGTACCCCTAAAAGGGTACAGGAACCAAGTATACATAGTTTACACACTATTAATTTAACATGAGAGATCAGTTTAATATTGAGTCATGGAATGATAGATTGGTGTCTCACCGAGTCATTTACAGATTGCATATGGTTTTTTGTTATGAGATGGATTGGAAATGGAATGTGTGTTCTAAATTATATTAATTTAGAATAGAGAACATTATGATAAAAATAAAATTCCTTGTTTCTAAAGTCTTAAAAAGTGGATGTTACATTTGTAGGGATAGTTGGTAGCTATGCGAGGCACATGTTGTGGCCTTACATGCCCATGTAGCTACATAGGTACTAGCATAGGCACCAAAGACGAGGACAAGGTCCTTTATTGATACCCTGTAGAGTTCACAGGTGTGTAGTTAGGCGATGGAACCACCCTAGATCGTATCTATGGTGATTTTTATTGATTCCCTAAATGAGGCCCTCTATTACCAAGAGCATCTAGCCACCGTAGGTATTTATGTTGCCTCATATATTGAGAACAAGGCCCAATAAGAAGCTAGTGAGAGGACCAGATCCGAACTCATAGCTCAGTAGCACAGGGGGGTCGTCACCCCAGAGACAAGGTCGTGGTGAGGTGACCAACTCTTAAAGACTAGGCCTAGAAGAGGGTAAGGAGAAGGAGATGGAGGTTACGTAGGGACTAGAAAATGGTGGAGAGATGATGACAGCTTTGGTTCATAGGGAGAGAGGAGGATACAGGTGAGAGTATAGAGGACGGTCTTAGGTGGGGTTGATTGATCATGACATTTGACATTGTATTATGATTTTAATTTTGGTATGTATCAGCCTGCGTGCTAAATATTTTGTGAGATTGTATATGATATTTTTTTAGATACTTTAATTATTTATCCTTGTGTACATATGTATTGCTACATAGACATTCTCATTTATATAGTGTATGATTATTATTGGATGCATGATGTACTCTTTTTAATTTCCATTTTTATTGTATATCATGGGAACTAGATAAGTTAGGCATGATTGATTTGAGGTCTTCTAGGCATGATGGAGTCAAGTATAGGCATGGTTTGGTCAGGTATAGGCATGGTGGAGTCAAGTATAGGTATGGTTTGGTCAGGTATAGGCATGGTGGAGTCTAGGTAATTTCCAAGTTATTGATCTTATGGAAATAATGTGTTGTATGTATGTTGTGTTTAAATTTCCAAGTAATAAATATCATGGAAATATGAAATGATTTAAGTAGAGTATGGTAGTGGTGATAAAATGATAGGTATAATGAAACAATGTATGTTTTTATGATATATTAATTTCAAGATATTGTGTAAATGGAAACTAACTAAGGTAGAATGTGAATGTAAAGGGAGAAAATTGGTTAGGGTTAAAAGTGTTCACGCTAACATCCAAGGGCCCCATGCCCTCAGAGTGTTGCCTACATAGCCCCTGGTGAAAAGGGGGCCTCAGGCAGATGTAGTTCTCCCATAAGATAGGGAAGAATATGATAAGGGAGATGAATGGGTTGATAGGTTTTAGGCATGATTGAGTCAAGGTCATTTAGGCATGGTTGATTTTAGGCCATTTAGGTATGGTTAATTTTTAGTCATTTAGGCATGATTGAGTGTAGATTTAATAGACATGGTTAAGTTTAGGTTGTATATGTGTGGGTGATTTTGGTTGGAGAGGAATTGCCAAATTGAGGTGTTGAAGGTCCGTGTCAGTAGCAGAATCAACAAGTAAGAAAAGAGTTTAAAGGTAAGAGGAGATTAAAAATATTCATAATTGGTAAGAACCATTGTGATTCTATCATACCAAATATTTGCTCATAAATGTAAGACCCTAGAGGTGTTGCATGATGATCGACTGCTCTAAGGCTGAATAAAGTCACATGATCATAAAATGTCACATTGGTAGCACTTCCCTTGAGTAGGTAGAATATTAGAAAGGAAATACGGTGAAGTGCAATGGATTTTATAGTGTAACCTTGGTGGGAGATAAAATGCCTCTTCTGCAAGATACCTAAGACCAAAATAGGCAAGTCCATGATGAAAAAGTTATCTTTTTATTTTTTTTTTTTTTATAGACTGATTAATGTGGGAAGTCTATGTGGGATAAGTAGAATGTATCCTTGAGGTCTTCGTGAAGTTTATCGATGTGGGAAGCTTCAAAATATGTTTATTTTATTTTTTGTAGAAGTAGTCATCTTTTTGTGATAGACTATGTACAATAGGGCTAGCTTTTTATAGTTTTCCTTCAAGGAAGAAATCTATTTATAGCAGCAAGATGGAAAGATAGATGTCCTTTTTGAGGGATTCATCTATTTACAATAATTTTTTCTCAAGGATTTTGAATTTGAAAACTCGTATATTAATTTTATATTTTTATTTTTATTTTTTTTTTTTTTTGACTTTTAGGTCATGGACAAGACTATAAAGGAGTATAGGCTTCTTTTATGAAGAAAAACCATAGCACACAGAGGTTAGCTATGAAAGAGAGGTTTTAAGTGATGAAAAACATGGGATTCCATCTTGAAAATGATGAAAAGTATCCATGAGAATCATGCCATGAGTAGAGTCATGGTACTCATATTTAAGATAAGGTTGAAAGGTGACGGATAATCACACAATTCTAGTGTAGTCATTGGTCCTTAAAAGAGGTAGATGGAAGGTGAATGTTTCTCAAGGGAAAACATTTAATAGATAGAAGGTGATATAGGACTTGATTCAACAATAGAATGATCAAAGATGCAAGGCATTGAGGGGCTCAGGTTCGGGTTTACCTTCGAGTGAAGATAAATGATAAGCACCTGATCCATAGGCATGAGTAATGATATAGGGTCCAAGCCAATTAGGAGTGAACTTTCCTTGTTTACTTTTCTCCACTTTTTTACATGTTTATTTTCCTTCAGGACGAGGTCACTAACCTTGAAGGTTCATTCTTGGACACATTTATCATAGGCACATTTGATACGTTTTGGTAGATTTGAAGGTGATCGAGATCATTTAGATGGTGTTCATCTAATAACTCAAGTTATGTCAAATAGTCATGGTGAAAATCATCATCATTGAGCATATCTTTGAGTGAGATATGAAGAGATGGAATTTGGACTTCGAGATGCAAAATGGCCTTTGTACCATAGACTAACGAGAAAGGTGTGGCAATGGTTGAGGTAGGAATACTAGTGTGATAAGCCCATAAGGTGAAAGGAATGTGTGTGTTATAATCCTTACCAGAGTTGTCGCCAACCAATTTCATAATAATTATGTTTAGGGTTTTGTAAGTTGATTCAACTTGGCCATTGTTTGAGGATAATAAGGTGAAGAAAAACTGAGTTGAATGACAAAGGTGTCACAGATTTTCCGTAGGGTTTTATTTTTAAATTGTTTTCTAGCTATCGCTGATGAGGTGGTGAGGAATACCAAAGTGATAAATGATGTGATGGTTGATAAATTCACAAATTTTCTAGGCTATTGTAGAAATCGAGGTATGGCTTCAACCCATTTAGTGTAATATTTGGTAAAGCAGAATAATCCTTTGATGACATTTGGAAGAATTAGGTTATTCCCTCCAACAAGATCCAAACCTCATTGAGAGAAAGGCCAAAGGTCTCTATGTAACCCGTAAGACGTGATTAGGGGTTTGATGAATATTATCATGTTGCCGACACTTCACACAATGCTTGACATAGTCACAAAAATCGTGGTTTAAGGTTGTCCAAGAATAGCCAAGGTGAAGGATGCGCTCAATGATAGCTAAGCCACTAAAGTGATCCCACAAATCCCAACGTCAACTTCCTTGATGGTGTATGGAATTTTAGAAATTATGAGGAATCGTAAGAGGATACCGTAAAATCTACATTTATAGAGAATACCACCCATGATGACATAAAGCAAGAGACACTTTTGAGGAAGGCTCGTTGTCCATTGCGAGTAAGATATGGAGGTAGAATTAAAAGGGAAAGGTAGTCAACAAACTAATTATACCAAAGGTCACGTGGGTCAGTTTCAATGTTTCCTACAAATTTAACATCTCAAAATAGATAAGAAGGTGATTGCAACCTTTGTACTGTAACAAATATTTTCAATTCAGAGGGTGAAATGGGTGTTTGAGAAGCAATACAGAAATGGTGTCCGCAAATTTATTATTGGAATGCGGAGTGGTTTTAAGTTCATAATGGTCAAAGGTAGTCAAAACAATGTTAACATGATGTTTATACTTTTGAAGTATCTCATTACAACACTAGTATATACCATTAACTTAGTTCACAACCAGTTGAGATTCTCCAAACATATTAATTTATTTAGCATCTAATGTTATGGCAGTTTTAAGACCTAAGACGATTGCTTCATATTTAGCGATATTGTTAGTACAATCAAAATCTAGTTTGAAAGATAATGGCATAGGCTCACCATCAAGAAGAATGAGGATAACTCCTGCACCACCCCTACACTGACATTTCGAGCCATCGAAGAATAAGGTCATCCTGTAAACAGCTTTTTTCTAGGAGATGGTATAAATGGATTCATCTAAGAAGTCAAATTTAGAAGGTTAGTTTCTAGAGAGAGGTGCGTGTGAGTTGGTCAACAATGGTTTGTCCTTTGACATATTTTTCATGGATGAATTTGAGATTTAGGTCTACAAGAAGCATGAGCCAATGTGTAGTATGTTGATGTTGGTAAGGCTTAGCATACATGTAATGTAAGGGGTTAGTATTGGTCACAATGAAGGTATTTTGGCTAAGTAGGTAATGGTGATGTTTAGTGGTGACAATTACTAAGGCTAAGCAGCACTTTTGGTGTGATTATATATAGTCTTGTAATCTAAAAGTGTACAGTTTATATAATAAACCACTTTCTCCCTATGTTGCTCGTCGTTATGAGAGAGCATGGAACCCAGGGAATGATTAGTAGCAGAAATGTAAAGGTAAAATGGTCGGTCATCCTTAGGTAGAATAGGCATAGGTGGTTAGAGGAGGTAATATTTTAAGGCATCGAAGGCTTTGTGGTATCCATAATCCCATTTGAAGAAGACTTCCTTTTTGAGAAGATGATGAAATGGATGGCAATGCTAGGAAAGCTGAGAAATAAAGTGACGAATAGATTGCAACTTGCCTTCCAAAGTACGAAGTTGAAAAAGGTTGGTAAGTGGATGAATCTAAAGAATAGCCTTGATTTTAGCGGCATCAAATTCAATGCCATGCAAATAAATGATAAAACCATGGATCTTTCTTGAGGGAACAGTGAAGACACACTTCTTAGGTTGAAGAACTTAGTATTTGATGAGACAGTCAAAGACAACCTTAAGGATTGTAAGGTGTTTAGCCTGATGTTTAGATTTGGCAAAAATATTGTCAATGTAATCTTCCAATATGTTATTCATGATGTCATAAAATATATATTTCATCACCTATTGATATGTAGCACCAAAGATTTTAAAGGCCAAAGGGCATAACACGATAGCATAAGGTCCCTTGAAGAGTCATAAAGGTGGTTTTGTGTTGATCTTTTAGGATGAGTAATAATTGGTTATAACTCGACAAACCATCCATGAGTGATAACATCTCATGGCCAAAGGTGAGATCAACTAGTTAGTCAATAGTAGGTAGAGGAAATTTATCTTTGAGGAAATCTAAGTAAAGGTCATGGAAATCAGGCAAATTGATATTCCCTTGTCACTTTTGTGACAGAACAATGTTATAGATACATTGGGGATGATCAATGGATAGAAAGAAAGAAACTAAAAGAAGGTGTTGGAGTTATTCTTTGATAATAAGGGCAATATGATGATGCATTTTTCACAGCTTCTATTTCACGGGTTTGACATCAAGAATGGTTATGATATTGTGGACCACAATTTTTGGGTCAATACCGGGCATATCATTATAGGACTAAGAAAAATAGTTGTTATGATCCTAAACAAGAAGTGAAAGCTTCTTGTTCATCTCGCATCTAAAGATTGGACTATTTTTTGAATGTGTCAATCATCCCGAGTGTGAATCTTGATTTTAATGGTTGGTTCATTCAACATGGTTTACGCCTCGAAGGTAATGAGCGGTGAATATAAGAATCTTCTCGCACCAAGCTAGGTGACTAATCATCCTTACATTGAATGACATTAATACAAGGTGTATCGTCATTGATCATGTCATAATACATGAAGGGAAGATAAGAGGGAGCCTCACCATCACACTTATAAGTCAAGGGTCCTAGGAAACATTGTTCATGAAAAAAACAAGTTAAGAGGAATGGATTATTGATCCATGGACTTTGTAGGTGAAGGTGGTGAATGAGGCGAATGGGGTGGGGAATTTTATCATATTTAATGAGTTCAACTCAGGCCTTCTTAGAAGGTGGTTCAGAAAATCCAATACCACTGCGGTCTTTATGCTTACAAGTGGTGCAAGGAATGACAGTATGGCATCCTTATTCATAGAAACCAAAGCCAAATCTCTTCCAAGCACAGCAATGTAGGAAGGTGTGGGTGAAGCGGTGGTTGGTGAGAGATTGAAGATAGGAGGAAAATGGTCAAGTTTGGGAAAGTGGCTCCAGCGAGTAGGTAGAAGCATCAAGTCCCCATACGTTAATTTGGTGTGAAGGTGGGGAGGACCGTGCACAGAAAACTTCACCTATGCAAAGATCATAGTGGGGATTTTGGTAAGGGTTACCATACTCTTGAGGAGTAAGGAATGTTTCGATGTTATAAATGTGGTTCTCCCCAGTGAGGTGTTGAAAAACACCTTCTAAGGGATCAATAGTTGGTAAGTGGGTGGCAGAATAGATGAATCACTAGAAATTCAAGAAGAAGAAGCATTGGATGTTTTAGAAGTAGATGGGTTAGCTAATGGGTAAGTTACAACAACAGTGGGAATAGAGGAGTTAGTTGTGGAAGATGTAGCGGTAGAAGTGGTGGATGAGGCAGTGGCTAAATAAGAAGTGGTAGCGGTGGTAGATGCCTTAACTTGTATAAGGACATCATTGGGTCGATACAACATGCTACAAGTCTTGAAAGGTGAAGGGTCGGATGGAATGGTATAGTTTTTCCCTTCATGTTTGAATTTTAAATAGTGGTGTAAGGTTGAAGGAACACAACCCATGACATAAATCCAAGGTCATCCAAGCAACATGTTATACTATAATTCCCCCTCTAAGACATAGAATAATTTAGGAATGGTACGGGGCCCATACAAATGTGGAGAATGATGGTGTTGAGGGTGGAAGTCATTGCATCGTTAAATGAATGAAGCATAACTAGGTTATTATGCATGCAATTCGTAGGTTACGCATGTGGTTGTATGCATGGGAGGAAATGATTTTGATACTAGCACCTTCATCAATCATAACACGTCGAATGCATATATCATCATTGTAGATGGAAATGAATAGGGCGGGGTTAGGATCATCCGATTGGAGAGGGAAAATATCTTCATCATATAAATTCAGAGTGGCTAATTTATGAGTGGTAGTAGGAGTAGAGGAAGGGGGTTAAATGGTGAGAGAGGTAATGTGGTTAGGGGTGATAATGGATGTAACAAGCGAGCGTCATTAGGTAGAACCTCAATAGATTACAGACTTCAATGAGGGCCTGATGATGAGACACGAGAGGTTTGGATGAGGTCGTAAAGACATTTTAAGAGGATGTTGGTGCAATTTTTTAAGCATTGTATGATGGGCAACCCAATCATAAAATAGGGTATGTGGGTCCACGGATGATTATTTTGGGTGTAGGTGCAGACAAAATGTTGGGTAAAGGAGTAGCAGATGAGCTAGTTGTTTTCTCCTTTTCTATGTCCTTTGGGCTCAAGTGGTAACCTGAAATATATTGGTCTATGAAAAAGGAGAAGATAATTCATGATAGGTGTAGTGATGGGATGGGAAAAAATAAGGTAAGGGAATATATTGGTTTTGTGAAAACAATGCAGCACATTGGCATTTTGGTGGAGATTTGGCTAGCTCTCTTATGCGGACCATATTGATCTCAAATGTTGGAGGAGGATAAAACGTTTTTGGACGTGGAGATAAAGGTCACTGAATAGGTAAAGGATGAGGATGTGTGGTGATAGGTGTAGGTGTAATAGGTTCCTCATCTAGAAGATCATCATCACCAAATTTTTCTTCGAGAGGACATAGTTGAAGAAGAATAATCTTAAGAGCCTTACATTTTTCCACATCATGCCCTGGCACATGATGATAAGTGTAAATTTTGGTATCATCAAACCCTTCTGTTTAGGTTTGAGTGGGTTGTAAGGTCTAAGTGGTGGCAATGTGATGGTAGAGGTTTCTAAAAGTATAGCTAAGATGTTGGCGTAAGACCCTACCAATGGATCACAATGTGAAGTAAGTGTGGGTCTGAATGGAAGTGTGGGTGACTTTGGTGGGAGAGGCATCACTAGAGGTGGAATTAGAGGTTGAGTAAGTTTGACCACTTGTTTGGTAAATAGTACAGTTTTAGGTTTGGATTGCACCTTCTTGGGTAAAGGTGTAGCAGGTGAACTAGTTGTTGAAGGTGGTATAGGTTTAACTACCTCTTTGAAAGGTAGTGGATTTTTGGTCTTTGGTTTCACCTTCTTGGGTAAAGGTGAAGAAGAAGTGTGTGATGTAGAAGGAAAGCCATAAGATGGAAGGGGGCGATTAGCCCAGTGATAATGGAGGTGCGGTGAAGGTTGTGCTAAGATGCAATGTGGAAGCGACTAGTTGAGGAGAAGGGAATGGCATGGGTAATGATCATGATACTAGAAGTGGTATAGGTATAGGAGGTAGAAATGATGTAGGTAATGGTGAAGGCATAAGCTATGTAGGTAATTTGGGTGTAATAGAGGATCGTGATGAGGTGGGCTGCTATATTTTTGGTTTACTCTAGGTAAGAGGATGCTTGGCCAAGGTTGATGGGTGGGGACCTAAGATAGATGGGAGTGGTGAAGGTGACAGAGGGGTAGTGGGCGAAGCCATTGTATGTTTCCTAAGGGGTTGGTCCTTCCTCTTAGGTGTGGTAATAGTATTTTTGATGGTTTGTGGGGACGTGGCTAAATCTAGTTTGACAGGACTAGACTTGATGTCGGTATGACTCCTAATGTGGTAATAGCTCTAGACGCGCGAAGATGATATAGGTGCAAGTAAGGTTGTAGGCCTAGGAAAAAGTTTAATTTTTGGTAAAGGTTTAGGTGTTGGAAAGGGTGATGAAGAATGGGACACTATAACTGGCATGGGCATGGTGGATTTAGTTGTCTGAAACACCTTTGGATAGATCATGGAAGTGTCAACAAACAACATCTACATTTGAGTTGAGACAGAGTTCAAAGGCATCCCCAAAGCATGGAATTTTCAACATAATCCAAGTGGTCAGCCAAACGTGAGAATGACACCGATTTAGGGCGAGATGATGTTGATTTGGTAGTAATCCCTATAAAGAATTCATGTAAGACTAGGAAATGGTTGGCTTCAAACTCTATGGGTAGAAGAGACAAGAGAAGATCAACAAGATCCTTGAAATCCAATGGATAATTGTCTCCAATAGGTTAGGATGTTGCCAATGGATCCCATGTGGGTATGAGATATGGAAAGTTGGATGATGTAAGTTCATCTTTTGGTGAAGAAGAAGGTAAGCATGACTCTCTGTGTGTAAGAGTAAGTATTGTGGGTTGTTCAAATCGTTGAGAGGTGAGTGGGGAAAATACATCGTCAAATATGGTGGAATCCTTTGTGGGTGAAGGAAAAGATAAGGTATACTCCTCGATGAGTAAAGGAGCACATGAAATAGGTCCTTCCATGGATGGAGGAGCTCATGCAAGAATCTCATCGATAGATGGAGTAGGAGAAAATTTAATAGGAAGAGTTTGTATGATGTTGAAAATAGTATAAACCTCACTAAATTTACTCTCATTAGTCAAGGTTTCGCCATTTGGTTAGATGATGGGGTGTGATTTGGGAATATATTCTTGAAGATGTGAAGGTTATGATTATTTGGTGTATTAGGATTATCCAAGATGATATCTTCTATCTAACATTTCTTGGGCAATGTTTTTGAAAGTTATATAATTACCATCGTTATGACATCTAACGCGATGATAGTTGCAATAATCATTTTCTTTGTACCATGCAGGCACAGGATGAGAGGGTTTAAAACCAGTATGTGGTTTGATGGGTGGAAGAGTGACTACTCTAGATTTTAAACATTTTCTTAAACTGAAGATTAGGTTCTCCTATGGGAGTATATTTTCGTTGCTCCCGCTTGAACTGAAAAATCTTGATTAGGAGAAATATTGAAAGAAGGATTTGATTGGTTGGATGGATGAGATGAGCCAGCTTTCAAAACTACTATGTTGGCAGATCCTTTTACTTTAGAATAATTATTCTTTGGTTTGGAAGAAGAAGAGGTATCATCGTAATTGTATCTTCTCTTTAATGACACGAATTTCAAGTTTCGGTCCATGGTGAATGCCTTGTTGAAAGTGCAAAAGGTTTTAACTTGGAGAGATGGAAAGATGTGTCTAGCATAAGCTCGTGAACAACTCTATTAACTCAGTTTGAGGTAATTGGAATGGGAGTTGGTTGATCGTGATCCACCAACGAGTGATAAAATTTGTGATAGATTCGTCTTCATATTTGTGTGTCACGTCACAAGTCACCATGGTGACCTTCTTGAAAATGTTGATAAAAACGTGGTCTAGAAAATCCTAAGCTACCTAATTAAATAAAAATATGGAATGCTTGGGTAGAGGACTATAAAAATCTAAATTTGTTCCTATCAAGGACATTGGGAATTTCCACAAGAGACAAGCATCATCATGAGCGATCACATAACACACATGGTTAAAAGACCACAAGTGATGTTGTGGGTCTTCTTTTCTATTGAATCGATTTAATTTAGGAATTTCCTAATGGGGAGGGTATAGATGAATCGAATGGACGTGTGAATGGGGTCATTATAAATCTTGTCGTATTTCGAGAGTTACGTGAGTTGGAGACAGATGATTCTAATGTGTGCATCAACCATCATCATTTTGATAAGATCATTTGTACGATGTGCTTTGGCTAGGCACCCCTACACAAAGATAATGGGGTAGATAAGGTGGGTATGACATGAGCAGCATCCTAGTATGTGGTGGTGCCGAGTATAAAAATTGTGAGGAAGGAACATAGGCCGGAATAGATGTAGAAGGAAAGTATCTTGGATAAGTGGTATATGAAATAGAGGATGTTGGTGATAAGTGTATGTAGGTGAAGTGGATGTAAAGACTCTTGTAGCAATCAGAGGAAGAGACTACGGGATGGAGAGTATCATTTTTGGAAGGGAGTGTGGGATTCGACACCAATGGTGGTTGAGATGTAATAGGTTTATGAGAGGTGGCGGGTGTAGATAGACCTACACTCAAGGTGGTTGATAAAGGCATGGTTGACATCGTAGGAGTGACAGATGTCAAAGGCCCAACAAATTTCATAAGTGCTACAGATATCAATGATGTAGGGTCAAGCTAGGAAACCACAGGTGGTAAGGTGGAAGAGGGTAAGGCCAAGCTAGTATTAGCTAATGCAGAAGTGGGTGCGAGGGTAGGAGGAATGGACATAGGCATGCCATATACAAGTTTCCCTGATGAATCATGGGTAGATGAATGAGTGAGATAATACTACAGAGTAAATAGGGTTGTGATCAAGGAGTCTTGTAAACTCCTCATCACTAGTGGGTATGGCAAGATCCTGATTGGGGTCCATAGGTGATGAGATGGAAGGGGGTGATGGGATAGGTGGGAATGGTTGGTGGCTAGCGTGAAACACGAGAGCGTTGGCTTTTCTACGAGTCAAAACCATGTGACTGATAATAGAACAAGTATTTTGAGCTTCGTTGATAATGCAAAAACATAGAAGGAATGGAGAAAATGGGTCTAAAATGTGTGATTTGATCGTTGTTCTGATTGAAAAATTAAAACATAGAGACTGACATTGGTTGGGGTAACCGATGTTGGTATGAGGGGGTAACCACCACCGGTCGGATAGACCGATGTCAGTGACTGTGGGAAAATGTCAGATTGGTAACTCTGGCAATAAATGGTGAAAATGAGATAGAACTAGACTTTGAAGGTAATATCAAAGACTCAAAGACTAGTAAGATGACCAAGGAAGTCACAAAAAGAAAAGAAATGAAGATTTGATGCTACTTTGGAAAAAAATGACCAAAACAACCTAAAATCGATCTGCAAAAGGTGAACCGATGATGGTAAGATGATGAAATCGATGGCATTCACTGGACTAACACCGGTTACTATGAAATCTATGAAAGATGGAAAAAGTGAATTTTTGGTGATTTAGGTCAAATAACAAGACCAAATTAGAGACTGAGTATGGCAATGATCAGCCCTAACACACTCAGAAACAGTCGGAATACACCAACTATGATGGTGGAGTGTGTAGGGAGAGAAAAATGAAGAGAATGAACTCACACCTCAAAACAAAAATCAAGAAAAAGCTAGCAAAACATGAAATCCTATGATGTATATTTTTTTGTGGTTTATGCCATTTAGGACTAACTTGTGAATAAAGTAGATTTTTTGGTTACCGAAGGTGCGCTATAGAAACTAACAACTATGGCTAGTTTCAGGTAAGTTTTGGCATGGGGGATCCTTCTCTGATATGATAATCGCGGCGTAAAATCAGTTTTGAGCCCACCGTCAATCCTCTGATCATGTAATCGTTGAAATCTTCTTCTAGGAAATATGTTGTTTAAGAAATGTGTAATTTGTTTTTAGTGATTTAGTATAAAGAGTGTGTAAAATGTGAACTACAGTTTAGTTTTTCAACCATCAGTTGGGCATGATTTCTAGCATATAGGTTGCCCACAATTTAGATGAGCTAGAATGCAGCATACATAAATGAGATGCAAATATTTTAAACCCAAATTCACAATGAAATTCAATGAGAGAAATAATGAATAGGCAAGAGTATGTCTTTTGCTAATGCAATAAAAATAAAAATAAGTGTTTTTAAACAAAAATACAAGTTTCACTGAGATCAGTAGGAGAAGAAGAATGTTTCCAAGGGAGAAGATTTTAATGTGAACTTTATTTTAAAAAGAAATAAACACACAATGATTCCCTAAGAATTAATAATGCAAAGAACCCAAATGTGTCCCAGCGGGCATGCCATAATGTTTCACCAATAATTTTACGCTTTCTATGACGAAAAAGAAAGAAGGTAAATGGTTAAGGAGGAATACTTGTGATGCGAAGGTGGAAGGTAGGATGCATGTGTTGTTGATGTTATCCAAACTGATCGTAGAGAAATCCTTTTTGTTTTGCAAGGACTACTTGTAGATGAAAATCAAGAACATAAAATATTATTAAATAGCATATGGCAGTGGAATTCCTAGTGTATGTTAGATCCAGGAAGCATGGTGCTTCCTAGAGAGGTTGTCAATCCACTGTTAAATAACAATTCAATGTGAATAGGAAACTGACTTGAATAGGTCCTATTAAAATGTAATGATTTAGGTTTCTCATACACACAATACACTAGATTTTATGATAAATATCATAATAACACTAAACCTTATTAGAACTAGGGTTTGTTTAGATCGACGGGTTTGTCAAAGTTCTGGTAAGGGTCTAGGGATGATTGGTTGAGGTTTGGGTTGGTTTTGGGTGAGTGGGAAGCTTGTTAGTCTAAGAATATAAAATGACACAAAGACTAATATCGGTCAAGTGACTGATTTTGGTTCAGGGATGAAACCAATGGTGGTAGGGTAAACCAACATCGGTAGGGGCAATTGGCAATAACTTAATAAAAATGGTTTTTGGGCTTCTCTGTGATTACACAAAGAGTGAGGAGGGTGTGGTTAGGTTCGTAATATAACTAAGAAGACTTAAGAATATAGAGGGAGAGGTCACAAAGGGTGAAAGGGCTTGAATTGGTTGGGTTGGTGGATTGGTGAGAAGATGGAGATTTCCTGGATAATAGTAGAAACTAAAAATAATGAAGGAGGAAAGAGATCTATAATAAAGGAAGCACAAATGATTAAGATCACGTTACTTACTTGCTATTATGAAGATATTGTGGTTGGATGGAGGTTGGTGATTGATTAGTGAGGTGGTAGTTGGTTCAATATCCTACGGCGGATGACTTGTGTGTTCCCATGAATGCTCTAATGATCTGGAAGGGAATCCTTGGCCTGTGTTGCTCTTTGGTGGTGTGTAGATGTCATTTGGATGAAGCAATGGCTCTAAGATCTTTGCTTGATTGCAATAGCACTCTCAAAACTCAAAATGACCAACCCGGGTAAAAGGTTGTAAAGTTGTATATAAAGGAACCGATGGCGGTTTAGGTGACTGATGTCACCGAGGATAAACTAGCATCGGTTAGGGTGAAATAGTCTTATTTACCAAAAATAGGTAGATCTTCCTAGATTTGGCATGATTTCCTTGTTGGTCCACTTAGGAAGTAGAGTTCACATGAGAGAAAAGATCTTAGAAGAAGTCCAGTTAGGTTTAGGAAGAATTCTTAGTTAGTAAGGTCAAGTAGTGACTCAACACTGGGAGTAATGACTCGGTGTTGAGAGTGATGACTTGGTCATTATGAGTTAAATGCCCCTGGAATAGGTTCAGGTGAGGAGGTTTCATGATGAGTTGGAGGTGTGAGGATGAAATTTACTTAAATAAAATAATTAAATTAATTAATAATGTGAGGATGAATATTAATATGGGGTAAAGGGGTCATGATAAGTTAAATGTGTTACTTTAATTAATCGAAGGGGACCAAGGGGAGTGTGAACAAAATTTGGTGTCTATGGGACTTACTATCTACGTGGGGATAGAAGTATGTCTACGCCAAAGCTCTTGCCACTGAAAGCATATACACTCAAAACAAAGTTAAAACAAAGCATATATATAACCAAAACACTCATTTTCAAATTCATTTGCACATATCCTCAATGCGATTTTTGAGCTATGGACCAACCATCACCATTTTAAGGAGAGTATTTTGAAAATGACGAGTGCAATGACATAATCATGGCCCCATGAGCAAGAGGTTGAGTAGCAAATATAAAGGTTAGTATTTCATGTTTATTTAAAACCTAAAATGTGAAATTTTGAGAAATCTAAACCTTGGGTGTCATTTTCAATATTTCATGAGTTACAATGTTCCCTAGGGGTTACATAAGTGGGTCTAGCTTTTGTTTTATATAAAATGGTCATTTTTGTCATTTTTACATTTTTGGCTCAAAGGGGACAGTTTGTCCATTCTGGACATGACCACCACCCTACGTAGGGTGGAGGTTATGAAACAACCGCCGTGTGTAGGGGGTGGTTGCATAACCACCATGGTAATTACGCAACCGTTGCCCCGCACATGGTGACGGTTTCATAATTGTTGAGGAAGAACCTTATTTTGACTAACTTAGATGATTTTATTTTATTTTAAGTTGTTTTATAATATTTTTGATGATCTTATGCCTTGAAACATGTTACTAAATTTTTCTTTTTCTTGTTTTGTGGACGCAGTATGAGGAGTTATACATTTGTTGGAGTTGGGTGAGAGAGTATGATTGCATTCTAGACATTATTGCTCACCTGACCAAGGAGGATAGAGGTTTGTTACATTAGGTTGGATTGTGGAGTATTTCACGACTCCATTGATAAGCACCACCAGCCACATACTATGTGATTTACTAAGCTACCGAGAGTCCAATCGAGAATACTTTCTCGGCTTCCTCGGGGTTAGAGGAGATGGAACTATCACTCTCGAGGATATTTAGAGGATCTTGGTTGTTCCCGTGGACTCGGGAGGCGATTAAGATTGGAGAAAGGTTCTCTAGTTTTGTACATGACATTGGGCATCATTTATAGGAGATGATGTGGTGTCCAATATGGGTGCCAAATAGAGTATGCGGCTATTAACAATTGCCTCCACACCTATCCCCACTCTCTGTAAGGCCATCGTAGTACCTTGGCCTCATGTTTGATGGGAGACAAGGGCGAGGACAAGCTCTTATATTGGTGGCCTCCGAGCTATTATGGTTATCAAGAAACATAGGAGGATTTTTGCTTCGGTGTGGACATTCTTGGGACCACATACCATGATCTGTACTACATCGTGAGGCTACAGGAAAAATCCCTAAGCCACCCTACCTTGGTGATGTCTTATGTGTATGGGCAGATCATCCCCTAATAGAGGGGAGTTGGTATATAAGATCTAGGGGCTATCAAATCTGCCAAGTGGACAGCTTATGGCTCCTCTTAGAGGTGCACATCAACCCATAGCCACATTAACCATAGATGGTTTTATTGTTAGACCTTACTAGGATTTGATTCGGATATGGGGTGATGACAGGACTATACTAGTTATTTGCAAAGGAGCAAGGTAGTTAGTAGATAGGACATCTAGGGTGGAGGTCCACCCAATCGATGATTCTCTTATCAGTTTGGGCTATCATATGATGATGCACTTCGACCATTCTTATTGTTCACCATGGCATCGAGAGGGCTTGAGCATGCCCTAGGGTGAGCATGGTTGGATTTTTGTTACAATCGGGGTACTTATCGGTGTGGAGAAGGTACTAGTCCCTAGATAATTAGTATCACTTCTACAGATTGAGGCCGCACCCACTCACAAAGTGTGGAGGAGGAGGAGAAAGACACACCCACAGACACGTAGACCGAGGGTGAGGTTGGTGAGGAGATGGGAGAGGAGGTCGGAGCAAAGGCGTGAAGAGGAAAGTAACTTGGAGTGGAGAGTCATAGGTGAGTTTTTAGAGGCTACTAGAGTGGAGGAGGAGATAAAGTGAAAGACCCTTGTTTGAGGATCCCTATCTCCCGAGAGGGGTGGTGATGAGGCATCAGTGATGGACCGAGGGTTTCCTCGGGAGAAGGGGTTGCACAAAGTGATTCTGTAGTGGCTTCACCATCACCAACAAAGCACCACCTGATCCTACCTAGATGCCTAAAGATCCGAGTATGTAGATACTCATCTCTCGATCTTGTTATCTAGAAATGTTAATATGGCTAAGCATTGTACTTTTTATTTTTTCATGGTTTTCTAACTTGTCGTTGTTTTATTTATTTCGCAGCCACTTGTGGATGGTTTGGAAAGATCTTATTCGCAAGATATATGTTAATACCTTATTGATCCCTTTGGGGAAGACTTGTGTGGAGCTGACAGAGGATGTGGGATAGCCATTATAGGTTGGAAGACATACCGATGTATTTTTTCCTCTTTATAAGGTCGCGAGATCTTGACCTCTCAAGATAAAAATATTATGCCGCATACGAGATGGCGAAGATGATATCGAGGTGGATCCATTCACATAACGAGGCTACTACTAGTGGTCAATTTGATGGTCACTCTCACCATTCAATGCATTCACGACATCGGATCCACAGCAGGAGTCCTAGCCACGGTGCACACCATCTAAGGGTTCCTACGGAGAGGGATAGGCCATTTAGCCTTTATTGCTTTGATGCCATTTTGTGAGGCATATATATGATGTTTTTGGATTTTCATTCTCATTGTGAGCATTTTGACCACACCTAGTGTGTGATGGCATTGTATACAAACTTGAATTATTATGATATATACAGATATCTCTTTTTAGTTCAACTATCCTTTGCACTAGAGTTGACTTCATTTATGGTTTACTTCACATGTGTACTCTTAGATGTTTAGAATTTCTGATTTTATATGATTTTTAGAATGCATGTAGTGGATGATGATATGCTAACAGAATGGTTTTCTTGTTTTGTTTTGTTTTATATGATGCTGATGCAAACACAATGTAATGTTGAAACTTTGGTTTTTCAAGCAATATTTAGTACTTCTAGTTTTATTGGAAAAATGTGATGAATGTAATATGATAATCAAATGGAACCACTCCACTTCTAACCCCAATCAACTAGTAATATGTGAGGGTTCAACAAATGAGATCCGGGAGGGACGTGAGTTGTATGATTTTGATGAATGGAAGTGATGAGAGAAAGACAATATTTTGACATAAACCCAATTAGAAACCTATAACCTAAATCTACACACATTTGAATACACACGAGTCTAGAATATGATTTCCTTGCAATTTTATCTATACTTAGACCCATAGATGGCCTCCTGATTGAAAAAATCAGGTTTAAAGGTTTTAACTCTTATGGAACATACGGATCTAATTCATTCTTCTTGGGATTTATGATTTCAAAGAACTTTTTATTGAATGAAATTTCTTTTAACTTACTAATTTATTTGCAAAGACCCCCTATACCTTACCTCATGCCATTAATAGGAAGCATGGGCTCATCATTAAGCACATGGAATATACGATTAAGGGAACCTCCTTCCGTTCCCAAACTCACGCCACTAGTAAGAGGTATGGGCTCAACACCAAAGGTTGGTGTGGCAAAAAGTGTGTAAATGAAAATTTTGAATTGATTTTGACTTGACACATATACTATTTTTTTATTTTTCAACTTTGAGTTGTGCGTTTGGGAGGGAAATATTTCCCCTAGCCTCAACCCCATGCAACTAGTAAGATGTGAGGGTTCGACACCGAAGGCCGAGATAAAATAGGCAAGTGCTCCGGTAAAAAATTAGAATGTTTATCTACCAAAGAGGTTTTTCTGGGAAAGATATGACTCCAAGAAGCTTCTATAATAGACTATGGGAAAAGACACATATGCTAAAATAAAAGTACATGTAGAACCAAGTATGCAAGCCTTGGTAGGATTAGTGTCAAAAATCTGTCTTATCTTGTTGAATTGATGAAATGATTAGAAATGTTGATGATAATATTGTGGATACTTGAAGAAATGTGATTGAATGTTTTGCCAATATTTTCATAAGTTTATGAAATCTTATTGAATGATAAGTTCCTTGATTATAGATTTATGAAGTGATCTTATAGATGAAATGCAATGTGGATGGAATAGTATACATGTGAAAATGCAAATGGATCATGTGTAGAAATGTTTTAGGTGAAGCAAATTGACTGACTTGGAAAATTCTTCACCCTCTAGAGTACATAGGTGATATGCCTGCTTTCTTATAGGCATCCATGACTCAATATGTGCCCAACCACTTGGGCCTCGAATTTCCTTCATCGGTTTTCTTTTCTATCCAAATAGAGTCTTAATACCATATCTCCAACTAATATATCACATTCATATACTTTCTTATTTTACTTCCAAAGACATCTGGTTAGTGTAAGGTCTATGGTGTGCCTCATCTTGAAAGGAACGATAACCAAATCATACTAAACCAAGAACACAGATGCTAATCAAACACCACGATCAATAAGATGAAAGTAATTCACCAGAATAACTTTACATAAACCTTTGCAAACAAATGAGCAGCAATATCATATATTATTATGGAACTCAATGCAATACATTGAGAATGGTCCTTGCTTAAATAGGTAAGGAATAACCATCTAAGAACCACCAAGGTCATAGATCAAGCCATAAATCAAGGAAATAACTAGTCATCAAAGAACTAGTCAAGACCATAGATTTAGGAGAGAACTAGATATCAAGGATCTAGTCAATACCATAGATCAAGGAAAGAAATATACCTAACAACTAGATAATATCTCCTAATATCTAAATAAGATAAAATAAATATCCACACACATAAGTGGGTGAGGATAAATACAATAAAGGTAAATAAAATACCTAGGTGAACATGAGCTAAGGTAAATACCTACTCTAACACCCCCCCTCAAGTGAAATTAGGGGCCAAAATAGAAGTGGCATGTCCATAGTATGAGTCCCAAAAACTAGGCCTGATGAGGTACTCATGTATAATAACTGGGAAAAAGGGACACCGCAAGGTACCCAAAACTAGTAACAACAAAGTAAAGAGAGTAAAAACCTACTCCAAGGCATCCCAAGAAGATCGGCTCAAAAAAATCATACAATGCTGAAGAAGTTTGGTGTGCACTATGGTCTGAATCCACTGCTCGATCATAGAACTCAAAAACAACTGACACTAGGCTTCACCAGAATAGCTCCATACAAGGAGACTGTCAACAGAGTGATATCGAAAGTGCAAAAACACAAAACATAATTCGATCAACTACTGCAAATAGGTGTGCCACGATCCAAGAACAAAACCTAAGCAACAAGGCAAGGACACAAAATCCAGAGTGTCATGATCCAAGAAAAGCCAAGGTAACAAGGCAAGGACATGAAACCCGAAGAAGTAGGATCAACACCACACCCTCCCATACTACTGAATGGGTGGAGTGATGCTACAAATCTATATGAGTTGCCCAAAATCAACTACTTGAACACTGACAAAATAACACTGGACTTCACCAGAATAGATCCCCCACAAGAGATACTATTAACATGCCAAAAGTGTCAAAAATACATATACAAAATCTCTCAACAAATAAGAGAGATACACTACACCTGCTAAAGAAAAATGCTCAAAACAAGAAGCATCACAATGCAAAAGGTATAGAAAGTGGAGCAAGAGGCCGAATGGTGGAGGAGCCATGCCTATAGAGTCCTCTCAACAAATGCCTATGTCTCTCGCCACAAGTGATTAGATATCCACCCCAAATCAACATGGATGGATGAAGAAGATGCCTGCATATGACTTGGTGTAAAATGCACAATGGGTGCATGCAAAAGAACATCGAATGTCTCATCGTGGTTTATCATGTCCGATGCAGCTGAAATCTCAGGTTTCTCAAGGCTGAGTGAAGGTGTAGAACTCATGTGTTGCTCATGATCCTCAGAAAGAGTTGAGTGAACAAAAAAGGAGCTCTGTCAATGTGTGATCCCAATGAAGTATCTACTCGAAACCAATGTCATGACAAGAATTCCACTTAACATGTGGAATAGAGGAAATAATACCCTGTGAATGTCTACTAATGACTCCACTAGTGAGACCCATAGAATAGAGCATGCGAGATCTGAATGCAGTGATATGCTTCTTAAAAAGGCCATGCAACTTAGTAGAAGTAGGATACACAACATGTGGTAATCTTGTAATAAAGGCACGTATGTAGAAGAGCATGCAAACAAGCTTCATAGGTGTATGAGCATCAAGAGTAGAATGCAGACTCAAATACCGACGCAGATCAATGTCATTGGGTTCAGGAGCAATATCTGTAAGTGGACTAGGAGCATGGATATGGTTGTCCAAAATATGATGGTGATGTTGTAGGCTAGCAAGTTTTTTCTGCAAGAAGTGTATTATTGTATCCTTATCATGAATGAGTGATTATAGAAGAGAATTTCACTTCTTGAGTGATCTATTTTCTTCCACAAATTTTACAATATCCTCTTGAAGTCCACATACTTCATAGAAAAGCATATCATTCTCATTTAATCAATGATGGATACAAAATTCAACTCCCAGAAGTTAGGACGTCGGGCTCAGCCGAAATTACATCCACAATTGATTACAACACTCCTCCATATTTGGAACTTTATAATTATAGTGAAAGTCTCAAAATAAATATTTCCAATGGAAAGAGCACGAAAAAACAAACACTTTTACAAAAAATGGCACTCAAAACCGAGTTACCAAGCAAAAGATACAAACTTTTCAATATTTTTGCTCTGTTATTTATTTTAGTTGCCACTAAAACAAAGTAAATTGTTGTTTCCTTCACCACAAATAAAATTAAAGAGGGCTGAAGTTAAGCACCTACTAGTAGGAATCACAATCTTTAAACCCTCATATGACCATACCATATGACCAAGGTCTAAGGATTTTAATGGGTCATTCTCAACTTCAAGTGGTAAAAATGCTTCAACCAAACACTAAAGAATATGGGGTTGCCCCGTCGGCATTCTTACCGATGTTCTATAGGCCCGTAAGATAGAAATATCTTTAAGTGCCAATCACACTTATTCTCCTTAACATTTTTCAAGAGGATGGATTTCGAGTGTCTTATTAGTTGCCTCGGCTTATCTATTGGCATGAGGGTGGTATAGAGAGGTGTTGTGATGATTTATCTTGAATTTTTGCACAAATCATCATTTTTAAATGAAGTTCCATTATCAGAGATAATGACCTATGGGACCCTGTATCGACAGATGATCTGGTTCAAAATTAACTTTTCAATTACTGCACTCGGAATGGTGGTAAGATACATAGCCTCTACCCACTTCGTGAAATACTCTGTGGCCATTATTATAAAATTGTGGCCATCCATTGATGAGGGAGAGCATTTACCTATCAAATCTAAGCACCATGTGGAAAAGGGATAGGGTCTTGTAATCGGTTGTAGAGCTTGGGTAGGAATGTAAATTTCGTGAGATAAATCCTCGGCACTTATGACACTTGTATATGTACTCTAATGCATCGTGTTCTAAGGTGGGATAGAAATAACCCATCCAAAGTGTATTTTTATAGTGGTTGCATGTCCTCCAAAATAACCTCCACATACCCCATTGTGGGCTCCATAGAGGATCTTTTTAGATTCTTCCTCATCGACACAACTTAGAAGCATTCCGTCAAAATATCTACGATAGAGAACTTGTTCTATAACTACATGCTTAGAGGCTATGACACGTAGTCGTCTTCTCTACTATAATGTTTCTCCCTCGGGGTATGTGTGGTCCATAATAAAATTGACAATATCTTAATACCATGGACACGCAATAGTGGGAGGTCCGACTTCTATGTAGTATATACATTCATCGGAAACTTGGGTCTACTAACTCTCCACTGCCTAACGGGTTATAAATCAGATTTCTCCTTTGATGGAATTCTGATTGATATAAGTTAACTCAAATTATCCCATTAAGGTTATAAAGCATCCAAATTTCTTGGATAAAGAACCTTGTGTTAGGAATATTCAAAGACAATTTGTTTTAACAATAACTCGTGTTTCTTGGTTAAGCATGTAATGCCTTAACCATTTTTTTGCAAATACTATAGAGAGGCATTCTTTTTCTACCTGCGTATAGTGTGTCTCATAGTCTAGCAATGTACGACTAATGAAGTAAATCACACATTCATGTTTGTCATCGTCTTCTTGTTCTAACATGCAAGACGATGAGACATCTTACCCAAGAATATAAAATGAGGGGGTGATCTGACTTGGGAGGCATGAGCATGGGAGGTGACAGAAGGAATCATTTGACCGATTTAAATGCCTCGTGACACTCAGCCATCCAGATGTTACATCAATCCTTCTTTAAAAAATTATTTATTGAATGAATAGCAAAGATTAAATCAGGAATAAACCTTCATATTACACCGAGATTTCCAAGAAATGACCAAATTCTTGACTCATTTGATGGTGGGTTCATTTCTATAACGACTCGATTTTTTTATCCACATTGATCCCTCATGAAGAGATGATATACCCCAGCAATTTCCCTCCCATCACACCAAACACACATTTTTATGGATTCAATATAATGTCATATTCAATGAGGTGAGAAAGGATGATACGAATAACCTCGAGGTGATCACATCACTTCTTTGCCTTAGCAGGAAGATCATCAACATATGATTCCATAATCTTGTGAATAAGATCATCGAATATGTAAGTCATTTCCCGTTGTTAAGTGGCACTAGCATTCTTGAAACCGAACGACATGAATGCATAGCAATAGGTTCCCCAAGGAGTAATAAAGGTCATCTTTGTTTTATCTTCCTTAGATATCCTAATTTTATTGTGCCCAGAAAAACCATCCATAAGCGACAACAGCTCATAACTAGTTGTTGCGTCAACAATAATATCGATGTATGGTAGTGGGAAGTCATCTTTGGGACATGTTTTGTTTATATCTTGAAATTCATTGTAGAATCATATTTTTCATTATTTTTAAGAACGGGATGATGTTAGATACCCACATTGAGTAATTGATAGGTTTGATGTGTTAGGAATTAGTATTCACATGGTTTATTATAATTGGTTAGTATGTTTATATTGTTATAACAAATGTATAACAATATATTTGTACGGGTAAGTTATTGTTTTGTATACTTCCTATTTTATAGGAAGTTGTTCAACAACATTCCTGGCTATATAATAGCCATTGTATTAGCAAGAATATATGGAGAATTAATAATATATTCAGTGTTCCTACTGTGTAATTCTGAACCAAACTTTATATTTGGTACCAGAGCAAAATCCAGATGAGAGTCTTGTGAGAGGGACGAGAATGTAAAAGAATTTGCGTAGTAATCAGTATTTGGAAGAATTTTTTAGAGAACTCTTTCACCAGTGTGTTTCGTGCCATTGTATTCTTGTACGGGTTGTTGGTATGGTGGCTGCATGTATGAAGTTCTAATGCTCTAATTAGCATTTATATTGAATCAGTCATAGCTGTACATCAACAGTGCTCAGCAAACTTTGATCGTGATCGCCCCTACATCCATTGTCAACGGCTGATTGGATTTTCTTCAGTCCGTCAAATTTTCAATTGCATGTGATTGGAGTATATTGCTCAAACTTGGCTCAACTTTCCATTGTTTGGAGACTCAGCTGAGACATCCCAAGGAGATCGATCATTCAAAACACCCAACAAAATTTGGTATTTGATCTGTATCCATTTTGTAGGCATTTTGTTAAATCTGTATCCATTCACGAAATTTATCAGTCAAAGATAAAGGCGCAGATATTTCTTTCATCGATTTGTTGAGTTTGAGAATTAGGCATGTGCAGTCCATGCGCCAATCTTGAATCTTGTCGACCTGTCCATTATCAATTCGACACATGTTGATGTAAGTGTGTATTAACATTATCAGGCTTGGATCTTGGAGAAGTTAAGAACGCTGAAATACCTTTGCGGGCTCCTTTTTTATTCCTGTTACACTACGCCCTGTACAACTTCTTCTTCACATTCTACTCCATAAAATCTGACAGTTTGTTTTATGTGAGCTTGCATTAGACACTGCATTGGTCTTAACGAATACTATAAGGGAGACATGGCTTCTAGAAAGTGAAGGTGAAATTCATGCATTTGACATCTGGCTCGCACTTTGAGATCCACCCAACCAAAGATTGGCACGCCGAGTTTGAGTTATCTAGAAAACACAATCTTGTACTCATATTTGTGTGCCTGTATCATTGGAGATTCGCACGCTTGGAAGAATCAAATGCCTCTCTTGTAAAGCATTTTTTCCATGCTCAGATTATATTTTGTATTGATTGTGGATTGGCGCATCGTGCACATCTTAAGCTCCTTCCATTGGATTCCATAATCTCTGCCACGAGTTTTGCCGAACCGCCTCAAAACCAAAGCCCCTTCAGAATTTCAAGGCCCGATTACTGGTGACATCAACAGGAGAAAAGGACTGTCGGTTTCAGCATGGTAGCTCTCCAACATTTTTCTGTGCTTCCACCCTTCAACAGGTGTTAAACCCGTGTGTGCATAGTGTGTAGTCATTTAAAGATTCTTAATTTTGTTTCATTTTGAGTCGATTGGATTTTTAATATTATTTTTATCTGTAGTGTTAAGTTTTTAGAATTGTCCTAAATAATACTTTGGTCTCATTGTAATTGTTTTGTCAATTTAGATGTTCAAGCCCTCCATACACTAAGTTGTATTTAAAAAGACGTCAAAAGTCAGATTGTTAAAAAGAGTTGAAACATTTTTTTTTGGTATTGTCATTACCAAAGTCATTTTTTCATTTAAAAATTTATCTCATTTTTAAATTTCTATTCTAGTCCTTATATCATCCAATAGTGTCAAATGTCATAAAATCATCTTTTGTTATGTAGTCCTTGTTGTTTTGTCAAAGTCATGTCAAATAGGTGATTTTAGGTGGTGTCAAGAGTTAATGACAAAAATATTGGAAAATAAAAAAATTTGCCTCACGGATGCATTTTCGGTGGAATCCGACGTCTGATTGTGGTATATAAATTTGAGCTTCATGTTCACATTTCACTGAGCTAGCAGTGTCATGATGGAGGAAGGAGGCATCGGAGGAAGGAGGTCAAACAGTGACCTCTCATCAGTCACCAACGACGGGCCGCGTAGAAGCTGTGGTGGCATATGTATGGTGTGAGTATAAGATTTTCAGTGTGGTTTCCATTTTCTTAGTGTGCTTCAGTTTGCAGTGTTCCTGTTTTGTGTGGTATTTGATGGATGTTGGAAAGAGAGTTATGTTGGAGCACGAGATGACGGTGATCCTCTCGACGACTTGGTCCTCTCGATCGCCGTACTTCTTTGGAAGATGGTCAGCTAGAAGAATACGTTCACTAGCATTAGTGACCATGTGCAGCAAGACCTAACTAGCAAGATCCATTTAGGAGTATGTTCTTCGATGCATTTTGCTTCTCAGTATCTATTTGAGTGGAATTTCACATTGTGGGGGGGAATACATACCAATGTTCCATTCCCATTCTGCACCCAAAACGACTTAGTCAAGGAAAGCTTCCAGATGGCAAGGTGGCGATTTTCTATCTTTGTTCGAGATCGAGTGGTAGCGATCAATGACAGAGACTATGATTAAGAACATTACAATTCTTATAGGAAGTAATGTGAAATTTTTTCAATATATCTTCTATTGTGTAGTTTTGTGATATGCAAGTTGTGTTTCCTACATAATTCCCTGATGTATAAGCATAGTGATGAACAAGTAGCACCAGAGTAAGTCAGTTCATGGATCTTGAAAGGGTTTGTGGGAGGATCTAGAAAACCACATGAGGTGGACAGTTGATGAGGTTCCTGTCACGTCAAGGTTTGTGGTAAGCCTGTTTAAAACCATGGAAGGAGAGAGCCTTTCTTTTGGATCAAGGTCATGAGTCACAGAGTTGGACATGCCACAGGGGTGAGCATACTGCAGTTGAGAGTGTGGATGTTTTTCTACCATGTAAACACTAAGGGGGGGAATGTTAGGAATTAGTATTCACATGGTTTATTATAATTGGTTAGTATGTTTATATTGTTATAACAAATGTATAACAATATATTAGTACGGGTAAGTTATTGTTTTGTATACTTCCTATTTTATAGGAAGTTGTTCAACAACATTCCTGGCTATATAATAGCCATTGTATTAGCAAGAATATATGGAGAATTAATAATATATTCAGTGTTCCTACTGTGTAATTCTGAACCAAACTTTATATGATGAACCCCACTTGTATGAGTTTCATAACTTCCTCTTTAACCATTAGTGCCACCTTTGGTTTCACAGGTCTAGATTTTTGTTTGATGGGCTTGGCACCAGATTTGGTTATAAGATTGTGGAATGCAACATGACAAGGAATTCATGTCATCTCTTTATAACTAAACATGAAGTATTTTGAATGTTCTTTATTAATCTTCATGTGTATTTCCACATCTTCATGAGTCAACAAAGAACCTAACTTCAAAAAAAATGGGTCTTCCTCCATCCCGATGTTAATGTCAATCATCCCCTCAATAAAAGAGGAATTACCCTCTTCAAACTCAGTGGAGCTAGAGGTACTTCTAATTCCCCTTCCTCTTCTATCTCACAAATCTCAAGGTCTTCCAAGGAGGAAGGATCCATCATGCAATCTCCGAAATAGGAGGAAAAGTGAGGAATGAGAGAAAATCCTCTCTTATGATGCTCGGGATGTAAATCCGCATAAGCGTTAAGGTGTCCTAAGATAACCTGATCATTTATAACATAATCTAGAGGGTAGCAATATTTTTCTCATCCTTAACATATTCGAATATCATATTCATTGGCATTTTACGAACCAAGGGTTTGGCACAAACTCAAATCGTGAATTTGGTATCTTCTAATTCTCTTCTCAGAAAGAAGCAGGAAGTAGAAGTAGCTATTAAATTAATGCGAGAAGGTTTTTTTCACGTGGGATGGATTCAATTTAAATTAATTCAAAACCTTTACTTAATTTGATTACGTAGTTTTATAGAGCTGCAAGTGTTCTGCCCTAGTCTCATACACCTTTAAAAATTGATTAGTGATTAGTTACGGATCACCCAAAACTCTAATATTGCAAAACGCCAATCCTTTTGGCTACTATGATACCAAGAAGGAGAGCCTCACATTTACACCATTGTTTGTACCTTCAAAATCTATCTTAAAGGAAAAACACATGACCTTCCCTCGGAGAAGTGAGGATCACACATGCCCCAGTGTCAAAGCGGCATTTTTCTTTGTCAAAATTAAGAGTCCAACAATTGCTTGGGAAGATTGATGTTAGATAACTTTTTGTATCTTCTTCCCTTGCTTTTGAGACTTCAACCATGTAAAATTCATCGGTCGAAAGAGAGATGAGTCCCGAGCATGTCACATGCTCATGGAATCGAATGGAAGAAGAATGGTTAAATCATTCTCCAACAGCTTCAACAATCTTCATTGTGGATTCTGTTGATATAGTCTCAACAATCACAGCTTTCATCTTTGACCACGAGAATCCATTCAATTAAATTTGTAGTTTCTAATTCCATTGTTAGAACAAGTTTTTCTCCGGTGTCAAACTCATGGGTTTGTTCAATTGTTTTGTGGGGAGCTCAAACTCATAATGCACCCTAGGTTTCTTCTTTAGGTTAGCTAGGTGAATGTTAAAGGGCTTCGGGTCACCTTGTGTAATGAAGACTTTCCCAAAATGTAGGAATCTGACTTCCTGAAATAATGTGGAAGGAATTGCCTTTATGCATTGTATCTAAAGACGGCCAAGAATCATATTATAATTGGTTTCCCGGTCTATAAAATAAAACTCTATAAAAACCATCTTCAGCCCTAGGGTAACTGGTTACACTATGGTTCCAATCAATGTTGCCTTGAGGCTATCATACCCTCTTAATGTGTTTCTTTTTGAAGAGAAATTGGTTTCTCCATAGCCTAACTTCTAGAGAAATGAAAAGGGGACAATGTTGATGTTTCCCCATCATCGATCATTGTGCACTTTACATAATTGTTGTAGATCCAAACTTGTAGATATAGAGATGGATCACCTATATGTGTCAACTCAAAGATCTCGTGGGCATTTTTCTAATGTCAAATATAAACCCATTATCTCTTTCGGGTTTCTAGGAGGATGCATGTCAAAGTCTATGTGATTTATGTATGCCTCTCGAAGGAGGGGTGACATTGATCAAATGTCCAAGACCCAATGCTTCTAATAAAGCATCTCTATGAGCAAGGGAGTTCTTCAACAAATCCAAGAAGGATATGTGAGAAAAGGTCTTTGTTAAATCAGTGATCAAGTCGTAATCCCCCACCAGCCTTCGAAAGTGTTGGAACATCATCTGACATAGATGATTAAATAGGGATGGGCTGCAAATAGTAGTCTCGAGTTCTCGTAGTGGCATTTATTTGGGATTTGGTTTCTAGCTCTACCAAACCCACAATGTTAGTTTTTCGTGGCCATCCAACAAAGGTTTCAACAATGCGTTTGACGAATTGAAGCTTCATGATCATTGTTTCCCACTAGGTTACCCTTGTTTATGTCATTGGGGTCCAACTTACCATTGTTAGGATGCATTGGAAGGGGATCATTAAAGATCTTGAGTGGTGTGTTTTGAGGGGAAATTGGCCCCATGTTAGTATTTTGAGTTGGCACCATAGGATTCACCAAAAACATCTCAACAAAGAGTTATCTTTGGTCTTCTGGTAGATGTTGAATGAATTTATTACAATTGTGGCATGTTATAGCATCATGCCCTCGGACCCTATGGAAGCCACAATACAAGTCAAGATCATAATCCTAAGGTCTTTGGTTTATGTTATGCTTAGGTCTAAAGTTTTGACTATTATTCAACTATTGGTTATTGTAATTAAAGTTCGGAGGTCATTGCCCTTGATTTTGATATTGGTTTTTGTAACCATTTGGGTACTCATTAGGGCCTTAATCTTAGACTTGTTGTTGTTGTTAGGGTGGAGGATTGAAATCCACTATGTTGATCACAAGAGAAAAAATTTTACCATTCTTGTTGTTGTTGACATTATCTATACTTGAGGTGTTAACAACGTTTGGTTTCTTTTCTTTATTTATAACATCGTCGGTCGTAACACCGTAGTTTTTGTTTAGGACCTTAGGTCCTTGATTGTTGTTTGTTTTACTGGGTAACCTGAATTACCTTGATTTGGAATGATCAATCTCCCATTTGAATCATAGGTATTTTGACCACTATCTATTTTTGTCGAATCAATGTAGAGGGCACCTTCTAACACTTCTTCGTAACTCCTTAGGGGGAACTTTTGGACTTATTCCTTCATTTTCTGGTTAAGAGAGTGAAGGAATAGATTGAAAATCTTTGTCTGATCCATATTGGGAGCACTTTCTCAACAAGAGAGGACATACCGCCATCTCTCGGATGAAATATGCAGCAAACTCATTATAATCTTGTTTTAAATGTAGGAATTCCATGATTCTTATTCTCAATAACTTATTCATGTCAAAATTTGTGATGAATTTAGACACGATTTTTTAAAAGAATATATTGAGGCTTCATATATCCTATAATACCAATCGAGAGTGATTCCTTCAATATTCTTAGGAAGATCTTTCTTTCAACTACATCCCACGGAGCATCTCTTGAATGGTAATTGCATATGCCTTGATATGCGCATTTGGATCTCCCTCCCCTTTAAACTTTGGCAAGTCAGGAGAGAGGTCGTGGAAGCATTACACTTCATATGGTAAATTCCAAGGGATCCTTAAGATATTCAGCGTACATGCCCAAAGCATAGGACTCTACCATAGATGACCCCTGATGGGGAGGTGGAGTAGTCATAGGTGGCTGATATGGCGTAATGTAAATGTTTGTAGAGGCATAAGGAATCCCATGTGGCTAAGCATATGAGCCAGAAAAGAGAACATGTCCCCTGTGGTGATTTGGAATACATATGTAGATACAAGGGAACATTACTCTGGTATGGAGTGGGAGGCACAAAACCGTATAAAATTGCATTACCAGTTTAGATGATGTTTGAGAACGCACTTCCGTTGGTTCCTCTTGAGGGTATCCATACATGGTATGAGGGGGCATACCCAAGGTTCCCGATCCTGTGAGAAGATATATAGGGCTTGGAATTCCCATGTAATTGGAGGAGGATTTGGCATGCAGTAAGTATCCAAGCTAGAGTTTTATGGTTGATGGAGAATCCTTCCTTGCCTAGCAGAAGATGAGGCATGAGTAGCCTAGGAAAGTTCCAATTATCTAACCCTATCCACCAATATTGATATGACCTCTCCTGATGATGGTATGGTGTTCTATTTTAGCACATGTTGTTGAACCTTGTTAGGTTGTAAAGGAGTGTGATATCCTACTATGAATTGTTCATTGTTTGGCCACCCCTCGTTAGGAACATTTTCTATTGTGGGAGGGGTAAAGGTATTATTCTGAAGTAAAACATCAACATATCCTTGCATCCTATCTAGATATTGGTCCATATGTTTTAATCATTTTTCACTTCGGGCATAACTATTACAGATCACAAGCACTTTGAGAGGGGGCGAATCAAAGTGCAAATTAAAAATTTACACTCTTGATTCAATTTTATAATTTTTACCAATATATATGTATGATCAACATACAATAAATCAAGTATTCATCATACTCATAAACATTGAACACGATATTTACCATGGGAAACCATTTTGGCAAAAAAACCCACCAAAACCATTGCTTATATTACACAAAGCAAGGACTCATAAGAATATGACACATCTTACAAGATTTGTTTGGTGAGACACCAATTTCACAAGGAGCACTAACCCCTACACCTATGTTGATATTACACACAAAGAAAGGACTCAAGTGAATACTACACATCACAAGAGATTTCTTTTGCATGCAACCACCTATAAGGAAGTTTCAACTCCTTAATGTGCTAAGTTGTAACTTAGACTTATTTACATATACATTTTGACCATGTAGTTACAACAATTGCTAATACAATGAATTATGATCACTTTCCGGCTCAGTCGATGTTCTTCCTTTGTCACACGCTTCTATTCATTCATGTTCTTGATATTATGCTTTGCTCAACCTATCATGTTCTTCATTATTTTTTGATCTCGCACTTTTCTCTTCTTCACCGCTTTAGCTCTTTTAGCTTAATTGCATCATATTTTCTTCTCTCTACCTTTTCGCTCTCTTAGCTCTAGTGCCTTAGTTCTCTCTCATGAGAAACAACTTCCAAATAACTTATAGCTTTTCTTTTATTGTCACAAAATGACTCAAAATTACTTGCTTCAAAATTTGCATCATGTACTCTTCTTGATTTGTCACCTGTGAATCTAGATCATTAAATGTTTCTAGTTGAGTCCATATTTTATTATTTCCTTGTTCAGCTTCATTCCTCCTTCTTCCACGCATCTAGAAAACCAATTTATTAGCTGAATTCCAAAAATAGAAAACTTGCATTGTTTATAATTTGCATCGTGTAATTAAAATGGTGACCCTTCTTCTTTACATTATTTTAATTTTCCTTGAAATTGGGAATATCCATCAAGCTTATAACCAAATTGCCTCGTGGTCAACATGCATTAAATGTTGGTAGCTAGAACAAATAATTTCATTGGTATGTGTAAATTTCCAGTTGTATTTGTAGTTACAATTCTTTTCAATCAAATCTCCTTCTAAATCTAAATTCAAACATTCACTCTTTCAATTTGAACTCTAACTAATTGTCCTTGATCCACTCCAGTTCACTTTGATCGTTCTATGACTTCCTTTGGCATCTTTGATATTTTCCTTCATATTGTGGCTTCTCCTTTTGTCCTTCGATTTTCCCTTATTTATACAACGCTTTTTAGTTATCTACGGCATCTATATACATTGTGCAGATTTTTCAATTTCTCACATATTCCTCCTTATTTACTACCTTCCACGGATTTTCTCCTTTTCTAGATCTTTATGGCTTTCCTTCTATTTATGGAAATTTTCTATACTTATCAACTTTTCTACGCTTACCCACGGATTTGCATTTTTTCTTTAGTACGTGGTATTCTCCAAATCTTCATACCCACGGCTTTAGCTTTTGAAATTATTCATTATGTGCCACTCACCCGCCTTCAGCACTTCTTTTGGAGTTTTCCTTTAGTTTGTGGTTCCTTCCTTAAGCTTCTTTACTCCACGGATCTCTATGTATTTGGTGGCTAGCACCTTATATATGTGGCTTGCTCAAATGTTTTTAAGTCCTTTGGGAATTATCCCCGATCATCTCAAATCCTTTGTTAGATGACACTACCAATCAACCTTCATCTACTTCACATGCTCACTTTACCAATTGACTACATTTTCCATTAATGCAACTTGATATCAACTCATCAATTACAACACATATAACAATGACAAATATTCAACAATCTCCCCTTTTTCATTGATGGAAATACTCCAACCTATAGAAACTTGTATAACCTTATAACCTTTTGATGGAAAAATGATTGCATACCTAAATCCACCTTTCTCATGTTCTTCTATATCCGTGGAATGGTTTCTAGTTTCTTCATTTCTCCCCTTTGACAATAATGACAAAGGGCCATCTATGCCACATATAACTGAATATACTTGTAATTTGGTTTCTTCATGTGCTTACCTCAAGAATCTCCCCTAGGGTTATGTTTTTATCCATCTATTCTAGTGTTTTTGTGGTAATGCTCCCTTGAGCTAATGCATACTTTGATAAATTTGAGCTAATATATTAGCTCCCCTCACTTTGCACTATTTTTAGGAGCGGATAATACCTAAGAATGATCCCTTCCTTCTCTACACACCCTCTAGTTGTTTGTGGGATCAAGAATGACCCCTAATTCATTCCTTAGGTGTTCAAATGTTGCTCTTGGCAGCGGCTTAGTCATTATGTCCACAATTTCTTCTTTAGTGCTCACATATTCTAGATTGATATTCCTGTCATTTACTTATTCCCTCAAGAAGTGATACCTTATAGGTATATGCTTGGTTTTTTAGTGGAACACTAGATTCTTGGAGACACTTATTGCACTTGTGTTATCACACAATAAAGGAATTGGATTTTCATTTTTACCTTATAATCTTCCAATGTCTGCTTCATCCATAGAACTTGTGTGCAACACATTGTGGAAACTATATACTCTGCTTCACATGTTGAGAGAGCCACTGATGATTGTTTCTTTCTCAGCCATGATACTAAGCAATTTCCAATGAAGAATGCTCCTCCACTTGTACTCTTTCTATCATCAACACTTCCTTCCCAATTTGCATCTATATATGCTTTTATGCTGAAGTCATTGCTTTTGGGGTACCACAGTCCATACTCAAGTGTTCCCATGAGATATCTCAGAATTATCTTGACCACCTTGAGGTGTGTTTCCCTTGGATATTCTTGAAATCTTCCAACAAGACCTACTTCCTACATAATATCAGGTCTTGATGTTGTGGAGTAAAGTAGACTTCCTATCATGGATCTGTATAATGTTTTGTCTACCTTAGGTGAGTCATCATCTCTACTTATCTTGCATCCAACTTCCATTGGTGTACCAATTGTTCAATTCTTCCATTCTAAATCTTTTCAGCATCTCTTTGATGTACTTGGTTTGGGATATGAATATTTCATTGTCTAATTGATTGATCTGTAATCCCAGAAAGAATGAAATATCTCCAAGCATTGACATTTCAAACTCTTCTTTCATCCTATCAGTAAAATTATATGTCATCTTATCATGGTCTCCACCAAATATGATATCGTATACATACACAATGACAATTAGCAATTGGTATCCTTCTTTCTTGATGTAAATATTGTTGTCTACAACACATTGTCTGAATCCTTGCTCAATGAGGTATGAATCCAATCTACTACACTAAGCTCTGGGATTTTTTTTAATCCATACAAGGCTTTCTTTAACCTACACACATAGTCTTTATCTTCAGTTAGTGAAAATCCATCAGGTTGTTCAATGTATACCTCTTCATTCAACAAACCATTTAGGAAGGCTAATTTCACATCCATCTAAAATACTTTGATCTTCTTGTATGTTGTGTAAGTCAAGAATAGTCTTTATTACTTCCTCTATGGTGGAAACCTTACATCATACTTGTTGGTCAGGGATCTCAGAATCTTTTGGACAATGACATATTCTTCTATCTTTTCTCCCAAGCCTCTAATCATGTTTATGACCTCATTTGTTCTCTGCATATATGTCGAATTTCTCTCATCATCCTTCATTTTTCAAATTCTCAAACTAAGATGTGTTTTCATATTTTCCATTTTAACTTTCTCATCTCCTTCATAGATGTTCTATAATTTGGTCCATATCTCCTTTGTTTTTGTGCCGTGCATTACCTTCATGAATTTTTTCTCAGTTAAGCCACATAAAATAGCATATATAGCTCTTGAGTTGCACTCATATTCTTATTTATCTACCGAAGAGGTGATCGGTGTGGGTGGAGTTGTATATCCTTTTTTGATGCACTCATAGATGTCAAAACCAAGTGAAATTAGATATGTCTTCATTCGTATTCTCCGAGAAAGCGTAATTTGTCCCCGTGATAGAGGTGATTTGGATAGAGATGAATCACCTTGTGTCTAATTTTTTTCATGGTTATGATAGGAGGATCTCTTTGAAGATGTTATGCTTCGCAAAACATACCTACTCGATACCAATTGTTACGGATCCCAAGCAGAGAAGGGGGTGAATCGGTGCATATTAAAACTTTTACACTATTGATTCAATTTTATATTCTTTACCAATCTATATGTATAAGCATCATACAATCAATCAAGTATTCATCATACACATAAACACTGAACACAGAGATTTACCATGGGAAACCCTTTCAGGAGAAAAACCCACCAAAACCGTTACTTATATTACACAAAGCAAGGACTCATGAGAATATAACACATCTTACAAGATTTATTTTGTGAGACAACAATCTCGAAGGAGTGACAACCCCTACACCTATGTTGATATTACACACGTAAAGGACTCAAGTGAATATTACGCATCACAAGAGATTTCTTTCGTAGGCACTCACATACAAGGAAGCGACAACTCCTTAATGTGCTAAGCTACAACTTAGACTTCTTTACATATACATTTTGACCATGTAGTTACAGAAATTGCTAATATAATGAATTATGATCACTTTCCTAGATCGATCTATGCTCTTCCTCTGTCACACTCTTCTACTCATTCATGTTGTTTTTGTTATGCTCTACTTATCTGATCATGTTATTCATTATTTGCTTGATCTCACACTTTTCTCTTCTTCACCGCTGTAGCTCTTCTTAGCTTGATTGCATCGTATTTTCTTCTCTCTCTCTATCACTCTCTTGGCTCTAGTGCCTTAGTTCTCTCTCATGAGAAATAAATTCTCGAATAACCTAGAGGTTTTATTTTATTGCACAAAACAACTCAAAATTACTTGCTTTGTAATTTTCATCATGTACTCTTCTTGATCTATCTCCTGTGAATCCAGATCATTAAATGTTCCCAAATGAGTCCAAATTTTATTATTTCTTTATTCGTATGCATTCCCCCTTCTTCCACACATCTGAAAACCAATTTATTAGCCAACTTCCAAAAATAGAAAACTTGCATTGTTTAGAATTTGCATCATGTAATTAAAATGGTGACCCATCTTCTTTGCATTATTTTAATTTTCCTTGAAATCAGGAATCTCCATCGATCTTATAAAATAATTACCTCATGGTCAACATGCATTAAATATCTTGGTAATAGAGCAGAATTTCATTATCCTGTGCAAAGTTCTAGTTGTATTTGTAGTTGTAATTCTCTGTCAATCAAATATCCTAAGAAATCTAAATGCATGCATTCACTCTTTCAATTTTAACTCTAACTAATTGTCCTTTATCCACTCTAGTTCACTTTGATAATTCTGACTTCCTTTGGTGGCTTTGATCTTTTCCTTCATATTGCGGCTTCTCCTTTTGTCCTTCGGCTTTTCCCTTCTTTATGCATATTTTTAGTTATCTGCGGCATCTGTATGCATTGTGCATCTTTTTCAATTTCTCGTGGCTTCCTCCTTGTTTGCTACCTTCCGTGGCTTTTCTCCTTTTCTAATTCTTAACGGCTTTCCTTCTATCTACGGAAATCTTCTATACTTAGCGGATTTTCCGCTTATCCACGGATTTGTATTTTTTATTTTATATGTTGTACTCTCCAAATCTTCATACCCATGGCTTTACCTTCCGACTTTCTTAATTTTTTGGCACTCACCTACCTTTAGCGGCTTCTTGTAAAGCTTTCCTTTAGTCTGTGGTTCCTTCCTTGATATTCTTTACTCTGTAGCTCTCTATGTATTTAGTGGCTAGTACCTTATATCCACGGCTTGCTCAAATGTTGTCTAAGTCCTTTAGGAATTATCCTTAATCATCTCAAATCCTTTTGAGATAACACTACCAATCAACGTTCATCTACTTCACATGCTCACTTTACTAATTGACTCATTTTGCCATCAATGTAACTTAATATCAACTCATCAATCTTGACATCAATGACAACACATATAACAATGGAAAATATACAAAAATAATGTGCTAGGTAATTCTCATCTAATAATGGGAGGAATCATACCGCATACTTATTTGCACTTTGAGTAAAACCCAAGGAGAAGAGCTTGACTCTCTGGTGAATGTCATATTGTTAGAATTTGAGAGTTTAGGTTGTGGCGTATGCGTAAGTTGATCAATCTCCTCGATCCTGACCGAGGATCCATTGTTGGTCCCTTAAGGAGGAGGATTTTGAGACGTAGGGAGATTAGTTGAGTAGTTTTCTGCCCACCCAGATAGTGAGGGTGATTGTTTCCTACCCATTTGGTAGTAATATGCCTTAAGACCCAAAATAGGTCGGTCATATCCATCTTGTCTTGAAATATTTAGGGGTATATGAATACCCATAGAATAATGGGAGAGGGAGAAGATGGATGAAATAAATGGAAATGAAAATATACTAGCTCTTCACGTCAGTTCACCAATTTGTATGAATGAAAATCGACATGTAACCTTTAATCGCACTCGACCTCACGAGGTCGTGCAGGGATGGTTGATGTGGAATTTTCTGATGGCTATGGGTAGAGAAATGTGATATGTGAACGAAAATGTGTGGAAATGGGATGAACAAGTTATCAAGGTAAAACAATGTCCTCGACGTGTAATATCGGGATCTGCTCATCAAGGGAAAGGAAGGCCCTTCTAACCTGAATGGGTATAATAGATGGATCAGAAATCATAGCCACAAGAAGACTCCAATAAATGTTGAGCTCCATGTAAATCCTTTCTAATGGTTTCGGATGTGTGGAAAACCAACGGGTGCCTCGTAATGATGTCCAGACAAGGTCATGGAATAAATGAGAGAGGCATGGTTTTGTTATATCTATGGATGGTTAGTTAGTTCAGGATCACGAACACGAGAACTTGATGAGCTTCTTCATTTAGAACATTTAGTTTTCTAATAATGTCGGGTGGAAGTGGAGATGTTATAAATACCACCACACATAATCCGATGTCTAAGTCTAATTTTCCTTCGCACCCATTGGTTAGGGGACCACTTTGGATCACAATCGTAAACTCTTTCTGGTCATGGTCCTTGTATGGTCATACGTGAAATCTAGACTCTATTTCCAAGGCGCCTAATTTTCATAAGCCTTATTGGTCATGATGTTTAAAATGTTTAATTGTGCAATTTTTTCTAAGTACCATGATGGTGTTCTAAGGATGAGCATACGAAATCCAATATCTATGTTCATAAGCAATTCATGCCCATTCGGTTGGGAACCCATCGATCACTACCATATGTTCATTCTTTTTTTTTCGAATGGTCATGTATGCATTTAATCTACGAAATAAAGAACAAATTAATATAAGTAAATAAAAGGTACATTATGTTTTTTAATTTTTCCAATATAAAATGAATAAAGCAATACAAAGAAATTAATCTAATTGATGAGATATTTTTTGTTTTTCTAGAACTTTCTGAATTAAATGAAGAAATGAAGAAATGAGAGCTTCTAATCTAATTAATAAATCCTAAAACAAACAAACAAACAACCGGATGTAGTTGTTTATCTGTGCAGAAGAAATCTAATCTATTCTAAACAATTAAAGATTCTTTTAAACTATGGATATGAATTAAATCCTCTACTCTACCTCAGAAGCACGAGAAGAAATTAGAGCTTCCTAGAAGCTTTTATTCCCTTGCAACTTCCCCGAAAAAAGTAAAGAATGTTTTTATGGAGGATCTCCTAACGAAATGATAATTTGAGTTATTTATAAATTAACATAGAAGCTTTCTTCCAGAATCACCTCTTTACAAATCTACAAAGATAGGCAAAGGAATTTATCTATCCTAAGAAAAAAAAATTGAAGGAAATGATATATTGTAGTTATTCAATGATTACAACAATGAAAATGGAAATGCCTTTTCTATTGTTGTAAATAATGTGGATACATATTTCTCAAAAAATAATTAAAGAAATGATGAAACCCAATTACAACCCCAACCTAGTAATTACAGTGCTATGGAAATCCAATTGTGGTGTGCTTTTGTGTCCCCTTAGTATTATTTTCGACCTTCGGTGTCCATGTGATTCCAGGGAGATGGGAATGCAGAGGAAGCTAGAAGAAGGTGCTTGGAGCAAGTAATGGCTTACTTGGGAAATCTGGTGGCAATGCAAGCAGAGGAAGAACAATGCAAGTGAATAGAGCTTGATTGTGTAATCTCTAGTAGGATTGTAGCAACATAACATAGCAATACACGACAAAATTATCGGCCATTTGCTTTAGAAGAAGTGATGGTTTTATAGAAGGTTGGTTGGGCTGTGCACTATCACACTTGGCAGCCATGGGGTGCCACATCAACACATGAAGGGGCAGTTAAATAGTCAATTACAAATCACAAGTGAAAGAGGAGATTGATATGAATCAATCAAGCCCAAAATTAGCTAAATTGATTCACAAACGTGTGCTAAAAGTGAACTGGAGTGAAGTAACACACGTCTAATTCACACACAAAGAGTTCTAGAAAATTCACACAAAATCTCTGCCTTCTGAGTAGGGCGGCGGATACGTAACCGCCGCCTAGTTAGGGTTGTGGCTACATAACTAGAGGCCAAAAGCTAAGGAAAAATGATGCTTAAAGCTACAAAAAGAAGGAAATGGCTAACTACAGAAAACTAGACTACAAATATAAGTTGCGAAAGAGGTTAATGGGCTTGAACACCTTTGGAAAAATACATAAATCATCATTGCGTACTTTAAACCCTTTTTCAACAATGTAGCACGTGCAAATTTGGGTGCATACAACACCCTCGGCGAATATTGACACACTCTTTTAACGAAAGGGTGTCTTTTTCATCATTCTTCATTGTAGCATTGCCACAATTATATATATATTGCACTTAATGCATTTGTATTTTCAATGTGGGATTATTTTGTATTGCATTTCATTATATGATACCTTGGAGGAATGAGTTCACGTGTTATTATATGTGAATTTTGCATTTTTTGGAGACCGAGCTATTTTAGCCAACTCGGCGAGCTACCACGATCATTCCACAATGATCAATTTGGCAGTTATGTTTCCACTTAGTAGGCTAGCTCAACATTATATTTGTGGCTTATTGGATTTAACAAGCTTCACCCACCCATATACATTGTTTGGGTCATTCATGTGGCACATTAAACTTAACCACCAACCAGCCACATAAACATGGCCTTCCAAACACTTCCAAGGGTCCTCAACTCCCTCCACCTCCTAAAGCTACTACATGGCCCTTAATTAACTCAAAGGCGTTCTGACTTAGTGTGGAGACGTTACAATTTGGCCCAACAAAAATGGTCCTTTGACTAATATTTATTCTTCCTTCTACAGCTTTTAAACATCACCCACACTTGGTGTGTCATGCATGTGGGATATACCCACAATAGAAATTATAAAGCGGGTAGGTTTATTTAATGGGATTCAAACCCATAGTCATCACTTAATAAAAAAATTCCTCACTTCCATGCTACACGATCTCGGTGAGTCATGTAGTGAGCTAGCGCTTATTTAAAGGGATGTTTGTGTAGGGTTGTAAGGTAGGTAGGTTAGACCTACTTGTAGTTATCCTAATTTTTGGAACACTTAGGCTCAGAACGAGACTTTGGGGTAAATTGATGAACATTCAATACTTTTCCACTCTCCTAATGGTGTAATCCTTTTTCCATTTTAGAAGTTCTATGACATCATTATATGCTTAAATTCACTATTTGTGAAATTTCTAAGGGAGTGACCTCGGAAAATTACTTCAAGAAGGTGAAAGATGTTTACCGAGTTCTGTCAAAGTATTTTGAAGGTCTAAAAGTGCATTTTTGTAGGTTGTGATCTATTTTTTTATTGTAAGGGTTATTGTACTTACAATTTTTAACAAATTTTAATAGATTTGTTCATATGAAACCGAGACATAGGCTTGCATGCCGAACTCCGTTATCAATTTTTGGTGTCGTATGTATCTCTAGTTACATTCTGATTTCTTATTTTATTTCCACATACTAATCGAGTTATTTTAATCATAATTTACTTATTATAATCAGTTATTTTAATCATAATTTACTTATTAAAATCAAGAATAAAATCTCGAATAAATTGGTAAAAATACGAATCTAATTTTGGATGGATTTGATAAAACATTAATTGGAAAAACAGTTTCGGATCAATCCTAAATCAGATTTGGGTCAATTTTTAAGGGATTAATTAGCGTCTTAAAATTGATAATTTTTAATATCTGGGTAAACATAATTTTAGTATAAGTATTTTATGTTATGTTTATGGACCATGTTAGTATCAAATCTAGTTTCATGATTTGCTTAAGTTGCATTTGTATACCAATCTTGATTTGCTAATCCCTTCAAAGATAGACTATTTGGCTTGATCTTTTTACTTGGCAGTTTTGTAGTATTTTGGGAGATAGTTGGTTTGCAGGTAATCATGGGGAAAAAATTGAAGAGGGAGAGATTAGAAGAGCTCGATAGCATCAATAGAAAATTCCAGGAAGAAAACATATTCATGTAATGCAAGCTCTATCCCCTCTAAGAGAAATTTGATTAGTTGAAAAAGGAGCTAGAATCAAAGGATAAGCTCTTGATCAGTTTGCAATATGGTGATCAGAAGAAGGAAATTCCTTCTACTTCAAATGTAGATACCATGATAGAGCACACTGTAAGTTTTTCACCACGTGAATCTTCTTCTTCGTCCAATTCGGTTTTGGATTTAGGTAATGATGTCTTTGGTTTGTTTGAAAAGCATACTAGAGGCATTGGATCCAAATTTTTATTTAATATGGGTTTTGATGGAAGAGGTCTTGGAAAGATAGTCAAGGCATTGCTAACCCAATACAAGTCAAGGATCATCCTCATTTTACAATATTGGGTTTTATTAGTGTGGGGAAGGATATTAGAGAATGCTCAAAGCATAGTAATGGGAGACAAGCTTCTGAAATCCAAGTGAATACCCCACTAGTCCTACAGGAATATTCTCAAAGGGAAAATGATGCTTCTTCATCATAGGATGACTTTGGTAAGAAATTACAGAGACAAGGTAATGAGATACCACCTCCTCTTTCTTACGAACCTTTGCATTCTAATAAGAAAGTTTGTAAAAATTATGATCCACTCTTTCAATTTAAGAAGTTTGGCTTTGATATTCAAAAATGATGGATGCCTTTCCTTGTACATTTTTGGGATGCATAACCATTATGTTTCTAGATGTTGGAAGAGAAGGAATTTGTTGAAGAATTATTTTCCCTTCCTCAAGAATAGGGTAAATGGAAAAGATCAATCTCATCATTCATGAGCAAGAGATGGCAAGAAGAATTCCTCTATTGCTAGTAATTTCCATTCCTCTTGTTATGACAATAGACATCGGGTGAAAAAAATTCGAAACTTCATCCATCTCCCCATCAATATAGTAGCAAGCCAAAGATGGAGTATAGACATGTTTCAAAGGTAAATGAAGTTTCAGATCCACCATCAGTTGATGTTACAACCTTGGATCAAGTGATACCTGTAGATGAAAATCCATTGGCATGGGTTGGTAAACAATTTTTCAACTTTATATTACATAGCTCTTGATTGTTTATAGCATGCAATTAATTTAGGGCTTGTGTTATGGGATTCCGGTTGTTTGTTGTACGGAATTGTTTTCCCATTTAGCTTTGAATGGTTTTGGAGTTCATATTTTGTGAGAAAATATGGGGGATAGGTTTACCATACTCAGTGGGTTTTCTTACTTTGGAAAATTTGATTGATACTCCATTTATATCTCCTTATTTAGGTTTTAATTTTCTGGTACAATTGGGTATAGCTCATGTTTCAGCTTGGGAGATTTCTAACAGCAGTATGTAGGTTCAGTGGGCATGGTTGAAATGTTTATTTTTGGAAACTTGCATTTCAATATTTTTTTATTTTACTATGCAAAGTATGGATGCTTGTAAGACCCATTTTGGGCACCATTTTGTTTTTGTAATTAATTTACAAACTCGTTGTACCCATACATGAGGATGTTTGCACATTTACTAAGTCCCTCATTTTGGCATTTATTGTAACTACCTTTGTGTGCTTACAATTAGGGTGTATATTGATTACACTAACAAACTGGTTTGCAGAGTGTACTTGGTGATCTTTGCACTTGATGGAAGTTCACTATTTTGGGTATTTTTCTTTATGCAAACAATTTGTTTATATCTTATTGTAGTGCAGATTATGTAGGGATAGACTATTTTCACCTGGCAGCTCATTTGATTCAAAGTGTTTGTCTATTTTTGGCATGTTTATTCTAGATCATATTGGTGACATTTGTAATGTTTTGCAATTTCACATGGACAGTGGACACTAGCCTATTGTGGGCATTTTAGATGTCGTTTATACTTGATCTAGTTTTGGTGAAATTTTATTTACGGTGATGGGTCGTATCACATAGTATCAATTGGACACTTTTTTTTTTGTTATTAAATGGGTTTTTTTATCTGATCAATTGTTAATGATGGAAATACAAGGTGGGATGAAAGTCTACAGATTTAGTGAGGCATTCGCTTATTACTTGGGCTTTGGTTTGTCTTTTTATATTGATCTAAGTTGTTTATAGAAGTTGACAGGGTCACAGAGTATCAATGGACAATTGCCTTTTTTGGCTTATGATTGTTTATTTTGACTGATAAATTTGTTTGTGACTAGCTAATAAACATTTGCATTGATTAACCCATATTGTTATTCCTATGGGTCTTGTATGTGTTTATGAGATTCAGGAAGGGGATTGACAATTTTTGGTGGGTGAAAACAACTTTTTGTGGACAAAAATCCTTCTCAATGGGGAGGTGTGATCTAGAGGAAATTTTGGAGCTTCATGTGTGCCCTAAATCTCCTAAACTATTACAAAAAGGTAGACCATTCCGATATATTTCCTATGGTACTAAGAACGTTGCAAAATGAGATTGTGTGCTCAAGATACCGTGTCAAAATTCAAAGCTAAAGAGGGTAAACTAGTCAATCAGGAAGTGACATGTGGAAAAAGTGAAGCTTGAGAAAAATGTTAAATAATTTGTTTTGGAACACTAGTCTTCGACACTCGAGATCGAAAAGATGGGCCCCACTATTTTCGTGCTAGGGACCTCGACTAGGATCGACACACTCTTTTAACAAAGGGGTGTCTTTTTATCGTTCTACACTATAGCATTGCCACAATTTTCTATATATATTCCACTTAGTGCATTTGTATTGTCAATGTGGGGTTATATTATATTGCATTTCATTATATGCTACCCTATAGGACCAATTTTATGTGTTATTATATGGGAAATTAACATTTTGTGGAGATTGAGCTATTTTAGCGAACTCGGCGAGCTACCACCATCATTCCATAGTGATCAACTCGCATTCAACTCACTCACATAGGTTATGTTTCCACGTAGTAGGATAGCTCAACATTATATTTGTGACTTAGCAGATTTACCAAGCTTCACCCACCCATATACATTTTTCGGTTCATTTATGTGGCACATTCAACTTAGCCATATACATGTGGCCTTCGAAAATAGCTTGAGCGGTCCTCAACTCCCCGACTACGCAAAGCCGCAGACATGGCCCTTAATCAACTTCGGTGTTACAACATTGTGTGTCCACGTTATATTTCGCCCAATAAAAATGTTCCTTTGACCTATATGTGTTCCCCTATTGCATTTTTAAACACCACCCACACTTGGCATGTCACGCATGTGGATATACCCACAATAGAAATTATAAAGCGGGTAGGTTTATTTAATGGGCTTCAAACCCATAACCGCCGCTTGACAAAAACAATTCCTCGCCACCATGCTACACAATCTTGGCAAGTCATGTAGTGAGCTCGCAGCTATTTAAAGGAATGTCTATGTAACACTCGTGAGGTAGGCAATTTAGACCTACTTGTAATTATCCCGATTTTTTTAGCACTTAGGCTCAAAAAAACCTTTAGAGTACAACGATGAAATGTTCGGACTCTGTCATGCTCTTAATTGTGTAATCTTTTTCCATTTTGGAAGTTTTGTGATGTCATTTTGTGTTGTGAAAGTCACTATTTTTGAAATTCCTAAGGAGTGACCTTGGTAAAGTACTTCAGGAAGGTGAAAGATGTTTACTGAGTTTTGTCAGAGTCTTTTGAAGGTCTAAAAGTACATTTTTATAGGTTTTGATCTATTTTTTTGATTGTAAGGGTTATTGTACTTACAATTTTAGCAAATTTTAATAGATCGGTTCATATGAACCCGAGAGACGTAGGCTTGCATGCCGAACTCATTATCAATTTTGGTGTTGTATTTATCTCTGGTTACATTTTGATTTCTTATTTTATTTCCACATTTTAATTAGTTATTTTAATCAAAATTTACTTATTATAAAATTATTAATGACATCTCGGATAAATTGGTAAAAATGGGAATCTAATTTTGGATGGCTTTGATCAAATAGTGATTGGAAAATCAGTTTCGGATCAGTCTTAAATCAGATTTGGGTCAATTTTTAAGGGATTAATTAGAGTCCTAAAATTGATAATTTTTAATATTCGGGTAAACATTATTTTAGTAGAAGTATTTTCTATGTTTACGGATCGAGAGATAAACCTCTGGAGATGGCCACCTCCTTTGCTTATTCCTACCGCTAAACTACTCCTAAGAGGGAAATGCAACTACCTAACACTAATCTATGATTCCAAGGGACCAAGGAGAGAGGGAAGTGCATAAAAATAAAATCCTACACTAATAGGAGGTGATAGCACCAAAAATAAGGGGAAAGACACTTTTGAAAGAGAGAAAATGGAACAAAACAATGATGGAGAGGGCGAAATGATAGCCACACAAATCAAAGCAATCTAAACTTCCATTTTCACATAGTGCACAATAGAAACAAACCCTGTAACATGAATAATCATACACAATATACCTACAATTAAATGAAGAGGGAGGGAATTGCAATAAATCACCAGCTAAGGAAGAAAAAAGCCACAAAACAAGTAATTTTATTGCTTCAAGATGATGCACGATTATTACAATGGAGGAAGAAGGTGTGAATTCATTACAGGATTACAATCCAAGGCTTGCAACTCAAGAACACTTGTGAAACACTTTTTAATGATGCCCTTGTATTCCAAAAGTATCCAACATTACAAATGAGCATTACATTACAATATATAGAAATGGGGAAGAGAAGGAAGAGGGAAAAAGAGGGAAACTTGAAATTTTTCCCTCACCCACCAATAAGATGCATTAATTTCTTGAAAACAATGATGGGCACCCTATCAAGCCCATTCCCCATGATATTTTTCTTATGTGAGAAGAAATTTGCACCATACTCCATTAATTTGGTTATTCAACTACCTAGAACTGTGGATTTGAATGTCGGGGATGTTTTATCCATTTTCACCCACCTACCTTCACCTAACTCCAAATTCTCTATATCTATGGCATAGAGGATGAAGAGGCAATTCCAGTGATATAAATTTTATGAAATTTAGACAATCTAGTGAAAATATATTCCCATGCGAGATCCATGGGGTATCGTGAGGAGCACGAGTTCTTGTATCTTTATTATAGTCCACAGTTATAATCATTTTCCCTCCTTTATCTTTTTATATTTTAAATCCTTTGGGAATCAGATATATCATGGTTCAAGGTATAGAGAGTACTGGGGAACTGGGCCACATGTTCCTTATTTCTCCACATTATATGCATTGAAATTTGGACCTTCTTTGTACTTGGATCGGATAATCGGGTCCCGAGTAGAACTTAGGAACTATTCCACCTAAGACGTTAGTGCCCACATCTACCGATTTTCCGCAACCTCATCCACCTCGGCACCTACTACCCTTATGCTGCAGGTATTTCACCTCCAAGGGGAACTCACATCCCTACAAAACTTGTATTGTATCATCCTCGATTCTCCGTGACCCCTCATAGCCTGCACTACACTACGAACTTCGCCCACATCACTTCAATGCTGCCCAATTAGAAAATTGAGGAACAAGAGGAATAAAATAATGGTTTCTTTTGTTCCTCCCAGGACTCCAAAAACTTGCATAACATTAGAAATGACTTATTTCTCAAATTTATCAAATTTTTCTAAGTGTTTGGATTTTTCTAAAAGGAGCGGAATGTCCCAAAACAATTGCAAGTGCCCCAAAACATGGAAAATACCTTATTTTCACCATTTCTTCTCCAAGATCTCAAGAAGGTTCCTAAGCCCAATTTTTTAGGTTGTCCAATTTTCCAAGGGGTGCAAAACTGGACAACATCTACCCCTTACAAAATGGTGGTATAACACATCCTTTCATTCCTCTTCCAAGATGTCACCATTTGTGGCTTTATATGGGTATGAACCACCCTCCATCACATCCACTTTAAGGATGCATCCTAAGGTTAGGGAAGTGGAGGATCACATCCAACATCAACAGGAAATCCTGGTAGCCCTCAAAGAAAATTTGGCTCTCTCCCAAAATAGAATGAAACAACAAGTGGATCAACACCGAAGTGAAAGGAATTTTGAATCAGGTGATTGGGTATTTGTAAGACTTCAACCATACAAGCATATGTCATTGAAACAACAAAGGAAGGATAACAAGTTGGATCCCAAGTATTATGGTCCTTATCAGGTCTTACACAATATTGGCACTATGGCATACAAATTGGACCTACCCCCTTCAGCCAAAATACATCTTGTTTTTCATGTCTCCTACTTGAAGAAGGTCATTGGACAATGGGTACCCACCTAGACATAATTACGAGTTGGATGACAAAGGGCACATTATTATTGAACCAGAGTTAGTCCTTCAAATGCGTACAAAGAAGTTATATACCAAGATCCTCCAACAATATTTGATCAAGTGGAAGAACCTACCAAATGAGGATGCCACTTGGGAGGATGAAGAATTCATTCAAAAGCATCCAGGCTTACTCAACGTTGAGGAAAACATTGGTTTCAAGGGGAGGGGCATGTTATGCCCTTAATCTACTTGCTCTATAATGGGATATGATTAGCCAACATGTGGCTAGCATAATCTCTCCTTGGTCTTGTCACATCTTTTTATGCTTTCATATTATAGTAGGGTTCGGCATATGAACTAACCATTGCCTAAGTAGTATATATATAAGGTATGGAGTAGTACTTAAGGATCATTTGGAGCATTATAATATTATTGTAAGGTTTTGGAGGTTTCCCCCTCAAAGTGACTGGGTGATATAAGTTATTTTATTAAGTTTTATTATGTTGTTCATTGTTCATTTCGGTATTATCTGTGATCCTTTATTGAAAATATCTAAGAAGGTTCGTTACATTAAATGTTGAATCATAAAGAGGAATAATTTTCAAGGTCTTCCAATCTTTCATGACAAGTATTTTTAGGTCTTCAATCGGGTGTGGTTGAGTCTTAATTGAATGTCCTCGCTACGGAAGAAGTGTGTTACTTGTTGTTAGCCAAGATGGCAAAGTAGTCATCTCTTCGGTGTGTATAGAGGTCCTCAAGAAAACATAAGGTTGTGAACAAAGGTATTATGATCATGTCCTTGTACAAGGTTTTCAATGTGTCATGTTGTCCCATGTTGTTTTTCTCAGTCCTCAAAGTACAGAGTCTTAATGAGCATGTCAATCACAGTTCCAAATGCTATGAACAAACATTGAAAAGTTAGTCACAGTCTACTCTTGAATTTGTTTGAGTCTTAAATTGGTTTTCCTAGTCATTATGAGAGTATACACTTGTCATTGTACATAGTTCATGGCAGTTGTCAAAGAAAAGGTCATTGATCTGAATGACACTATAGATACTAGCAAGTCAAGGAGCAATTGCATGATTCCTTGCCAATCAAGGTGAATAAGATAAAGAGGCTATGAAGTTTTGATATGCCCCGTAAGGTGTTTAAGTCTCTTCTTGATTATATAAAGTAAAAATAAGTGAATGTAGTGGTATTTAGGATTATAGGTGTTGTTCTCTCAAGTTACATGTGTGAAATCAAGACAGAGACAGAGTTATAGTTAAAGAAAAGGATTTCTTTTGCAAAGTGAGTATGCCATTTAATTTGAACAAAATTGATGTGTATATACATTGGAGGAAGTTACATGATATGACATTCAGGAAATAAATATATTTCCATGTCATATACGATCTTTAGAAATAAAAATTACAGTGTGAGGGTTTCATATCTTTGTTCTTAACAAGCAAACAAGAACCCAATCTAGTGGTAGTTGAAGAAAAATTTGCTAATGCTCATCATTGTTAGAATAGGATTAGAGAGAGGTTGAAGTCAGTATCTAATGCTAAATTTGAGAGATTGGAAGTTAGTAATTCTCATTTTATAAGAAAATATAGCTTCTTTGGTTTGTTCAAGTTGCACAACTAGGGTTTAGAACAAATAAGTGTTTAGAACCTCCAAACGTGGAATCTCAACCTAAAAATTTGAAGAAAAAATTATGATAGGGTATACTAAAGGAATATGAAAGAAATTTCTAAGAATTTTTTTGGGTAAAATCTGAGATATTGTTGACATTCTTATTGCACAGTCTGGAAACAATCCAAAGACTTAATTGAAAACCTGATTTTGTGAAATTTGATTAAATTTTTCCAAATAAACCCATAGTGAAACTTTAAATAGTGAAATTATAGAAAAATAGGTATCTATAAAACCAAACCTTTAGTTTTGAAACTCAATAGATCAAAATATATGCTTGAAAATGCATGGAAACAGGGCAAGAAGAGCTAGAAACCTAGAAAAGTGAAAAAGAGTGTTTGAGAGAAGGGTTGTGAGTTAGCTCATGAAATTTACACCACACCATGTTTATGGTAAAGGGTCCTTGAAGAATTTTACATCATATTTTGGGTATGCACATAAGTCTTCAACCATGAACCAAGCAAGATCATAAGTAAGTTAGGTGAACATTGGTATTTGATATTTTTGGAAACAAGTTAGAGGTTTACTTAACAATTTTTAGAGTATTTGAACATGGTAAAATCATTGGGAGAGGTCATTGAGGGATAAAAGTAAAAATTTGGCTTCATTTGGGCTAAGACCAAAGAAACGAAGTGAAGGATAAGGTAGAGTAAGTACGAGGTATTTGAAGGTTTCGGGAATTTTTTCATATGAAAGGTTGAATTGACATTGCATTAAGTACTTGAACAGGGTATAGAGAGTGTTAAGAACCTCAAAGATAAATTTTATTATGAAGGACTATGAGCTTGCGCAAAGACATAATCATAAATAGGTGATCTTGAACTTTGTCGTGGTACTTGAACAAAGTAATATAGCTACTGATCAGGGATAACAACCCATCCAAATTTAGTTAAATTTAAGTATGAGGTTTACAAATCCCATTAGCCATAAAAATATATCTCGAATAAACTATATAACCGACTTAAACAGATATTGTAGGGTTTTGACAAAGTGGTCGAGCTCTAAAAAGGGAACCTATAAGCTTAAAATGCTAATCTACATGTCTAATCGGACTACACAACACATGGGAGCAGTTACAATACTCAAATAGGTGGATGAGGTGTTATAAAAGGGTATAAAATCCAAATGATGATTAATAGTAGGCACATGGCCAAGGGGAGCAAGTGGATGACTAGGTGAGTCATTCTTCTAAGCAAATAAGGACAATAAACATTGAAAGTATGTTTCAGGACAAAGGAAGAGATGTTGATCCAAAATTAGCACATGAGAACAAAGGTGGGAACAAAATTATTGTATGATCAATCAGATATGGATAGTACAACCCCATGGGGAGAAAGAAATAAGTGTTTCATGCAAAGATATGATGCTCAAGAACATGAAAAATATCGGCACAATTGCACTAAAAAGTTGTTTTAGGGACCTCAGTCCTAAATGTGCCTACAATGAGCATATGGAATAATTAAGCCTAGAATTGAGTTTTCTTAGCTGAAAAAGGTCTATTCATGAGTAATGAGGATGACATCACTCAAATATCAAGTTGTTGGCATGTGTAAATGCCATGAAGGCATCTTCTCGGGGGAGCAATAGTGAGTTCAATGAATGGTGAAGACCAAAAACAGGTTAAGGAAGAAGAGACAAGAGGGAGAGCTTAAATGATGAGTTTGGTTGATGTTTCCAACCAAAATAGAGGTCAAACAAGTTGATGCAGGAGGATACCATGAACTAAAAACATGCACTTTGTCATTAATGTAAAAAGGGGGAGAAGAATCATGGGGTTTTCCATCAATGACAAAGGGGAGTTTATTGGCATGTGTATGATGAATTTTTATTGATGCAAGAGACACATTAATGAAAAATAAAGATTCAAGAGAGCTAGAGGGAGCTTGGAATGATCTTAACAAGGTCGACAAAGCATGGTCATGAGAACACATGTTTGAGAGTAGCTTCTTGAGTAGCTAGTGATTAGTACAAGTAGGGTGATTATGTGAGAGGATAACATGATGATTTTATACATGGTATAGAATTTATATGATGTGGAAACAAGTTCAGAAGGATGAATACAGGGTACATGAGTTGAATTAGTTAGACTAGCTTAGGTCAAAGAGGCCTAATCCTTAGGCTTAGTCTAAACGGACCTAGAATGGTGGAGTGAAGGCTTGAGGATGATGGTGAATCATAGTAGAGGCATGATACACATGATGGGACATGTTTAAGGGGCTAAATGATGAAAAACACATCATATTTGATGAGTTATGGTGTAAAATAGCTCATTTAGGCCTAGTTTAAGGACCTAATAAAGTGTATGAAGAAAATCGTACCATTTCAAACAAATGAAAGCATGGGAGGTGTATAGGGACATTTCCAAGATTCCTTAGATGATGCTACATGTTATAATTCATCCTTTAGAGGCATGTTTACGCCCAATTCGATGATTTCCCTTGAGAATAAGCAAGAATGAATGCACAAATGAGATTGGCCTAGAAGGTACATGTGCATTTATGAGAAACCAAGCCTTGGGAAATGTGAAGGGACCTATCATAGTGTTGTGGTCCAAATTTCAAGGGAAAAAGGAAGAATATTTTTGAAGTTATGAGGTTTTTAGTGAAATCTAGCTTTTAGAATGCCCTTCTCCAACTCGAAGGTCAACTTTGAGGACTTCACCGTAAGTAAAAATTGTGTTTGGTGTCCAAGCCTCTTCATCATAGTTAAAGCATTGAATTAAGATACTTTTAGAGGTGGAATGAATTAAAATGATGGACTGATATATATGAAGGAATTAAAATTATGGTGATCGATATATATGAAGGAAGGTTAACAGTGAAAGTCACTCCAAACCCTCTCCTTGTAGCAATAGAAGAAGAATTGAGTTTTTGGTCATGAAATGGATCTATGAAGAAATTTTGATGATTTGGACAAGTATAAGACTCTTTGCACTTCAATTTGGTAGTATTTTGTAGCTCCAGTCACACTTGTACCATACATTTTTAATCTTATTTTATAAAGAATTGACAAGACAATCTTATGAAGAAGACTTCATGGTGTAAGACAAAGTTGTATAGTATGCATGGGAGATTCCCCAACTACTCATGAAGAGATATAATCATGGTATGTGAAAATGTTTAATAAATTAGATCAATTTAGTGGACCTACTCCTTGAGGGCTAAACAAGCTAAAATTAGTCATGAATTTTGAGGTCTTGATGAAAATTCATGGTGTTAAGGAGAAATATTATCATTGACATGTGATACAAGTCCTATAAGACATGTTCAAGCTCTTTAGTTGATGAGGTGAAGTGATTTCATGATCAAGTTCAAATGGATCAAAACCGTCATTTTGGGATAGTAAAGAAGGCTTGTGGTTTTGGCACTCAAACTTGTGTTTTCTTCATTCAACCTATGCAAGAGTGTGTTTTATCATGAAGTATAAGTTTTCATTGAATTTTACATGCAATGGTTTTCCTCAAAGTGAGGTATAGTGTGTTTGATGCAAGAAAAGATAAGATTGGTTTTTGTATAGCTTAATAACTAGTTTGAGGTGTTCTGAAAACCAAGCTTGTTTGAGCTATTTGTCCTGAAAGGAAATAATGAACTTGGTTAGTTTCTCAAGGAGTAGATATTTCCAAAAATGTGTCTTTGGATCCTTGAATAAGTTTCTAAGTGCATGAACTTACTCATCTTGTGAAGGGAAAATTTTTGAGTTTTGAATTCTTGTTTGTTGCTTGCCAAAATCAGCATCTTCTTGCTTGAATGAGAGTGATGGAGTAAATATTTGCACTTGAAGGTGATCTAAAGATAATATACTATCATCTTCATGCTTTAGAATGATTTAAAGGTGCATGCATCATTTGTAGATGATCAACCTTTTGACTGCAATTTTTCAAGTCCTCCATGACTGAGTATGAGTGAAGCTCTAATGAAGCACAAAGAAGAAATGGTGAGTATAGAAACAAGAAAAGTAGTTATAGAGCCAAGGGAGGAATTTTGTAACATACATGCATGCTTTGAACATTTTTCCTAATTCAAATTAGCTAGAAGACAAAAAGGAACTCGCCAAAAGGGAAGAAGAAAAAGGTTGCATGACATTTTCAAATGAAATTATGTAGATGTCAAAAGTCGAATTCAGTTGTAAGAGGAACATTTTCAATTATGATGGGGATTCAGGGGTATATTATTGATCCACAAAGATACCCTAACTACCTTGATAGGTATTGTAAGGTCTGCATGGGGTCCTACACCTATTTTAGAGGTAATTATTGCACACTAACAATTTATTGATGTCATTTTCTCTCCTTGTATGAGTTGTAAAGTGAAGGAGGTGAAGATTCATTGAACTTGAAGTGGAAATCTCTTTGGATTTTGTCTCCTTTATGCCAAAAATATATTGTCTTAGTGCATGAAAAGGTTGTAGAATGATGAAAAGACAACTAATCATGTATGAAGTAGTGTAACTAGGTGAAGGGTAATGTAGGAGTGAACATGAGAATTTATTGTTGATAGTTATGTTGTTGAAGGTGGATGAAAAACATAGAAAACTAAGGTGCATGTGATATGTCTTCATGATTTTATTGTTACAGAAGCATGTATATTGGAGAGAGGATAAGTTTGAAGGTGAGAGAAGAATGATAAGGGTGTGTGAGAGAGAGAAGCATTGGATGACAATGTTTGTAGCAGAGTGAGAAGATATATGAGATGATCTAGAGATCATAACTTGTTATATTAAGACAACCAATTAAGAGTGATCAAAACATTGTAGAAGACTAAGTGGTGGCTTAGCAGACAGGGAGTTAAAGCTTCTTGGTAAGTTGTATCTTACAAAAGAATCGAGTGAAAGCTAGATTGGAGTTTTGGGAGTTGTTGCTTTCAAGCAAGTAGTGGATTGCAGAAGGTCAAGTGGTAGCTTGACTAAATTTTGGAGTTGTAGCTTCAAGTTGAGTGGATGCTCAACAGTGAAATCATTGTAACATTTATAGGACAATTTTGTCCAAGCTAGTGCATTGGTTTCAGTGGGTTTTTCTCCCTTAAAGGGTTTCCCACATTAAATCATGTCTCTCTATGTGTTCTCTTGTTGATTTGCTTATGAATGGTGTTGTGGTTTCATCATAGCAAGGTAAATCAAATTGAATTATCTTTCAAAGTTTGAATTAGCATTGATTCACCCCCCTCTCAGTGCCTAGAATTTCCAACACCCCAAATGGGGCCTATGTCCATACCCCTTATGTAGGTGGATACTGGATACGTTTACATTCATTTTGAACTCTTTTAGAGTTCCAAAAAGTGAAACCTTTCAATTTAATGCCTCAAATCCATTTCTTTCAAAAGTATCCCAAAACATGCCACATGGAACAAATAAATTTATTAATCATACACCACCTTTAATACATTTTGATGTATTTAAAATAAATTTATGTTTATGGGCAACAATGTGGATCTCATGATTGGTTGTTTTAAAAGTGATCACTTGTTCAAATTGGTAAATACCATTTAGTGGATGATATTTGTCACTTCACTAGGCCTATTCCAAGGACTTCCATTTGAAATGTGGGTGTGTTAGACCTTCATCCCAAAACAGAGCCTATATCATTGATCCTCATATATCAAACAATGCATAACATTTAGAAAAACTTTAATAAAACATACTTTGCATCATGTATCCATATGTATCTATACATGGAAGCATCTTGATGTTACTAAGGACACCTCACAACTTTAAATTTTAATTGAATATTCAAGTATCCCAAGCATGGGTAAACAAGATTAAGACACGTAGCTTACATGGCTTCATCATGTTTGTATGATCTGTCAATGCATCAATGTACGAGACACGAGATACATGAACATGCGAGATGAGCACACATGGTGGGATCTCGTTACTAAAACTTCAACTTCGCCATCCAAACTTAATGCATGAATGTGTGTAGTGCAAGGAAGCAAGATTTCAACATGTGGCAGCATCCCGATCAATAAGTTACCATCACATCACTTTTTTCAAAGGGCAAGGCACGTGGATGAAGATGAGCGTGGTTATGCCACGTGTGCATTCCACGACTCGGCATCTAAACTTAATGGCAAAATTAAATGTTGTCATTAGATGTTTTCTAATCATGAGTTGGATTGGATGGTTACACGCCATTAAAGATTTTTGGTTATGAAGTAAAATATTAAACCTTTTGCAAGCAAAGCACCGAGATTTAGAAGTAATCCATTACAATGAAAAATTCAAACACGAAGCCTTTAACATATAAAAATAAGAGAAGGGAGTTTGAACAAGGTATTCACATAAGTTTTTATTTGCCAAAAAAGTACATTTAGTAAAAATTATCCTACATTCGCCATTACATCCACAACTTGATTCAAAAACAATATTTTTTTCTCTAATGTCACGAATGTTGATTTCTGCATACAATTTGTCAACCCCGCGATTCTGGTTCTAGTCATATTCACCACGATTTCTATAATTTTTTACCCGCGGGTTCCTTAAAATTTTCCCTTCTTTTCCATTATTAGGGGCATAAACAAAGCAAAAATTGTTGTTTGTTCATAAATAAATGTAAGAACCCAAACACAACTATGGGATGGATCTTCCCCCTTATCAATGACATATTTAGAAATCCATGAAGACAATCCTATCATAGCTCCTCCTCTTCCATATTTATGAGATGTATGCAAGAAAAAAGCATCCTTCCATAAAATTGTGTAAAGACACATCAAGATGAATGTCACTTAGTTTGACTTCTTGGAGAAATAAAATATCAGGTTTCCATTTGTTAATTGCCTCTTTGACTCTATACTTCTGAGGAGGGAGAGATATCCCTCTCACATTCCATGATAGTATGTTGTACTTCATGACGATGAAGGAGAGATTGTACCCTCCTCCGAGGGCAAAACACCGAAATGGTTGGACAATAATACATTTCTCTTTTTTCATTATCTCTAATAGTAATTGACGAGGATTTTGATCTTTGATACAAAGTCGAGGAGGGGGGAGATGGAAGAGCATTGGGAGGTTTAAAGAAGAAGATGAAGGAGAAGGGGAAGGAGAATGTTCATGGGTGGGAGAAGGACATGTAGAGTAGGGAAGGTAGGTAGAAGGTTATTTATTCCTTTTTCTTGATCAACCTCCGACTATCAATCATAATAGCTTCCTTATAAGAAGTGGGAGTCACTAAAGTAGATGGATCGGAGGGAGGAGAGTGGTAAGGAGGAGGAAATATAGTTTTACCTTGAGTAGACAACCCAATGGGAATCTTAATAAGAGATGGTTCTTGGAAAGGAGGTTAAATTGGGTGGGGAAGAAGAAGACAAAGATATTGAGTGATTTTAGATTTCTTGATGGGACAAACTTGTATCAAATGGTCCTCTTTGTGGGAGTAAAAACTTGTATTAGCTTTGTTACCATTTCAAAACTCGAGCCTATTAATTTAATATTCTCCGAAAAAGTTTGCTTTAGATCAATTTCGATACAAACCCTAGGATGAACTCTTAAGCTAGAAAATTTATTTGAGTTTTGTTTACACCAAATTACTCTACCAAGTTGATCCACAATATCCCTCGAGAAAGGGTAAAAGTTGGATTCATGAATAGCATTCAATCCACATAGGACATTGTGAACGTGAAGGGCCTTCGTGGTTGGAAATCAAAATTCCTTGAAGGTAACAAACTTGTCCACAAATAACCCATGTGCCGGATCATAGATGCACTTGAGCATGTTCAATAGATTTAAACATACAAGATATTGTTGTATATATTTTCCCCTCGGGTCGATAAGGGCGCAAAAGGAAAATGTCGACAAGGGAAAAAGTTGCGCTTGCGCAGTAAGAGGTGCACAGCAAGAGGTGTCGACATGCAAAAAGTCGCGCCTATGGCGCAGTAAGGGCGCACGACACACGAGTGTCGACACGAAGAAATATGCACCTTAGCGCAGTAAGAGGATGTCGACACAAATATGGATGTGCCTATGGTGCGGGAAAAGAGGATGTCGACACGAAAAGGATGCGCCTTATGGCGTAGGTAAAGGCGCACGCCGCGACACGAGTGTCGACACGAAGAAATATGTACCTTGGCGTAGGTAAGAGGATGTCGACACAAATATGGATGTGCCTATGGCGCAGGTAAAGGGCGCACAACACAGAGTGTCGACACGAAGAAATTTGCGCCTTGGCACAGGTAAGAGGATGTCGACACAAATATGGATGCGCCTTATGGCGCAGAGATAAGAGGATGTCACCACAAATATGGATGCACCTAGGCACATCTTCGGAGGTGCAACATTTTGAGTGCTGACAGGAAGCAGACCCTGACCCAGATATTTAGACGGCCATAACTTTTCACAGGGAGCTCGGATTCACGCAAGGTTGGACTTTTCGGAAAGCTTACGAGGTCCTCTATCCAACTATGACTGGATATCTTTAATTGGGTGGGAACAAGTTCTTAAAAATGCAAAATACAGTTCACCACTTTTGGGTTTGCTAGGGTTCTCACCTACCACCATAATGAGATGAATTAAATGCAACCTGGAGGTGGTTGGGGTAGATTTGGAATTCCTCTCTTCCCTCTCTCATTCTTCCTATAAATTGTAAGGAGGGGCTTCTTTCTAAAGGTTGGACATTCTTGTTTTGCCCCTCCCTTCTCCTCTTGTTGTAGGTGGATTTTGTGGAGTTCAAACCTCCCATCTAAAACTGCAATGCAACTTTGCCTCTTGGCATTTTGTAGTGTATTGTATCAACCTTTGGAGCAAATAATGCATGTCTGTGGATGATTCTCAACCCTCTCTGTGTTCATTTTGCATCCTTCTGATCTTTCACTGCAAATTTGGTTATCTGTGCATGATCTTGCATTACATTTTATTGGTTTGTGTTTATTGGCAAGACAGGTGTTCTTCATTCCTCGGTGCATCACCTTTGTTAGTTTAGGTTTTATTTTTATGCATCTTCTTACCCCTGTCTCCTTGCAAGTTAGATTAGGTTTCGAGTAAACCCTATGCATTTTTATGTGTGCATATGAACAGAGGAATAGGAACCGGCCTTCATCCGGAGAGCTTTTCCGAGTTCGCAAGGTCCCACACTTGGGAAAAGCTCCATGTTATGCAATCGTAATGAGAGTCTTAACCCATCGAGTTATAGACATTCAAGGGTGCTATGATTCGCCATCAACATTTTTGGCACGCTGGTGGGACCAAGAGGTCATTCCACAAGATTTTAAGGAATTTTCAAGAAATTTGGACTAAAATTACAGGTTTTACAATTTCAAATTTATCACCTTCCAGGTTGAACTTTGAAATCGATTTTCAAGGGCTTAACTTGCTCAAAACAAGTCAAAATTTCACCAGTTGATAGATCGGGGATAATCTTCAAAAGGGTATTCTTATATTTTTGGGATTTTGACTTTCAAAATTTCATGGTTTTTTGTATTTCAGGTTTTCCCAGTTGCCTTGCATGACCTGAGTTTCGTCCGTACCTTTCGGGATTAGTAACTGCACAACAGGACCCAATAATCGAATTGAGGAACTATACCTTCAAGGTTTGAAAATTCTATTTTTAATATTTGTCAGGTTTGGTGTGTAACCTGGCATAATCTAGCCTTTTGAGGCTCATTATCTAACACATCTGGCGACTCCGAAGGGGTAGAATTCAGCGGTGTAGCAGCAAAAGTTACCCAGGCATATGAGAAGAATTCGAACCAGGTCTGATACTCGAGAAGAGGGGCTATTTGTCCACTTGCAACTATCACCAGGAAGAGGAAGGAGAGGAAGAAGACCACAAAGATCACCATCTCCACCTAACAGGACTTTATCAACCCCTCCACCTGGTAGACCTTTCATCCAATCAACAAGGGTTCTCAGGCCAATCAGAATGGCACAACCACCAAATCCCTTTGTCAATTTCACCGGTAGCAGTCCACTTGCCCTCAATGCACAGAATCCAGTTCCAATTGCAGCATTGAAGAACATTCCATTTTTCATTGGAGAAAATCATACCACTCCTAAAGTGACCATGTCAAAGACATTGCTAACGTTTGTGCAATCCATGAGATAAATGAAATGGATGTTCTTTGTCAAATTGTTGGCATCTTCGCTCAAAGGGAAGGCATTACAATGGTTTAGGAGCCTTGCAGTGGTTCTATCCAAAATTGGAATCGAGTTATGCATGAGTCCTCCATGAGCAATTTGGAGAAAAGGGAGACAATTTGTCTCTACTAGAACAATTGACAACTATCAAGAGAGCTCCCAACGAGTGGTGACCCGACTTCAACTTCAGATCGCAAAGGTCTTGGGATAGGATTCCAAAGTGGTCAAAGCAGAACAAAATTGAAGGTGCTTTTCTATATTATCTTAAAGCTTTGAATTCTGATATTTCTATGTTAATTCAATCTATGGGAGGCACAACCTTACCTATTGCTTATAGCATTGCCATTAGGGCCGAAAACTATCTTATTCAAGCTGGTAAGCTGGCTCCTAGGCCTCCCATGCCCTTGTATCCAAACTTAGAAAATCTAAGCACTAGTCAAACACCCACTTTGGCTCCTATTCCCACTCCTAGAAATCAAAGTTCAAATGAAACTTCTACTTCATCCTCTAGTGCTTCAAATGAACTCCAAGAGGTTATGAAACAATTGCAGAACCTTGGAAATGAGCTGGTGACTATCAAAAGACAACAAGCTCAAAGTGTTAGACCGTATCAGCCTCAAGCGCAGTACTAGGCTAGGCCCCCATACCAACAAAATAGGTCACCAACTCAGGCTGCAAATCAAAATCAAAGCCAAGTAAGGCCTCCCGCTAATAGACCATTTCAGCCCTATAACCCCAATGTCGTATCTGCTTCTAAAGCATTAGTGCCAGTCCAAAACAACATAGCTCAAGAGTATGATTGGTGTTTCCCATGCAATGAACCTCACAACCAATCTATGTGCTTTAATGGTGCTTTGAACCAAGCCTTGATGGTGACAACTACTGGCGTTGAGGGTGAAGTGAGCCAAGAAACAAATCAGCAACAAGGGACGTCTCAAAGACAGCTCCAAATGATACCACACTTGTGAATTGGCAAGCTGAGGATTTTTGTGGCATGAATCAAACAATTTCTCAGAGTGTGGCAGCTAACACAAGATCAAAGAAGAGGAATATTGGTGAAGGGCAATCATTGGCTCCAAGTGATCTACAACCTTCCATCACTCCACAAGGTGTCGGTAAGCAAAATACAGCTCCAAACATGCAAGGACAGCCCAAACCACCTTCTAAACCAACTCAAATGTCAGCTATTGCTGCCCATGCACAAGAAAGGAATGCGCAGACTAAAGGACAGCAAAGAGATGTTTCGTCCCCATTTAGCATCATTGATCAAATGAAGAAGACAAATGTAAATATATCAATGTGGGAATCTTTATCCATCCCAGGCCAAAGAGATCTTCTACAAGCTGCCATGAAGAATTGGTCAACTTCGAACCAAAGCAGTCCATATGTGAGAGAATGTCCTCACAAATGTTGCTCATCTGAAGGGAATCATGGAGGACAACAAGGTAAAGTTTTGAAGCCCCCTCCATTCTATGTTTCATTAATCATTGGGGATAAACTAGTACACAATTGCATGATTGATTCTGGGGCAAGTAGTTCTGTCATGCCCGAGCAAATAGCGATCGATTAGGTCTCCAATATGAAGTCATATCAAAGGGGGTAGAGCAATTGGATGGGACAGCGAAAGCAATGAAAGGGGAGTGATTAAAAGTTTGAATCTTACCTTACATGCATGCCCCAACGTTACCGTTTTGTAAGATGTGTCAGTGATATATTTGCCACCACTCTTTGCCCTATGCTTATCAAGGGATTTCACAAACTAGAATTGGAGGCTACTTATCTGGCTGATCCGGTCACACATGTTGTTCGAACAAGGTATGGTACTAAGGTCACAATTAGATCCGAACCAATTGCAAACTTTCATATTGAGCCTCATACTCCAAGCCAAATCAATGCCAACTGTTCAGCATTTGATCAAGAAGATTATCCAAGCACAGATGAAGCTGACACCAAAGTTGGAAGCATCCCATATTTGACTCTTGATGAATGGGCAAGCAAGGTACATGCTTTTGATCCCTACCAAGAAATAGAAGAATCTGAGCTAGGAGTCTATTGTATACATGAAGAAAACCAGCCTATTCCTAACATCACCAAAACAAACCATAAGGATGACAATGAGGTATGGCAATTATTTTTCGATGGATCAAGGAGTAGGCAAGGCGCAGGAGGAGGAGCTATGCTTGTTTCACCTCAAGGCATCAAATATTATTCAGCTTTCCGTTTCCAGTTTTCCTATTCAAACAACACAGCTGAATATGAGGCGTTGATTCATGGACTTCATTGGGCCAGGAAAAAGGGCATAAAGAACTTGCAAGTGTTCGGGGATAGCGAGCTGATCGTCAATCAAGTCAAGGGACAACATGCTACAAAGAATGGCCTGCTGAAGAACTACAAGAACAGGGTATGGGACCTCATTGAGAATTTCGAAGCTTTCAACATTATGTCCATAACCAGGAAGAAAAATGAAGCCACAGATAGGCTCGCAATAGTTGGAGCAATGTTTGATGTGGTTGACAACATCATAAGGGAAAAAACGCAGCCACATATCGACGTGATTGTGAGGCCAGCAGATTCAGAGATAATAACACAAGCTAGCGGTGTTTGAGAACGATCAACAGATCGTCAATTTCTTACAAGAAGAGGCTGAATTCTCACTAGAATCGGAGATAGATTAGAGCAGCGATGACGGTGATCAAGTAGTGCAGCTGCGAACAAACAAGCTTCCCAAGGGTTTAGTAACATTGGAATCTATCTTCAACCCTAACGACCAGTTCCATAAGGAAAAGGCTAACATGCTGGTCAAGAGAGAAGATTCAGAGCTAATTCTGGTTGGAGAAGGCAGAACACTTCAAATTGGCAAAGTGGCCATTGAGCAGGAGAAATCAGATTTCATACAACTTTGCCAAGAATTTCCAGATGTCTTCGCTTGGAGCTATGAAGACTTGAGAGGTTTCAATCCGAAGTTGGCACAACATACCATAGAATTGGATCCAGATGCCAAGCCCATCAGGCAAAGCAGAGACCAGTCAACCCCCACATTGAGCCTCTAATGAAGAAAGAGCTAAACAAGCTAATAGAGGCAAGCATTATATTCCCGATCAAGCACTCAAGCTGGGTTGCAAACTTGGTTCCTGGTCAGAAAAGAGTGGAGAAATCAGGTTATGTGTGGACTTTCGAGACCTCAACAGGGCATCTCTCAAAGACCATTACCCACTTCCTTCAATGGAACAAATATTGCAAGTGGTATCCGGTTCGGAGAGATTCTCTCTCCTAGATGGCTACTCAAGGTATAATCGTAATGGTGAAAGAAGATGACCAGTCAAAACGGCTTTCACCACCAAATGGGGCACCTATGCCTACAAGAAGATGCCATTTGGGCTATCAAATGCTAGAGCCACTTTCCAAAGGGCAATGGATATGGCATTCAAGGGGTTGATCAATAAAATAGTTTTGATATATCTTAATGACATCACCGTATTCTACAAAAATGCAAATGGATCACCTTTTCATCCGAGGCGGGTATTTCGAGGTGTAGAAGATTTGGGGTATCATTGAATCCCAAAAATGCATATTCTTGGCTCATGAGGGAAAGCTTCTAGGCCATATTGTTTCAAAGGAGGGGATCGATTGACCCAGAAAGAGTTGAAGCAATTCGAGCGTTACCATTGCCAAGTCACAAGAAGGCTCTTCAAAGCTTCTTGGGAAGGATCAATTTTGTCCGCAGGTTTGTTCCAAACTTTGTAGCTCTCGTAAAGCCAATAACGCCGATGTTGAAAAAGAGCATGACATTTAAGTGGACATCTAAAGGCAAGGCAATTTTTGAGGCAATAAAAGAGGCTATATCTCAAGCTCCGATTCTCGTCAATCCAGACTTCTCCAAGGATTTCATGTTATATGCCTTTGGTGGTGGAGACACAATTTCTGCAATCCTAGTACAACAAAACAAAGAAGGATTAGAACAACCAGTCGCTTTCTTCAGTCAAGGCTTGGAGGAATATGAAACTAGGTACTCTTTCATTGAAAAACATGTCCTTGCAGTGATCAGGAGCTTAAAGAAATTCAAGCACCTAGTCTCAAACAACAAGATCCAATTGTTGGTCTCTCATGCGGGAGTCAAGGACTTCCTTCTAAACAAAGATTTGAACGAGAAACATGTAGGATGGATAACCCGTGTCATGGAATATGACATCGAAATTAAGGTCACTAAGCTAGTACGTGGAAAAGGACTATGTGAACAACTAGCTTTGAGTCAGAAAGTTGAAGCAGGTGATGAAAAAGAGACTGCCTTGGTACTGCAGGATGGTCAAGAACAAGAAAATGATGATGTGCCCGCTCCTTGTTGGACTCAAAATATGATACACTTCCTACAGGAAGGCCTATGCCCTCTAGAAATGAGCAAAGCAAAAAGGAGATACTTCAGATTACAAGCCATTCCATATGTGCTTGTTGATGGTGTTTTGTTTAAAAAAGACATCAATGGAGTTCTATTGAGGTGCATTGGGACAGTCAAATTGAGAGGGTGTTACGAGATTTTCACGATGGAGATTCCGGAGGACATTTCGCCCCACGAGTAACAACTCTCAAGATAATAAAGGCAGAGTATTATTGGCCACAAAGTTCAAAGGATCTGCTATACATGGATAAGAAAGTGTAAGAGATGTGCACTCTTCACAGGCAAAGAAAGACTAGCAGCGCTTCCATTGCACCCAATTTTGGTTGACCAACCATTTATGCAATGGGGATTAGACTTCATCGGGGTCATCAATCCAAACTCAAGCCAAGGCCACAAGTGGATTCTCACGGCAACAAACTATTTCACCAAGTGGACCAAGCAGTAGCGCTCAAAGAGGCAAATGAGTCTAACATACTAGACTTTTATGAAGGAATAGTGACCAAGTTCGGTGCACCACCACTATCATATCGCATAATGCATTGGCATTCATAGGTTCCAAGATTACGAATGGGTGTCAAGAATGGAATCTATTTGAGCACCTCTTCAAATTATTACCCGGGGGTAATGGACAAGCGAGTCCACGAACAAGAATTTGCTAAGGATCATCGAAGGACTCGGATGAAAACCAAAGGACATGGCATATCAAGCTAAAATCAGCATTATGGGCTGACAGGATAACGCCAAAGAGATCTACATGTAATTCTCCCTACAAGTTGGTCTATGGGAAAGAGGCGATGTGCCTATATCATTAGAATTGCCCGATTGGAGCTCATGAAGCGATTGGAGTTGTCGAGTTCGAACCAATGGAGGCCAGTATGCAAAGTTGATGGAATTGGAAGAAATAAGAGAACATGCGATTCGATTTATTGAAAAGGATCGGGCTTAGTAAAAGATGGTTTCATAAGAAAGCGAGAGCAAGGACCTTCCAGAAGGGGACCTAGGTCTAAAATGGGATGCAGATCGGGCAAAACCAGGAAGGCATTCCAAGTTTGATGCCATTTGGAGTGGGCCCTACATGGTCACGGGATGTAAAAGTATTAATGCCTTCCAATTGTCTACATTGGATGGAGAAAAACTCCCGATTCTCAGTTAACTAATCTATCTTAAACATTCTTTACTAAAAGGAAAAGATTTACCCTTGTAAATATTAGCCTAGTTTTCAATTCCTCTAAGTGCATATGCACATTGTCTTGTTGTAGTTAGGTTTCAATTTCCCTAAGTGCTTTGGCACAGGTTTTGTTGCTCTCAGGTTGAATTTCTACAGTTCAACATGCTCTCGGAGAAGGAGTTGCGATATCATGGCTCGGGATCAGAGATCAAGTTGGTTTCAAGTTATTGCTTATGACTCCATGCCCAATGGATTGCTAAAAGGCCACTGATCTTCTACCTAGCAGGCAGGTGATCCCGTTGAGTCGCCAAATTGTTGTATATATCTTCCCCTCGGGTCGATAAGGGCGCAAAATGAAAATGTTGACAAGGAAAAGTCGCGCCCTTGGCGTAGGTAAGAGGCGCACAACAAGAGGTGTCGACATGCAAAAATTGCGCCTTTATGGCGCAGTAAACGGCGCACGACACGAGTGTCGACACGAAGAAATATGCACCTTGGTGCGAGTAAGAGGATGTCGACACAAATATGGATGCGCACATGCGCTATGGCGCAGAAAGAGGATGTTGACACGAAAAAGGATGCGCTTATGGCGCGCGGAAAGAGGGCGCACGACACGAGTGTCGACACGAAGAAATATGCACCTTGGCGCGAGTAAGAGGATGTCGACACAAATATGGATGCACCTATGGCGCAGTAAGGCGCACGACACGAGTGTCGACACGAAGAAATTTGCGCCTTGGCACAGGTAAGAGGGTGTCGACACAAATATGGATGCGCTTATGGTGCAGGTAAGAGGATGTCGACATAAATATGGATGCGCCTAGCGCATCTTCGAGGAGCATGCACATTTCGAGCGCCGACAGAAGCGCACTCACCCCCGATATTCGACGGCCATAACTTTTCATAGGGAGCTCGGATTCATGCAAGGTTGGACTTTTCGGAAAGCTTACGAGGTCCTCTGTCCAACTACGACTGGATATCTTTAATTGGGTGGGAACAAGTTCTTAAAAATACAAAATACAGTTCACCACTTTTGGGTTTGCTAGGGTTCTCACCTACCACCATAATGAGATGAATTAAATGTAACTTGGAGGTGGTTGGGGTAGATTTGGAATTCCTCTCTCTTCCCTCTCTCATTCTTCCTATAAATTGTAAGGAGGGGCTTCTTTCTAAAGGTTGGACATTCTTGTTTTGCCCCTCCCTTCTCCTCTGCTGTAGGTGGATTTTGTGGAGTTCAAACCTCCCATCTAAAACTGCAATGCAACTTTGCCTCTTAGCATTTTGTAATGTATCAGTATCAACCTTTGGAGCAAATAATGCATGTCCATGGATGATTCTCAACCCTCTCTGTGTTCATTTTGCATCCTTCTGATCTTTCACTACAAATTTGGTTATCTGTGCATGATCTTGCATTACATTTTATTGGTTTGTGTTTATTGGCAAGACAGGTGTTCTTCATTCCTCGGTGCATCACCTTTGTTAGTTTAGGTTTTATTTTTATGCATCTTCTTACCCCTGTCTCCTTGGCAAGTTAGATTAGGTTTTTGAGTAAACCCTCTGCATTTTTATGTGTGCATCTGAACAGAGGAATAGGAACCGGCCTTCATCCGGAGAGCTTTTCCGATTTCGCAAGGTCCCACACTTGGGAAAAGCTCCATGTTATGCAATCGCACTGAGAGTCTCAACCCATCGAGTTGCAGACATTCAGGGGTCCTGTGATTCGCCATCAACAGATACATAAGCGGCTTCCGCAATGCTCTAAATGACTCAATCTCCCCATCCTTATTTTCCCAATTCAGCTTTAGCCCATTTATAAAAGTATGTTTTCCCACTAAGTTGGTGTCTCCTAGTAAGTCCATTTTTGCTCCTTTGTCTTCAAAACTTGCCGTGATCATCAACGACGACTCTCCATTTCATTCGGTTTTTCGCAAGGACTCTGAGAATCTTACCCACAAATTTGGGCGAATTAGTGTTTTTAGAATTATCATCTCGAGAAAAAGGGGTACCTAACTTCCTTGACCGCCATGCAACCTCTTTTATTCTCATATGAATGTTTTTGCTTCCATTTTCTCGTCAAATTTCCAATTCTCCCGTCTATAATTACGCTTTGAAAATAAATTATGGATCCACGGTGTTTGTTACTGATCAAGACTTGAGTGCACATGACGTCACCACCTTGGCGGAGTGATAATACCTATCAAATTTCAATATGCTTGAACTTTATCTTAATGTACGGTGTACATACCATTTGATGACGTCATGAATGCGACGGGCGCACTCGTTTGTTGACACGTCACGCGCTTCGTGAATCGTAGCCTCTGCAAAATTATTAAAAGTAGCCTAAATTAGGTAGCCGTATCTCCCAATCCCATTATCAAAGCTTTACTATTTTTAGTGGAGATAAATTTTGTGTTGGGAGCGCCGCGCGGGCCCGTGAAAAACTTATTCCACTAAACTTTAATCCTCATTTGCCATAAGTAGCGGTTTCATACCTAGTTATGTTTCGTTGCAGGGGTTGGGGTTTCATTCTTCGGAAAGGATAATGAAGCGGGCGTTGGAAGAGGGAAATGGAGATGGAGTGGGAGAGGGAAAGCGGGCATTCTCCGAGGGCGGCGATGTGGAAGAGTTTTTCGCTCTGTTGAAACGGATCGAGGCAACAGAGAAGCAATTCGGTGCTCTGCGAAGGGTAAGTAACAGAAAATGCCTTCGTCCTCCCACTCCCGCTGATAATAATAACGAGGCGGCTACGATGAAGTCGACATGGCGACCGTCGTTCGTGTGGGAAGATTTCCACGGAACGCGCGTCCCCGCTGCATCGAAACCTCCGCAGGAGAATTTCAAGCCGAATGATGATGGCGATAGTAATATTGTGACACGGCGATCTTCGTTTGTGGAAGAGAAGAATGTGAGAGAGAGGATGGATCTCAATTTGAACTTGCCCTTGCAGTTTCAGCTCTTTCCCTAATAACACGAATTTTACCATACCAGTCGCATAAGGGTTCTCACTCCTCAGCTCCACCCACGTTTTCTTTTCTGCTGTAACACCTCCTCCCCTCTTTAATACAGTGATGTGTACAATTGTGTTATGTGCAATCAGTTTCTCTGCTGTAATGTTTTTAGTTTTTCTAAAACCATTTAGGGTTTGGTTTTTTTTTTTTTTTTTTTTACTTAAATGAGAGGATTGCTGTGTTCGGAACATATGGGTATGGTGATGAAGGAAGGAGAGTCAGGACACGGGCACCTGCCTGAACTAGTAAAGGTCATAAGTTTCTCACAGGACCATTAAAAAAATGGAGCTTTTACTATTTTTGGCATTTCCTTTTACTTTTTTGGCATTTTCTTCATAAGAATAACACTTCTACTATTTGGGGCATTTGGTTAAGAATAACACTTTTACTATTTGGGGCATTTGGTTAAGAATAACACTTTAGTTCGATTTTAAATAGCTGTCATGTAAGGAGTGTATAATTGGAAATCAGCATGCAGGACCATTAAAAAAATGGAGCTTTTACTATTTTTGACTGGATTCGTCAACATTTTATGAATCTTCAAATGTATCTTTGAAACCTGTTCACAATTTGTATGACACGTGGATGAAAAATAGAATTCCATGCATGCTATTAAATGATACCCAATATAAATATCAGACCCATCACCGCCACCATTTTATTCACCTGACAACACGTAACGTATTGGGAAGCCGCGCGTTTGATCTGGCAATGTCGAATTTACAGTGCTTGGTATTAATGTGTGGAACAGGTGATTAATATCTCCACCGACTCCCCTTAATTTTCCATCGCCCTCCCATTAACTGTGCGAGCATTCCCCATTAACTGCGCATTCAAGCCGAAGTTACTGTTCACGAAATCGCGATTTCTAAGCAACTGGAGCAGGGAAAATAACAGCGATGCTCCCCAGCTGAGAAGGGCGAGCGGAGGAGGAAGATCAAGCGCTTCATGCCAGCAAGTTCCTGCCATCAAGTTCATGCCAGATGATGCGAGCAAGTTCCTGCCATCTTATTTATCTCATGGGATTATTCAGAATGAACGTTTATGCCAGATGATGAGGTGAAATATTATTTGCCTTTTTATCATGTTTTTAACTATTGAACGTTCCAGTCCTTTTCTTTCCATTATTTTCTACTAACTCGGCATAACGTTGCCAGCCACCTGCAGGCAAGCTAATTGTTTTATATTTACAAGTCAAATGATTACAGTGGCGTGTTCTATGCTTAATACAAGCTTGGTGTGGATCTACATTTACAAGTGGCTACATGCAAAATATTAGATGTGTTATTTCATAATACATGCATATCTTCATAATTAGATTTCTTGCATTGGCTTCACAATACATCATGGTCGATTATAGTCTGTATGAGGGTGTTCCTATTTTCCTAGTAAACAACAAAACAACAAAACTAGACTACTGTCTTTTATTACAACATATAGTAACTCTCACTTTCTTGTTAACCCTGTTTATAAAGTAGAGGAGCATTGCCCTCGATCTTCTCCATTCTGCATCATGTTGGTTTGCAATATCTAGTTGGTATATGATGAAATACAGGATATGAATTGCAGAAATATCGTTCTCATAGAAAACACATTATGCCAAGGGAAGACGAAGTTGCAGGGAGGCGAAGCAGGCAGCATTTTGACCCTACTTGGACTATAACTAAACAAGATGTGCATTGGAGTCACAAAGGGAATCCTGCTTCTGGACAAATTCTTGCTTATCCGCCAGTTCAGATACAGCCCACACCACATGGAACTCCTATTGGTCGTCCTCTACTACATGTATGGGGTCATCCCACAACAGATCAGTCAGGTAGGAATATGTGGCAGAAACCTCCAATGGGTGCTCCTACAACATGGCAAGTACAGGATGGCTCTTTCTGGAATCACCCAGGGGTATTTTTTTCAACCAGTTTTCGTTGTTTTCTTCCTATATTTTCCCATGTTTGAATTTTCTATGTTTCTTTATATTGCTTATTTGGTGATGGAACTAGTATCTGAGACTGATACAACTTGCAGGTATATGTTGATGCTTGGGGTTGTCCCGTGCTGAAGCTGAGATTTCGTGGTCTTATTGGACAGGTAAGGTCATCTGTGACCTTACTAAGGCAATGATCTGTTTATTGGACAGGTAAGGTCATCTGTGACCTTACTAAGGCAATGATCTGTTTATCTTAATCCAAAATCTTTTGTCTACAATTGTTTGTCTGTGAGATGATTGAGTTGTATTCCAGTTTTATATGGTATATTTTATTTGCATGCGTTAATTATGTTTGCAAATGCTGGCAAGGACCCATAAAATGGGAGACAACATAAAAAATACATATATGGATAGTCCTGACTTCACACACAAGAAATAATATATTATTTTATATTCATTTCGATAGACTTACAAAAATTTACATTAAATCCGACTTCCAAAGGATTAAAGTCGGTCTAACATTTATCAAAATCATATATACATATTCGACAAAATCAGCCAAAACTTACTAAATGGGTAGATTTTTTCTATTTCTTTGTAATATTGGACAAAATTTATAAAGCCAAACTCAACCGCTGGACCAAAATCCTGGAAATGCTTGAGGCTGCTCTTCCTCATGACTGTCTGATGTGCTAGCATTCATAGATTGGAGAACATGAGGTAGCATAGTAGCAGGCTTACCTGGAACATCTGTCAAAGTTCTTGAAAGTTGGCCAATTTGACCAAACATTGCTTGCTCTAATTTTCCTGAAAATGTCTCTTTGTTTGAAGGAGAAGATGGGCAACTGGATTGGTTATTGATAATGGAAGAAAAAGCAGGCATGAATGTGTTATACATGTCCAACAAAATGTGATGCTGATCAGGAAGGGGATTAGAGGGACTACTCAAACGTCTATTTTGTCGATCAGGCTCCTTCTGTGCTTGTTGCCATTCCTTCATCCTTTTATCATGTTCTTTTGACAGTCTGGCTTGTTCCCTTTTCAACTCCTCATTTTTTCGCTGCAACTTATCTTCTTCTTTTTTCTGCCTTTTCAATTCTCTTTCAATTTTAAGTTGCCCCTTCTTTTCTTTTTCTACCAACATGTGGGCTTTCCTTTCTTCTGCCTGCTCCCTTCTCTTTGCCTTCAAATCTTCAATTTCTCTTTTTCTTGCTTCTTGATCTTGAAGTAAATGCAAGTATTCATCAGAGGTAAGTATTTGGGATTGCCTACCAATTCTAATTGCACCATCACTTAGCCGCACAGGGTTGTTGTGAACCCTCTCAATTGGTAGCTTTAAGAATTTACTTACTGATTGGTTGTCATTTTGGGTGCAAACCACCTCTTCAGTGTCTTGTGTGGCTATGAAATCAGCAACTTCGAAGTTACCTTTATCCATATGTTGTGTGGATAAATTTGGGGCATCTAATTGGGATGTATCACGTGCCTCCCACTCCAAATTATCAGCATAATAGTGTACCACCTCACTTGGAAGAGGCGGGGGAGGGGATGGCATTGAAAGAGAAACTTCCTCATTGTTGAAATCAATTTGCATGTTGAGATTTATGGCCCCTTCTTTAACCCATTGAGGTGGGCTGAGCTGTGTTGGCAAAGTCAAGCTATCATCAACATCTGTGGCTTCTTGTGTTTGGCTCACATGAGTTGTTGAACTAACATGATCATCTTCTTCATTGATTGTATGTGGCTGATTTAAATCTTTAGGCATGCCAAAAAATTCTGCCTCAACATGCACTTCCTTTGTTTTTTGTGCATCCTCATTATCTGACACATTATTCCTAATTTCTTCTAAACATCGTTCTACATCTCCATCTTCTATTCCTGCCATCCTCAATATGTTTTCAACAGCTGCCACCTCGTCTTCTTCAACATGAAAGGCTTCACTTGGCCTCATATCATTAGAAACAACATTACGATCAAGTGGCCATATACCTGTCCTATGAAAACCTGCTTTGATGTTTTTAGGAGTAAGTGCGAGTTGGAAAGCTTGACTGCTAAGTGTTGCCAATTCTGTCCTCCTGATTTCAAGACCTGAGTTCTTTGCCATCCATTTGGACCTCATTGATTTGAAGTAGTTCTTGAATGGAGAGAAAACACTAACATCTAATGGCTGAAGTTTGTGACTGGTATGAGCTGGCAAAGTCACAAGGTCAATTCCTAGATTTCTAGCTTCTTGGATTGTGCCAAAAGCTACATGGCTGCCATGACCATCAAATATTAGAAGATGCCTATTTGTTGGTGAAACTCCGCCAGGCACAGATCTTGCAAAATGATGCAGCCAATTCAAAAACAGCTCCTTTGTCATCCACGCATGTGGTTGCGCTGCCATGCATGCTCCAGGTTCACATCCAGCTATATAGTTTTTAAGTTGTCTCTTTGCCTTAAAAAGATAAAATCCAGGAATGCTTTGTCCTGCTGCATTAACACAACATAATACAGTAATCCATTCTCTACTTTTTGACATAATGTGTGGAACACTTCTACAACCTAATTTAGCAATCACACGCATGCCACAATTCCTTCCTGCTTGTACACCAGTTTCATCACAATTCCATATTTTATTGGGCCCATATTGATTTGTTGTATACATTTTTTGCAAGTTATCATAGAAAGCAGCAACGATTCTTGGTCGTAACATGACTGCTCTATCTCTATCAAGGCCCTCCGCAGTTCTTATTGTCAAATCGGGATGGCGCCTACGGAACCCATACCACCATGATTTTCCTGGTAGACCATCATTGAATGGATTTGGTCTGCTTTGACATATATGAGCTACATAGGCCTTTAAGTGAATGACTTCAAGACCATGGCCAAGTTCAGCCATATCTTTGCACCATGTCACAATTTCCTGCTCTTCATTCTCTGTCAGAACTGTTGGAGGTCCCAGCCTCTTAGTGGTTCTTTTTCCATACAACCAATCAGTCACGTTTGTGGCAGGGATACCCCACTTAGATGCTTGCTTTTCTTGTTGACATTCCATTCTCCTCCACGTCCCTCATGGCAGCCTTCATGTCTGCTTCTGTCCATTGTCCTCTTATGTATACTTTCTTTGTTATAGAAGACCCTCCAGTTACTTCAACATTTGGGTTCATACTAGTGTTGAATTCAGGTTCATCTGTAATTCTGATATTCTCATCCACAAATTGTTCTTTTCCTTTTGATGAATTGCTCCTTCGAGTGGAAGACATATTTTTCTGAGGTTGTAATTGAGCAGCGTTATCCATGCCTGAATCTTGTGATTTGGCTCTTGAAGGATTATTCTTTCTGTTGGAAGTTTTGGTTTTTTGAGCTTGTGTCCCAACAATTTTATCTTCATCAAAAGACAGATTTGTAAACTTTTCCCTTCTTTGCAAGTTGCTTCTCAACCTTCTCACTGGTCCTTTGGATGTCCGCTTTGCACGTGCCATTGTGAAATACAAGGAACTTTGACAAAAATAACCGCTGTAGAAAACTGGACCTGCCTGCATTGCAATGAAAACTACGAGTGAATGCACAGTTAATGGGGATTGAATGCACAGTTTATGGGGGTTGAATGCACCATTACAGGGACGGTGATGGAAAACTATGGTGAGTCGGTGGAGATATTAATCCACCTGTTACCGCTTTAATAGCAACCACTGTACATTTACTGTCACAACAAATGCGCGGCTTCCCACTAAAATACGTGTTGTCATACCATTTTAAAAACAACGGTGATGGGTCTGATATTTATATTGGGTCATTTCTAATAGTATGCATGTAATTCTATTTCCACGTGCCATACAAAATGTGAACAGGTTTGAATGATACATTTTAAGATTCATAAAACATTGACAAATCCAGCTTGCTGATTTGGAATCCTAGTTAGCAGTCTACGGGGCTGTGTAACATATGCAGGGGCCTTTGACCGAGACTATTTAGCAAATTTGGATGCACTATGTATATGGAGGTAAATTTAACACCGTATGAATGTTTACATCTAATACTATATGTAGAATTTTAGAGGCTGCGAAAAAAGATGTGGCTAGTTCAGAAAATAAATAAATTTTTATTTTGAATATTGGAAAAGCAATATGGCTATTTCAGAAAATCAAAGAAATCGCTATTTCTGGATTTTATCTGTTTACGGCAAAGAGAAACACAAGTGAACATTAAATTAATTATGCACACGAGTGAGTTTTAATTTGTAGATATAGTATAAACAACATGAATTTGCAATAATGAAGTTGTTCATTCTTGCAAATTTAATGATGTTTGTAAACTATCTACATATTCAAACTTCCTAATGTTCATAACAAATTTAATGGTTAAATGTGAGATCTAAAAATGTTTGGAGAAAAAAAGAGACAATTTTTAAAAATAGTGCTTAATACAAAAGGTGAACAACTATTGCACCTGGAAATTTCTGAAATATTTTACTATTTTGTATTTGTGGAGCAAGAAAATCAGTCCTGGAAGTTCTCTGTTCTTCTGTAGCTGTGCAGTTGTATCTGTGCAACAAGAAATTTGATGCTGGAAAAATGTTCTTCTCTATCTCTGCAGTTGTATTTGTGCAGCAAGAAAATTGATGATGGTAGAGATGTTGACTCTGTATCTGTGCAGTTGTATTTGTGCAGCAAGAAAAATGATGGTGGAAAAGAGTGAGTCTGTATCTGTGTAGCAAGAAAATTGAACATGAAAAAGGGCAGCAAGAAAGTAACAAATGCATACGACTCATCTCAATTTATAGATTTCATTGCTTTGAATTTATCTTTTGGTAATCTGGCATTGTTTTCTATTGGCTGAGAGGGGTTGGCACGGATTGATTGAGAAATAATGAAATTTGAGCCATTGGATTTAAAACTCTTCTTGATCAATGGATAGGTATTAAAGTGGATGTGAGAGATTTTGGTGGGAATTGGGAATTTGGGAGGGAAATGTATCATTTTTATTTTAAAAAATTCGAATTACAGTTGTTTTATTGAATGTTGATTTTTGAAATCTGCTAAAAATCTATAATAATGGTGACTTTTTCTTGTAAATGGTGAGTCTTAATGATTTTTTTATGTTTGCAGGTACCCCTATTAATTGTAGAAAAGGCACTGGAGGTTGGATAAATATAGATGAACAATGTTTGCTCAAGGATATGTGTATTGATAAGGAATGGATGTATAATTGTGCAAAAAATAATAATATTTGTACATGTTGAAGCCCATCAAATGTAAATGGGGTCAGAATAGTAATGGAGATGATATTATTATATTCATGTGGGAGTTTCTAAACTTTAAATGTGACCCTCAAGTGGAATGATATGTTTAAAAATTATTTGCACATCTTAAAATTGCCAAAGAAAAAGGAAATCATGTACAGTTTTATGTACTTTTTTGGTTGAGTTTGAACTAAACTTTTTAAATGCCAAAATAGTCTCCTCAAGGGCCCTTGTAAGATGGGGTCCTTTCCCCTATACAACATGGAACAAAACTTGGTGGTGAAGAGAATTTTATTTCTCTATCCTCCGTAATTTAAAAATTTAATAGCATAAGAGTTATTCATCATCTTATTATTCTCCCTAATATAGCCAAAGAAAAAATTTCACTTCTTTTCATGATGCAATCATTTTACATCATTTAAATATAGTTTTCCAAAATTATATAATTATTTGATTTTTTCAAAAAATTGGTTTGATTAAATGCTTCGATACAAATACGTATAAATTAATTTGTATATAGTAAAATGAGGAGATATATTAGTCTTCGTGTGTAACCCCGATTTTGAATTTTCTTACTTGAATCCATCTTCCAACAAATGCCAAAAGATGAAAACAAACCATAGAAGAGCAAAGTGCATCCTTGCTATTGAAAGTCTCGTGGATGAGAATGTCATTTTGCATTGTGTGGGTGACATGAGAACCCACTAGAAGGGCTCCAGAGAATTCAAGCCACGTAGCTATGAGCACAACCTGTCTGAGTGTGAGAGCTCCTAAACCCACTGATGTGCCCATAGCATTGGCCACATCATTCGTACCAATGACCCATGCCATGTAAAAGCCATGCAACAATGTCATGTATGAAAGGACTTCAAATTTTAGAGGATGGGCTACATGTCATAGGTTGCGTATAAAAACAAGAAAAACCAAAGCAACCAAGGTTATCCCTATTGTAATACCATAGGTTGTTTTAGCTTAAATACTAAAGGCTTTTGTTATTCCCTACAATAACCCATTATTTGCACTTTCTTTATTATCATTCTCATAACCCTCTTGATGTTGATGAAGAAATTCATCCTCTTATGTTTTCTCCTTCACCAAATGAATACATTGTTGCTCTCTCTGTTTCTTGTGTCGAAAAGGTAGCATGGTGCAAAATTTGTTTTGTTCTGATTAATTTTAAATGGGTAAAACATAGTTCATTTTTGATATAACCCATTTGGGATTTTCCATTGGATCTAAGAATGCACAGTGAATTGTGGGAATGAAAATGCAAGGGTCAAAGAGTAGCAATTGCCTCCCCCATATAGTAATGTAAAATTGCGGGCACAGTCGGATGTCCCTTAATTTGCAAGTTCAAAGCCACCATTGCCATCCGTGACTCAATTTGTGTAGTTGATTTTAGGATGGCTATTATAGAGAGCTCTATTTAGCACAAAGGTGCATGTAATGTTCTTTTATTCATACGGAAAATATGCCCACAACTTTGCAGCTCAAATTTTGGTATATTCTAAAAGGGGGAAGTTTTATTAAAGTTCAAATTTTCAAAAGGTTCGGAAAAAGGAATAAACTATAAAACTATTCGAGTACACAATTTTATGCATAATCAAATAATTCAAATTCAAAACTATAATACGAATGATATCTCAATGTCCAGCTTTTAACAACTCAAAATTCGATTCATATGCTATGACACAAAGATCTCTGAGCGAGTCATAGCCCTCAAGTCTTAACATTTCGGCTTTGGAGCCTTTAGTCTCTAAATGACATTTCAAATATCTACAAAGGCAAGACTTGCTACATGATCTAGTTTATGAATTTTAATACAAATAGTTCCACCATTCCCTTCAAAAGAATGAAGCTCGGTAAAAATGCATAATGTTCTTATGATCCTCAGTAACTGCGGTAAATGACAACGATTGTTGGTAGCACCCAACAACAACAAAATAATGCTTCCATGGTATCACAATAGCAAACAAATAAATAAAATATAGGAAAGGTCCACAAAACCAGTCGGCATGTGCAATCGACTATGTTTACCCTACAAAAGCAATCGACAAACAAGATGAAACCATTCCATACTCCCCGTAGGGAGGCACCATATGTGCAACTTTGATACATAGTGTGCATACCTTGCCCTCATTTTTATTTCAACATGTACCTTCCCTACCAAAGTACAAATACATACACTCTCGTGAAGGATGCAAGGAAATATACATTGAGTTCATTAAAGGTCAAAGGTTAAGAGATGGATTTTTTTATTTTGGGCGGGTGACACTCAGGGACAACACTTGCAGTTTCAGTGCAAATATCTTGTTGGTTTCAATGACTTGTTTGCCGATCTATAAAGTTTGAGAAATAAATATGTCGTAAGGACTGAGTTGAAAGAGCTTTCGGTCCTTTGCTTTCACTTGGTATATGTATATATACACCATATTAATAAAATGGTGCAAAAGCATTTCAAAAACTTCCCATGTAAAAATAATGGATAAAATACAAATTAAATTTCATTGAGAGGATGAAGTTTGGAGAAGTTTTAAGTTCTGAATATTTGCAATTTACTAGACAACTTCTTCAATTTCATCTCAAATGTATTGAAACAAAAGCTACTATCAAAGTTTGCTTCTATGATTTTGAAGCCTAAGAAAATCATCAACAATGGACAAATAGGGCTTCTTCAAGATAGTCAATCTGATTGTAGAAATATAAAGACATAAAAATATATCTCTGCATTTGTACACACTATAACCCTTTATGGTTTTACACCCATGGGTTGTAGTGTCCTATAATAAAAATCTTAATGTTAGGAGCCTGGATAAGTTTTAGTTGTTAGCAGAGAAGCTTTGAAAGTTTGAGAAATGTAATATCAATATTTGTGATTATCACATACCCATGGCTTGCATTTTTGGCTATGGAGAAAATTGTCCGGACATTTTGTAATAAAATGAACAATGGAAATAACTAAAGTAAATATTTATATTTTTGGCCAACTTATGACTTTTTATGGTACTTTATTGTTCCTTCTCAACATGGTGATTGTTTCTTAAATTTATTACACATTGAAAGTTTGCACAGAGACTTGCTCTATTGGTGAAATTTGAAAGAATATATTTGCATTTTGAAAACATTTAAAACAAACACAATGTTTTCTCATATCATTCGTCTTTTGAGAGGATAATATATGGGATTAAATACACATTTAAACTATATCAAGCGAGTTTCATTCAAAATTACAATATGTTATGTCCAAATTCATGCCTACACTTGCACCGTAATTAATCTTTTGTACTTGTTGGAAAACAACACAATTATCTTCCCGATAAGTGTGGCCCACTGTACACATAATCGACGGAATTTTAGGATGGCTATTAAGAGCTCGGACTTCTGCGGTCATGTTGAACTATCAAATTACTACTAAATTTACAACGTTAAGTTGGGTTTCCGCGTGGTTAATGCCTCTGGCTCTCAAATAAAGTGCTTATATTATTATGCAAAGGAAATAAATTTATTTTTGTAAAATCAAGAAATCTTTGTTTATTATTAACTACGTTTAAATCCATTTTTATGACATATTCTTGCTTTTTAGAATCCAAATTGTCAAGAACATTACTATTATTAGTAACATATTTGAAAAAAACACTCCCAACTACTTTCACTCCTTACAATTCTCTCCTCTAATTTACCGCCTCTGTCAAATAGATATGTCATTCATGTCCTTGTTCATTAAAAATGGTAGAGATAAAAATAAGTACATGATTTACAATATAGAGCTCCAAATTTGAGTATTTACAATTTAAAAAAACATTAACCTTAGTTTCTAAATATCAATTAGCAATCACACGCAAGTGGTACAATGGAGAAGTCAAAAGGGATGTATTAAAGAAGTTAAACTTGAAGGAGTGGAACATTGTAGGAGGAAGAGGATAATTGAAGAAAGGGATTGAGAGAGGATTCATCCGAGTGTGGGAAAATGTTGGGGAACATATACATAAAATTGTGATGTGAGATATCAGAGAGACAAAGACATGTCGAGGGGACATGACATCCCATGCTGACATCGTTTAGAGTTAGCAAGAGTGAAGGGGAGTTTGCACTTTGAAGTGGAAGTAAGTGATCTTTTGGTAAGAACAATGAGATATAGGTTCCCTATTTTAGGCATGTTTTGAACTATCAATTTCAAAGGTGGGAGTTGTTCCTGACATACGAAATGTTGAAGAAGAGTATCCAAAGCAAGTTGTAACTCAAGCGATAAATGAGTTGCAGTGAGAGAGGCAAATGAACAATATTTTCCATTTGTCCATCTAATCACTATGAGTGGATTCATAAGGGATCCAACATGGGAAACCAACCCATGTAAACACATAATCTTCAAGAGAATACATTTATGTTAAATTCTTTCAAACTTTACATAATAATACAAATTTGTTTGAACATGTGACCTATCATCACTCTTGTAGTTCTCTCATTCCTTGTTCAAACATGTTTTTAGATATGAACTTAAACCACCATAGAGAGACAAAAGAATAAGAGGATTTAGAAGAAAGATTTATATTGTTCTTCGTTTTAGCATGGTTCTAAGAACTCATGTAAGGTGCGGTCATAATGAGGGATTACTTGCACAAGTCAATTGAAAATGGAAAAGATGAATATTGCATCTACAAAGAAGGGCATATGGAAAAATTTGTTTCCCTTAATATCAATGGTCCATATCCTTTACACCTCCATTCTTCCTACAATAATAAATGAAAATTTTTAATTCATTATTAATGTGGTTATTCATGATACCAATTTCCATTCAAATACAGGGACTCGACACTAATGGAGCTATATTCGATATAGGACTTGAACTTGCATGGATTTGCCAATTTGGAGTGAGACCTCAAATCATATGAAAGCTTTTTTAACAAGTTTTGTCTAGCTAGAATTTAAATGACATGAATGTTGTCAACTTCTTTGGGTACACAAGAACACAATAGGTTCATAAATCCTTCCTCTCCTTGGCATAATTCATCGATGAAAAAGAGGAACCTTAACAAGGAATATGCCATCGATGGTGAAAATTTGACTATCAAATGCCTAAGAATTTACACCTCAAATTATATTTCTAAAGAAGCCTCCTTGGCCCTCAATTTCTCCGAAGTGGGTCAGTTACAACCAACGAAACTCCCATTTTGGGAAATCCTTTTGATGTAAAAATTAAAATAAAAACAAAATAAAAAATAGCAAAGCATTTCCACAATTAGAAACTTTAAAACTAATATGCTCTTTATACAAATCGTAACATAGGTTGGTCAATTTTCCACTTATCAACAAATGGAAAATAGGCAATAACATAATGGCAAAGATAGTGATGTAGAGTCGTCATTAAAGGAGCAACCTAGACAAAAAAGGACATACAAATAGTGTCGCGTAATTGGCACATCATGTTGTGATGGATGTCGCACATGTTCACCTCGCTTTATCACTATGACTCGCACTTGAATGCCAACATTATTCAATGTCAATATCTATGCCCATCAAAATCATAGCCTTCCTTTAAAACATTAAGGTATACACATTATTTTTTTGGGAAGTGTTTTCTTGTTTTGTCAGCACAACCATGGGCAGTGGCATTTATTTCTAGTGGAGTTTTGTGGATGGAGACTATCTGAAAATTTAGCAAGTGCATCAAATTGGTGGCATGAAATTTACAAGTCCCGACAATGGGAGGACTTCATTTTAGGTTGATCAACTAGAAGCGATAAAATTCTCAATGAAACAAATACGACTTGTGTCTATAGTTGAGGGTAACTCAGAATTTGATTGATGCCATATATACACAAAATTGTTCCATAATTACAAAAACTTTGCCAACTCATCTCGCAATATAGGCATCATGCTTCACGATTCACAAGTTTCCTTTGTCTCACCTAGGAATTATTTAATTAAACCAATTTATTTATAAAATCAATGCCACATCAATACTACCTTAAAAAATAAATATCGGTTGTGGGTTGCCATCTAAGGTTGACCTTTATAGCAAGATTAGGTAACAGTAAGGAATTTGACCATAAAATCATAGATATAAATAATCGCAACGATGGAGGCCAAACTATGCATTAAGTGAATTTTGGCAATTATTTCTAGGAAACTTTGTATCACTATATTACACAACAAACATCGAGACAATTTGATTATATGCACATTGTCCTATAAGTAAATTAGAAGTGGAAATGAAAACTAGATACTAATAGTAATACGAATATTTAAATCCCCGACATGATTAATTTCAACATTAATATGATACCACACCGACATGTTACAAGAGAAAATATTCCACAACACAGTCACAATCTCTTTAGGTACAAATCGAATGATGGTAGAGTTGGTTTTAAATGAGGAAACACGAGCTAGAGTTTGAGTATAATTGGAAGGAGAGGTGAAGGATCATGTAAGTGTTTGTGGAAAGGACATTATAAATATTTGAATGACAACATAAGACTCGCTAATAAAATTTGATCTTGAATAAACCCAAGATGTAGATCGAGGAATTAAAAGGTGTTATTGTACAACAAGAAGAAAGAGTAAAAGTAACATTCACAATGCACCCCAAATGATGGGGATCATACATTGGGTGAATAAATCAGTCCTCTCCTTTGGGCTATATTCTCCTACTATCGCCGCATGCACCCCAAACGAGGGGGAATACATTGGGTGAACCAATCACCCCTACAACAACTCAAATCTACAATACAAACCTACACAGAATAGGAACACATAAATGTAACGGCCCATAATCGACTTGGATCTTGAACACAACACGCACACCGGCTCCCAAAGATTCGACAAGTAGCGCACCGGCGCTAATGTCCTAGGATCACATACAGTCAAATTATCATATCAACACAGTTCACATAAGTCTTTATAGTATTTCTATAGTTACATGAAAAGTCCTCCAATCGCATAATGTATTTTATTGGTACAAATCGGAACTAATTCGGAACAATCAGACAACAAGAATAAATTAGGATGCACTATTTGCAGTGGGTTCTTATTTTGCATATTCATGGAAGGAGAGTAACGCTAGACTATCTCCCCAACACTTTCTCTTGGTGTGAGATCGCCCAAAAAACTCTATTGGTGTGAGATCGCCCAAAACTCACTTTTCACGGCATTTCAGGACACTTCTCTATCATTTACTCTCTTGTATGGTACATCAGTGCACACTTTTGTTTATTACTACTTTTACACACTTTGCTCAAATTTTTCATAAACAAGACTTTGACTACTCGTTCTCTCTTCTTTTTTGGTCCGTCCTTAATACGCAACAAGAAAAATCCTACAACAACAAGTACAAACACAACAATAGGTACAACGCAGGGCATACACTTCACCCCTAGGGTCACTTTCCTTTCCTAGTCTCCATGCTTCACTTTGTGATCATTCCATGCTTCACTTTTCCACTTGGCATGTTATTCGTCATACGCTCTACAGGATCATAAGGTACGCATCTCATATCTACTTTATGTTATTGAGTATTCACTCAACAACATAAAGTGGGGGAAAATGCAAACACTAAATCACGCACTTGGGTACATTCCTAGGTTCTAAAGGCATGCTAACATTTACAAGATTCCTAAGCAAGAAAACTAGTGGTTGACAACTATCTTTGGCCTCTTTTCTTTGTCTTTTGTTTTTTATTTGGTCTTACACACCCTACAACCCAATAAGAACTTTACTTGTTTATCTTTCATGGCTTCAGACACCAGCGCTTAGCTAGGACAATAAAGACCTAGATGCTCTTGTCCCCTTTGAGCGCCCTTGACCCTTTCTCACTTTACTCACTTCTTATGGGTATTTTTATCTTTTGGGCATCTTTTTCACTTATGGGTCGGCCTTCAGTTGTCAATTACGAAATTCAAATAAGGGAATCATATAAATACATATTTATGTTTTCAAAATAAGGGACCAAACACTAAACATTACTATCATCACCTAAGCTTGCATTCCAAAGGCACTAAAGTAATCTAAAGGCACCCATCTAGCATTCTTTCAATAGAAAATGAATGTACCAACTCTATAACACTACATAGGAAGGGGAAGTTCATTTTATTCCATCCACACATTCTACTACATTGTTAGATTCTAGCTACAACCCGCTATCAAGTGTAACTTGCACAAGGGTGTCATTCTTACACACACACAAGAAATACATGGAGTCTAATATGTAGTGCATCACTCGGTCGTAAGTTCACTCGCAGGGTGATCACCGAGGTCAATCGACTCCCAATTCTACATTTTCCATTTTAGGTTTGATTTGGTTTGTGGGAAATTGCAGATGAATTTCTATTTTGCAAGTTACAGGTACCTTCAGTGATCATAGTGTGAACATTAGGGGATCAACAAAAAGCAATTGCAAAACCCTAACAACATAACAGAAACCAAATTCCGAGCCTTTACATAGGCGTCGCACCCAAGCACCTTTATCCTGCTACACGAGCACCCATATCCAACTCTGTTCCTACACTCCAAAAATTTTAGTGACTAGTGACAACCTTGTTTGTAGTTTGTTCATCACTCCCACTTGCTTAGATCAATTCATGTTCATTCATAAATTAGCTAAGTCCCCTATCTCTCTCCCTTTCTTAGGGTTACATACTTTACATGTTATTTTTCTTGTGTCATTACTATACTTTATTATTTGTACATAATTTATCATATCAATTACTCGCAATTATATTTAATTAATCTAAATTTATTAAATCGCTTAACACATTTTCAGCATATTTCAACAATTATCCATCTCATACTCACTTGCTCGGCATATGGGGAGTGTTTGGGGGCACCTATTCTATTTAGTATTGTATGTTCTTATTTGTAAAATTGGGTCTAGATCCATCTCAGCGGTATGATCCATAGGATTATGGAAGGTGTCTTTGAAGCGATTAAGGGCTTAATGGGTATGGTTTCCCTCCTATTACACTTAAAGGGGACTATATATTAGAGTTTTTGAATAACTTTGGTATATAGTTGTATTCCTTCATATGGGTGCATTTGCACCTCCTCCTTCTCTCTCTTGCACATTTCTATGTTGGGTTGCATGCACCTAACACTATGGTTTCTCCTCAACAAAAATTGGGCATTGATCACCCCCAATCCTTTAGTGAATTTTATAAAATACAAATCTCCAAGAAAAATAAAAGCACAAGAAAACAGTGTATTATTTCCTTGTTTACATATTTTCACTTCACATATATGCAAATGCAATTTTTTTACATGTTTTATTTGAGTTATGGTCAATTATCTATCATAGAAATTGACTACACTTTGTGTTGCAAGTTTCATCATGGAGCATGCCAACACCAAGCACAACAACACAACTGCAAAACAAACATTCAAACAAAGGCAAAGTGTGTTTACACACTCAGTACAATTTCCTTTAAGCATGCAATTTTTCAATTTCATACTTAAATGGGGTGCAAATGTAGACACTCAAATTTGGTAATTTGAAATTTGGAAAACCTTGATTTGAATATGCACTTTTGCTATGATAAATACAACTTCTCAATTCCTTCTTAGCACTTTTGGTGGTCCATCGTTTAGCTTGTTTATCCTTACACAAAGTGGCATGTCGACACATCATGAGAATACAATGCAAAAATCAATATAAAAACATCACTATCAATTATAAACTTCTCTTGGTGTATTTTACGTTCCCAGATTAGGGTCGTACAGTTTGGTCAAGAATTTATATTTGGTCCTAACCCATTTGTATGGTCTTGGACCAACATGTCCTCCAACTCTACTTTCAAATTGATATCTAATGTTGGGTATTGTACATCATATGGTTCATCCTTTCTTAGATAAATCATCTACAAAACCCTATATAAGCAAGTAAACACTACCTCATTTGATAACTTGGAACTCCTAAGGAAATGCACTAGAGCACTCACTTCATACACTTGCAAAAAGCACCTAAAACTCCCTAAATCTCACAATAGCACATCTGAAGTCATTGGGAAGCACCCACATCAGGTATGAAGCTAAAAATCATGCCAAAGCAGTCATATCTCTTATCTACAAGTTCTCAAACATCCTCTCTCCAATTATTTTAGCAAGAGCCAAGTCAAAGCAAGCATGGTCAAAGAAAATGTCAAATATAATTGATTTATCTAGATATCACATGCTAGGTGGAGAATAACATGCGGTTTAATGCCATTTCATAGTATTGCAAACATCGGTGGTGCGTGGGGTGCCCATAACCCTTATAATGTTTTTTTTGTAGGACTCTTCATCCATGGCTAGGGTTTGAGATGATGTTTATTTCATTTAAAGAGTCTTTTTACATGTCTCGAAAACTAGGGTTTCACAACGATGGAAACATCGAAGAAGATGACCAACCCAAAAATTTACAAAATTTGATTTAGAGTAAGGTGAGGACCATATAGTATGGTCCTAATAATTTGGTATGGTTCCTCACTAGTGGATTTATAGTCACGCTTTCAGTTCAAGGTCATTCGATTAAGATCTCCCATTTTTACTATTGCAGTCTTAGATCTCTCTAAAATTCATCTGAAATCAACTAAGTTCCTTCATACATCTATTTTGAGCTTTCAATTTCATGTTATGTTGATTAGCGTATGATAATTATTTGTATCTAACTGAGTTGCAAATATGACTTGGTATTTCTATTGTAACATCTTTGTAAGATTTATAATCAATTCTAATCTTTTCTAAAACTTAATTAAATTGAACTAAAATTTAAGGGTTAACCATAGTGCACATGTAAGATAAAACATAACTCAAACAATATTGTGCAGAGGCTACATACGGAACACAATTCATGAAAGTGAGAGAAAATAGCAGGAATAAAAACAATAAAGTGGAATACATATTATTGAATCGAACTTAGACATAACTCGAATGAAACTTAAGGATTCAATAATAACTCAAATCAAAAACAAGGATCAACCTTATACGCAGTGATCTTACATAGTTTTATATAATGTGAGGCTATTGTTGAGTTACTAGTCCTTCTTCTTCTTTTCTTTGGAAAAATAAGCTCTTTGCATTATCTATATATTCAAAAATAGCAATACATATTTTGTACTTTGTATTATGTGGATTAGGTGTATATATTAGGATTGAAAATTTATACAAATCATTGTCATGTTAGCTTTTAAACCCCTATACACTCTCAACGGGTGTATAACTATATTCTAAAGGGTTGTAAGCAAAATTTGTGCTAATAAGGAAGATCAATCTAATAACTAGGCAAGGCCATAGATCAAGTCATAAATCAAGGAAAGAACTAGACAAGAAATAACTACTCAAGACCATAGATTAAGGAAATATGTAGACATAAAATATATGCACTTGGGTACATTTCTAGGTCCTATAACATACTAATATATGCATGATTCCTAAGCAAGAAAACTAGTAATTGACAATGTCTTTCTAGACTTTTGCTTTTTCTCTTACACTTTTATTGACCTTACACACCCTACAACCCTATCGGTATTTGAATGATTTGTCTTTTATGGCCTCAGACACTAACACATATTTATGAAATAAGCACCCATGTGCTCTTGTCCCTTCTGGGTGCTCCTAACCCTCTCTAGCCCTTTCTCACTCTTTTGGGTCTCTTTTACTTCTTGGGCATATTTTACACTTTTGGGTTGGCCTTCCAGTTGTCAATTATGAAATTCAAACAAGGGAATCATATATATACTTAGTTATTTCTCTCAAATAAGGGGCCAAGCACTAGCATTATCTATTATCACCTAAACTTGCATCCAAAGGCATAAAGAGCATTACAAGACATTCATCTAGCACACTCACTCAAGGGAAAAGGGTTGCATCACTCTACATACATAGCATAGGAGGGGAAGTTTATTTTATTTCATCTCACACATTATATACATTTTCTACATTCTATATCTAGCCCGCTATCATTGTGAAACTTGCACAAGGGCATCATTACACACACATTCACACATAACTACATGGAGTTTGAAATTTATTTCAGCACTCGATACTAAGCTCACTCTTCAGTGACCGTCAGTGGTTAGTTCGAATCCACATTGAGCATCTTTATTTTTAGATTTGATGTGTTTTGTGGGCATGTTCAGCTAGGTATCTCTCTTTACAGGTTATAGGTACAATCGACGACATTGGAAAAAACCATAGTGACAAACAAAGATCAATAATGAAGCTCTTCCTACACAAAAGAAATCAAAACTGAGCATATGGGTGGGCTCTAGTGCTCGATCTGGTCATTGCACTCAAGCACTCCTATCCTATACAATTCTAAATTTTAAAACCTCTTGTGATACCTAACAACACTCTTCTCATTTTGTTTCGGTAGTTCCTCAACCCAAAACACTTCCCCGGTCAAAACCAAATAAGTTTTCTATCTCTCGCATTTGTTTAGGGTTTCATATTATTTTTGCTTGTTGTTTGTCCATTTATTGTATTTTATCATTTGTATATCATTCATTACAGTAGTTACTATGAAATTAAGATTTAATTTAATTTATATTAAATCACCTAGTTTAATATATAATACATAAGAATAATCAATCAAACCAATATAAATATATAAGGGTTAGGTACACTTACCTTTGTGTGGACACTTTTAACACGTTAATACCCCTCCTTGGTTTGTAACACCTTGTGAGATATTTTTGTGGTTGGATCAATAAAGGGATAGGAAGAATACCTAAGTAGAAAAAATTTGGGGACTTTGAATACCAAGGTAAACCTAGTTGACTTAAATCTTATTCTTGATGCTCCTAACAACCTAATGCTACAATGATGACCTCCAAATTTAAGGTCCACTAAACCACAAACCCTCTTAACATGTAAGGGATGATTTACAAGCGTGTGTAGAGCATGTTATTCATTGATATATTTGAGAAATGACAATAATGACACCTATAAATAGGGAAACATAACCTAAATTCATAACTCGACTTATTTGATACTATCACCATGACCAATTATTTTGTTTGGATATGATCTTCTACCAAATTTCATAAACCATGGTTAAGGATATTAACTATAACTAGTCCAACAAAAGGTTAGGGATATGTGAGAGAAGGAAGGGTGAAGTAAGTGACTTGGAAAATATATGAAGGTGATTTCAAATTATTGTAACGAGGTATTACAGAGGTATAAAGTGGAGGTACAAGGTAGTAGGTAGGAAATGGCAAGTGCTATGATGGTCTCTCATGAGGTGCTAAAAATTGGACCCAACCATTTCGTAGTGCCCTTAAGGCATGCACTTTGAAGGATTAATATGGAAATATCCCGCAAAGATAAGTCACTAGTAAGTGAAAAATAAGGTGTATACAAGGACCATCTATCAATGGTAACATGTATCAAAAGCTTTTGATCATAATCAATATTTCTAATCATATTTATCTCATGGATATCTTCATAACTTTTTTCTTGCATGCCCAAGACATTATTCTTATGCATGCCCAAAACATGATCCTAACATTCTTCGTAAGCCCATTTTTAGGAGGGTAGAGCCCATTTGATTTTCAAGAGGTAAAATATCTCATAAATTAGCTCCAGCTTTCTTTATATTGGGACCATTTCATTTGCATGCTTCTATGCCGACCTTTATGTCCCACACAATTTGATCCCTTCCTTGAAGGTTTCGATCACAAATACAAATTCCTACAAGATCAAGTTCTAAGTTAATACATTAGGTTAATCTATTTCATTGGTAGTTGGGACCTTTTGCACTCATGATATACTTATTCCATTCCGGGTTGAGTAACAAAATTTCTATCCATAGTAATAACAATATTCAGCATGGGGTTCTTACCATTTACGCAACCCTCTTGATAACCCACTAATCCTATTCAATCTTGATCATCCCCACAAACTTATATTTTTATTAATTTTATTATAAATGTTGGGAATTCCTCTATGTTTTCTATAGCTTTAAAATACCCAAATCAAAATCTCATTAATAATGGTTAACACAACCGCACTCAGTAATAATATTTAGGAGGAAATGTTCCTCCTCCCTTTCCTCTGGTTATTTATTTGTTAATTCACTCATCTCCATATCCCCTCCTTGATTATAAGGTCTAGCAAGAGCATGGTGCATTCTCGTATCTCTATAATCACAATATTCTTGAGCCACCTTGCAATGTTTAGTTTCATGCATGTTTGATTCATAAAGTATCACCATAAATACACATTTACCTAATTTTCCCTTCAAAACAAAGGGAAATTATTATATCATGAACTTCATGACATACCTCGCATGCTCATATCACTTCTATGATATTACTAGTAGGGAAACTCCTAATTTTTTTCCCTTCCACCTTACATTCAATGTACCATAGTCAAATTATCTCATGCACACTATTTCTAGCAATATTTTACAACTACATATCCAATATTGCCATCCTCACATCCATAAATGGATTTATCCATGTTTAAGCATATGCAACTTCCTTTTCTTGCAAATTCGTATGCCTCCCATGGTTTTGTAAAGGTCCTTATAGATAATGTGCATTGGAAAGGGACTAAAATAAATGTACCATGAACCATTTTTCATGTTGAGTGTGATGTATCTCATATGAAAGATTTTTATCAAGGTATTAAACCTCAAATTATAGAGGCACATGTGTTTTAGTGTATCATGTTGGTCTCCTTTAAGGTAGAAATGTTTTTTTGCTCACATTATGGCATATCAAACTCCTTCAAAAACACATCCTTTAACACTTTATAATCCACCACTACATGGTGGGGATCATATTTTGTATACCATGTTTATGCATAATCTAAAAGAGTAATGGAAAATTGACTTTCCTTTTGCTTTATCTCAACCACTCCCTTTGTTTGTTAAATGATCTTACAATTGTGGGCATGCTTTGAAACATTCTCCACTCCTCTATATTTTGGTAACCTTAATGTCATAATATATAATACTTGGGGATAAAAATTTATGTTTGTTTTACGTAGGTGTGTGTTCCCTCTAATGTTAATGGACATGTAGTACTTATGGTTGGTATAACGGGAGGTTGTGGAGCTCCACACTCTCCTGTAGATATTTGTGTCATACTCAATCTTGGCCCACATTCTCACATAATTCATATTGATTTTCCATCTTCTTGTGGAGCCATGTATTCATTCCCTTTCATAGTGATATTGTAGATGTTATTTAGGGATTCATCTACATTTTCACTCTCAACATACACAAGACCATATTCATTATCAATAATGACCCTTTGTTCCTAGTTCTAAAAATTCATGGAACCAAGGTCTTCCCAAAAACTCGGGCGCTTATATACTTCAAATAACTCGATGACCTAAAAGTTAGTTGTGAACCTTTGTCATATTATTTCTATCTCCATTCCGTGAAAAATATCAATAGGGTTTGAGTGCATCTTGTTTTCCATAAACAATATATTAGCCAAAGGATGCAATGGAAACATCGCCATCTTGATCCACACATACCTCATTTATATGTTGACCTACGCACCCGTATTGATCAAGATCTTGTTCATTTCCAAATAATTGATCGAGAATCATTCACTAACTCTTGAACACACAATATATACTCTATAAAAACAAATTTCTCTTTGTTTCTCTTACATCAGCTCTTCCTTGCCCCACATATTTTGCTTAAGTCAAATCTTTGTAAAGGTATGATTCATGTTCTACTTTCAACAAATAAAATATATCATAAAGCTCCTCTATATCTTTAGGTTTGAGATATTTCATTTTTCTTTCCTTATTTTTGCTCTTAAATTTGTTCGAGTAAAACACTACATTTTCATAAATAAACTTAACACAAAAATATTTTATTTCTTCAATCCATGCAGACAAGTTATACAATATGAGGGTTTACATATATATGATTTAACAAAAATAAACTAAAGCGTATAGATTACTCTATTAAATACTAAGATATGTTACATCAAGTAGATATGACAAAAAGTATAAAATGAATCAAGCAAATAAGAAAAGGAAGTAAAACCCTAAGTGCAATAGAGAGTTAGGTTACTTATCTGATTTCACAAATAATCCCATAAATGTGTTAAGGTGAAATACTTTGGAAGAACAAGTACATGAACTCAAAACTAAACCCATAAAAGTGTAGGAGTGTAGGAGGAGTAGGGACCAAGATGCCTAGTCTCGATACTAGGGAGCCTCGACGCTAGGATCCCTTCCTAGGCTCTGGGTCTCGCACAGAGCTCGAAAGATTATTTTTACAAGGGCGCTACTTGATCTCAAACCCTCATTTTCTATCGCTATGTTTTCTCACAACTCCCACGATGTCTTTAATAACCTGAAATGAATATATCACCTACAAACCCTCAAAAGAACATCAAATCCTAAAAATAAAGATGCAAAATGAGGTTTCGTATTGCCCTTAGCTGTCAAATAGCTGATCTTACAACCGAGTATTGTACTATGCTTAGACCCAATGTATTTTTATGTGTGTGTGCAGAATCGTGCCCTAGGTGGCTCTTGTGTGTGTCATACTTGATGACAAGAAAAGTAGTTATATGTAAAAATATGCAATAGATGTGTGCATGGAATAAAATTAACTTCCCTCTTATGTGTGTGATGTAGAAAACCATCCCTTATCCCTTGTAATGGTGCTAGATGAATGCAAAGATGCTCTTGAATGCTTGTGAGATGTAACCTTAGGTGATAGTATAGATTCTTAGAGTTTGGTCATTTAATTTGGTCACATAACTTTATATGTATATGTTTCTCTTGTTAAACATTTTTAATTGATCACTAAAAGGTCGACCTCTAAGAGATAGATATTCCCAATGGATAGAAAGGGCCTAAGAAGGAGTAAGAAAAATACAAAGAGGTCTAGGGCACCCAAGGGCACCCAAAGAGGACGAGGGAGCATAGTCGTTGGCATCCTAGATGGGTGTTGGATCCTAGCTAGGCGGTGGTGTCCAGAGCCAAAGAAGGTGAAGTATGGAGGGTCGACTAGGCGGTGAGGTCTCAGTAAGGCCAAGAAGGAGACTGTAAATTAACATAAGAGGCCAAGTATAATGATCAATTAGTACTTTTCTCCCGTAAGAAGCATATGAATAGTAGTATGTGATTAGGACCTAGTAATGTACCCAAGTGTGTGATTTTGTGTCTACATTTGCCCCCACTTTATGTTGGTGAGCAAAAGCTCAGTAACATAAAGTAGATAGATATGTGTACCTAATAACCATGTAGATCGATGTAGAAGAGTGTTCGAGACAAGAAAAGTGTGGAGTGATAAAAAGTGTGAAGCATGGATGCTAAAGAAGAGGAAGTAAAAAAAAGTGATGAATAATGACCCTAGGGTGAAAATGCAAATAGATGTGATGTTGTACCTATTGTTGATGATGTACTTGGAGCGTTATGGTTGTGTTTTGATTTTGACTACCGCTTCCCATAAGGACAGACCTACAAAAGAGAAGAACAAACAAGTATTCAAATATGTATATATATATGTAAAAATGCATGTAAAAAAAAGGTGTGTGAAAATGTGTAAATAGTAGAAAAAGGAACATGTGCACCTGATAGCAAGAGTACATCATTGGGAAATTTTTTGAACGGTGTGTTGTATATAGAAAACATCGAGCAAGAGATCACAAAGTTTATATTGTAGGATAATGTCCAAAGTGATGTGTAAGATGCAGGAAGATATGAGTAAGACTCTAGAATGATTGATGATGTAACATAGAGTGTAGATCATAGAATGTGTGAATAAGAGGCTAAAAAGTATTGTTTATGAATAGCATCATGATGGGATAGCTAGAAATATTGATTGATTGTGAAGACCAAGTGTAGAATGATGTAAATGTTTGGGAAGTGAGGTTCAATTCAAATTGATACCCTCAATAGATCGAGTATGAACCATGAGACTAGAGTGCATCGTCGGGTAGTGTGTGTTGTAAAGGTTCGATCATGATGCGTAGAGTGTAGAATAGAATAGCATGATGCGTAAGTAGAATATGGTAGAATGATGTAGATTGTAAGTGTGTAGTGTGTTGTTTGAGATTGTGACACTAGAAATATGTGTGTTGAATGGGCCGAGTGTGATGATGTGTAATGTGCAGCACAAGATGTATAGAATGTGTAAGTATGAGAAAGCGCAAAGCACATATGATGCATAGTAGGAGTAAGAGATGATGTTGAAGATGTGTATAGTGTAAAATGTGTAAAATGTGTAGAATGAGTAGGTGTAGAAAGAAAAAAAAGTGCGTATGATGATGTGTAGTAGTAGGTTTGAATAGAAGATGTAGAAAGCGCACAATATGTATGATGTGTAGGAAAAGAATATTTCATAGAGGCGTAAGATGTGTAATGTGTAGAAAGCACAAAGCGTGTAAGATGTATAGTATATGTAAGAAGAAGATGTTGAAGATGTGTAGGATGTGCAATGTGTAGAAGAAGGTGTCGTAAATGTGAAATGTGTAGTGTGTGAGGTTCATGTGTATAGTATGCCCTCAATAGTCAAGTGTGAACCTTAGCACAAGAGTGCATCATAGGTAGTGACGATACCAGTGTATCAAGTTGTGTAAGATCGCTCAAAGATATGAAATATGAAGCATAAAGCGTAATAGTAGTAAATGATAGCCAATTGGTGATGCTAAAATATGGGGAGAGTAAGCGTGATGCCCCTCGAGTACGTAAGAGATGGATATCTAGTTGATGATGCTAAGTGGATCAATATAAGGAGTAGTTTCCTTGACAAAAGTGATTGTACGCTGAAGTGGAGATTGGGGAGGGACCTTACACAATGGTGGCTCATTTGATGATGTTGTGGAAGACTTGAGTGGAGGCTAAGTTGAACTAAGATTTAGAGGAGGTGGCTTAGATTGACTTGGTAATATTATAGATGACTTAGTAGGAGGAGGTGATGGAGAATGAACCTTGAGAGGTGATTGCTTAGTTTGACTTGGTAATGTCACAGATAACTTGAGTGGAGGAGGAGATGGACCGACCTTAAGAGGAGGTTGCTTAGATGGCATGGATTGGATAGGCGGTGCTTGAATGACCAAAAAGGGAACATTATAAGTGGTGGCATGATGCTCATTAGACATAAAAGGAGTAGATTTAGGAGCCCATTTGGATGTAGAATTTATAGATGGGCATGCAACAGAATGTTGTGTAGTAAATGAGATAAATTCTTGACGCTCAAGATGCTTGATTCTTCATTGTAAAGCATAGCAATCATTGTCATTATGTCCATTGATTCGATGATAATTGCAATATGGATGACCTTGATATTTTGCAAGTCGGTAAAGAAGGATAGCCATGAGTAGATGGTAAAGTGATCAATTGATGACTAAGGAGCTCAATAAGAATGCCATGTTGTTTATCATTGTGATCAAACGTGAGAGGCTCTGGTAATGGAAAAACTTGAGGCTCACCGATATGCGAACATAGAGAAAATATAGAATGAGGGTGAGATGTAGAAGGAGAAAAACATGAGCCTGAGAAGCGTGTTTAAGTTTGTTGGATTTCAGATTTAAGAGATATGATCATGGATTCCATAGCCTAAATTTTTCATGAAATAAATAATGCAAAGCTTGAATTGACTCCAATATGGGTTGATTGGATGGAGGATCACAAAGGCTAGGGTCGTCAAATAGATGATGGAAAATAGGACTTATTTCGTGTGGCAAAATGTATTTTTAGGAAGACACATGGATTCTAAAGCTTTTATAGAAACGATTTGTGATCATGATGCATTTTAAGTAAATCAGATAAAGGAATTTGAGGAACTTTACGACCCATGATAGAAGAAAGATGAGGATCCAAGCATATTCAACTGAGATGGGTTCACCAAATGATTTAATAAAAATAAACTAAAGGGTATAGATTACTTTGTTAAATACTAAGATATGTTACAACAAGTAGATATGACAGTAAAGTATAGAAATGACTCAAGTAAATAAGCAAAGGAAGTAAAACCCTAAGTGCAATAGATATTTAGGTTACTTAGTTGATTTCGCAAATAATCATGGAAATTTGCGAAGGTGAAAGACTGGAAGGATGGCGGACATGACCTCGAATTTGAACCCATAAAATTGCCGAAGTGCAAGAGGAGCAGATATTGGAGCACTTGGACTGATATTGGGGCACAAGGATTCCTTCCTAGGTGTCAAGTTCGCACAAGAGCTTGAAATATGATTTTTACAGGTCATGCTACTTGATCCGAAACCCTCGTTGTCCATCACTAGGATGTCATACAACTCCCACGAGATGTCATTGATAACCTACAATGAAGAGATCACCTGCAAAACCCTCAAAATAACATCAAATCCTAAAAATAAAGATGCAAAATGAGGGGTTGGATTGTCCTCAGTTGTCAAACAAGTGATCTTACGATTGATTGTTGCACTACATCTCAGACCCAATGTAGTTATATGTGTGTGTGTGTGCGAATCGTGCCCTAGGTGGCTCTTATGCATGTCACACTTGATAGCGAACAAAGTATCAATATGTAAAAAGATGTAATAGATGTGTGTATGGAATAAAATGAACTTCTCTCTTATGTGTGTGATGCAGAAAAACCAACCCTTGTCCTTTGTAATGGTGCTAGATGAATGCAAAGATACTCTTGAGTGCTTGTGAGATGCGGTCTTAGGTCATATAACTTTATATTTATATGCTTCTCTTGTTCAAATTTCGTAATTTATCTCTAAAAGGACAACCTCGAAGAGATAAAGATGACCATTGGCTAGAAAGGACCCAAGAAGGAGCGAGCAAAGTACAAAGAGGTCTAGGGCACCCATAGGGGATGATGACGCTTGGGCACTAATGTCCAGAGCCGAAAAGGTGAAGTATGGAGGTTCGGATGGGCAATGAGGTCTCAGTAATGCCAAGAGGGAGACTAGAAAGGAACCTAAGAGGCCAAGTATAATGATCAATTAGTAATTTTATCTCGTAAGAAGCATATGAATAGTAGTATGTGATTGTGACCTAGTAATGTACCAAAGTGTGTGATTTTTTGTCTACAATATAGAGCAGTCATCCCTTAATACCAAGGATTCGATCCTTATCAAGGAAAACTAAGCAATCCCCTTAATATCTCCTCATAACAAATCCATTTATTTGCTCCTAGAAACTAGTTATAAAATCATTCACAAATAACTAGTGAGTTTTATTATTATAATTAAAACTCACGTACATAAACACTTTTATCTTCTCACATTATGATATTCACTAACTCAATATCTTATATTATATCTAAGAATATATAAGCTACTAACATAATCACACTAATTTCCTAACATTCCCCCTTGGTGTGAAGATGGGAGAAGAGAAATACTTCCTGAAAATATTGCTCCATGAAAACACTACTTAGACCAGGTACAACTCAATTAAGTTTTCTCGTAACACTCGTAAAGGTGTAGCTCTTAAGCCAAATTCCCGAGGTTCCCGGAATCCTTTCCCGAACATTCGAATTCTCGAATCTCCAAGATTCGTATTATCAAACTCTTGAACTATCTAGACAAAAATCCATATTGAAGTCTACCTTATAATATTTTCCTACCCCCAAGAGCTAGATTCTTTAGAATATACTTATTTTTCCCAAATTTCGCACTAGAGGTTTATTCATCACATAAACAAAAACAAGAACTCAAGTCACATCACAAAAACATAAACAGAAAGCAAACACTAAAAAACCACGAACAAATATGCCACTAAATCTTGAGCATCCCTATCGCTAGTGGTTGAAATGTTGTTGCATCCATCATCCAAGATAAAAATACTTGGTATGTTATATTAAATTATTCATGAATTGTCTTTCTTTATAGTCTTCCATTGTAACCACTCTCAAATTTCGCCTTTCCATATTAAAAAAATTATAATTATAACCACTTTCATCATTCATTGGTTCTTCCTCGCTAACTAATTCTTTGTCAAGAACCACATTACCTTCATTTGTTTGAATTTTTCCTTTGAGCATATTGTTATCTCAACTTTTACAACATTGAATGTGTGTCCCCTTTTATTGCAATAGAAACATTCAATTTCCTCCTTATTTTTGTCAATTTTTTTACGATTTCTCTTTGAATATAACATAATTTCTTCATTTATATATGTTGTAGTTCTTTTTCTTCAGCTAAGAGAGATTAAATTGTATCTTCTAGTGATTGGAAAGGCATATGACCAAGAGTTAAAACAACACTACTCTATTTATAAAGTAAATTGTTCAATAATTTAGGTGTTGCATCCTCATCTTCTATTGGATCTTTGACTTATGTTAGTTGTCTCGTAAGATATCTCAAGACATGATGACCCCATCATTCAGTTTGAATCTAAACAATTGGAATTTTAGAGAAATATTTGTGTTGAATGCTTTTGCTCCAAACATGTTTTTAAAATTTTCCCACATTACCTTGGATGATTTTTCAAGGTCTACATAATGTGTAGTTCACAATATGAAAGAGCAATGCCAATAATAGCTTTGATTTTATCATATTTACTTTGTTATTATATTTACTTGAATATATTGGTGCTTTCTCTTTTCTATCTACTAACCCCCACAAATTTTTGTGCATTAGTTACATTTGAATTTTGACTCTCCAAATTTGAAAATTGAACCCAAAGTGAATTTTCCTAATGGAATGTCTATTATTAAATACAAACACCTAGTAGGTTGGTTTCTACCAAAAATACATAAAGAAAAAGAGAAGTGCTAATCAAGATTCCTAGTAATCACTTATACAAAGACTTAGCAACAAAAAAAAAAAATAGACTTTTGACATAGTTTATGACTCACGTTTAAAATATTAACACCTTAATAAAAATCCAATTAAAGATAGGATTTTAATAACTTAAAGACCCTTTCGTTATTAGCTTGTGACATTGACACTAAACTTGGGAGACGATAGAATGTAAGACTTTAAAGAAAGACGATTCACGAATCATTTAATAAATCAATACAAATAAAATACTACTAAGCCTCCATTATTGACAGCATCCAATAATCGCGGTCACGTATATCTCACAAATTCTAACAGCGTGAGCGGACAGGGACTTCCACGGCACGAGCAAAGTATAACAAATATGCATAGATCAGCAAGGAATACTCGAGCTCCGTAGACGTCATTCACACCATGATCATACACAGCCAAACTCACAACTGCAAACTTGAGCATGTGATTATTACATAATGGTCATATTTTCAATCAACGATATCTTCGGATTGCAAACAGTTATCTGTTAGAAAACTAAATGCATGTGGAGACTGATAGAGGATGCTCACGTATCCAACAAAACCATAAGATATGTTTGTTGGAGAGATTAGATACCGAGAGTACATATGAGTAAAACCATGAATGAATCTTCAAAGGCGATGACAACATTTGATTACTTATTGATGCATAGATATCATATATCATGACACCACGCTTCCACTTTTTCATTATCAAATGATGATTAAATACACATATATGGAAGATATGTGTTTTAAACTTTCTTCTTGATTTGCATTAACCTATTCCACCGTGGAAACTCACATAATCTCATGATAATAATGTATTTTAGTTTTTATTTAAAGAAATTTTAATTAGAGGATTGAGATCAAATGAATATAACAATAACAAGCAAGATCTATCATGCAAGAAATAAATAAGTGTGTACAATAGTGAGATAAGAATGACTTAGCTTGTATCGGCATGATTTGAACCGATTTTGGGCTCGAAACAAGGTTGAGAAGGTTAGATCCGAGCTATGTACGCTTTTTCGAGAAATTGGGATCTTGAACCTATTCAGCAGAGACCACCCAAATGAGGACATGACCACCTGGGCGTTGGTGTCTGAATTGGGTGCTAGTTTCCCAAGGCAACAACTCTACTTTTTACCTTTTCATGGTCCGAACGTATCTCCTTCCTTTCGATCTCTGTCACATCCACTTCATTGTAGGGTTCTTGTATCACACCTAAACCTGTAAAACAAACACTAGTTACCTACACAAGGATTAAGAAAACATTAGATGGAATAAATAATGCATATGCTTGAGTCGGACTGACCTCGACGGTCATCCTAATGTGATTGTCACCAAGCGTTGTACTACATTTCAGACTCTATGTAGTTTTAGTGTGTGTGGTTGAATCATGTCCCTTGAAGCTAGGTTTCCCTTGTGTCATTCATGCCAAGATAGCAAGCTACAACTACTTTGCCCCCAAGATGAATGTGTGAGATGGAATTCGAAATAGTCTCTCTTATGCGTTGAATAATGCATCCCAAATGCAATCTTTGAATGTTTCTCTTTGCCCAAGTTGTAAATAGTAAGTATCATCCAAAATTTGTATAGCCCCTAATAATAGTGAGTAAGTTTATATATATATATCGACACTTAGTGACGCTAAAGTTCACCCCAAATAATTAGAAAATACCCCAAAGTCAAGTGTCAAACGGTAATTTAGAAAACTAAAAAGAATGGACAAAAGCGCCCATAAGGGACACTAGCGTCCAAACAAAGAAAGTGGCCTTAATGGGAGGTACTATCCCAAAGCCAAGAAACAAAACAAGACCAAGAACAAGGACAGGGATCCTTGTGACTCGACCAAAATATATAAATCCAAGAAGTATAAAAATGTCACAATCAAAATCAATCAAAGGCAATAGAAGGACTAGGAAAATGTGTCACCAATGTCTAATCTTTGTACTTAGAAATCATGTGTATAACAACATACTAGATGCTTGATGTAATAGTAATAATTGCATCATTTTGTGGCTACATTTCCCCCGCCCTTTAAGTTATTTGGATGAAATTCAATAGTATAAAGGATATAAGAAGAACATACATGTAGAGGGTTAAAGGAGTTTTAACGAGGTGTGTTGATAGTAAGCATCTCAACGTGGCGAACCATGGATCACCATTTTGATCCATGTGGAGTGAGTGTGTTGTCGTAGAAGGATTTTTGGATAGAAACATACTATGGAGATATAGGAGACTTTGAAACTTGGAGATTGAAGAAGGGGTGGGAGTGATCAATTCCCAAACCAATGCGAAAACTATGCAGATTTGAGTGTCTTATCACTAGAGAAAGTGTGTTGGGAGAGTGATCATATTTTCTCTCTACCATGACACTTCCTCAAAATAGGTTCCACCATTATATATGGAAATGAACCAATTGTTACTTGCCTACTAGTCACAAAAAAACCCCCATAAAGTGGACAAGGATAGGAAATGACGTCTCATTGCCCCCACTTCACGATGTGAGCATAAAAACCAGGCTAAATGGAATAGTGCTCGAATTTTATTGGATACCAAGTTAGGTCATCTCGGGAGAGATGTTGATACTAGCATAATTAGAATTTGTAAATAGCCTATATTGATTAAAATATAGTATTTGATTGAACTTGATTGATTTGTGAAGACTACTAAAAGTTCAAGCAAAGCTAAACTAACAAGACTAACACCACATAGTCTATTAACAAATGCTTTATGAATCTAACAATAGTTACATCAATGATAAAATCTTAATGGAATGCTTGAAACAACTAACATGATATACATCAATCCTAGCTAAAGCATGCCTACTTAATATGAATTGCTAACTAACATAGACCTAAATAGATCTAAGAGGGAAATCAAATTGGGTTTGTTGCTACTTCAAGAGAGGTGAGATGGTCTCTCCAACAATGACTACAAGGTCATATTGGATACCCATCTACTAACCCCATTGAATATTGGAGGCAAAGATTGAGCTTGGCTCTTAATCATATTTGTTATATGATATGCAATTCAAAGCATGGTGTAAAGTTTAAAGGTATGTGGTTAGTCCTTTTTATAGTTTTTCCTTTGAGGAAAACTTGCATCTTGGTGCATGTGGGACTAAAAGCACAAATTAGATTAAGGTTTGTTAATCCTGATTAAGGATTGCTAATCATGATTAGTGAATTAACAAGTGATTAGGATGTGAGGAGCCTTAATCAACCACTTAGGGTCAATTAGGAGGCTAGGATAAGATTTTGAAGCCTTCTAAGATGTTGTGGAGGGAAGTGGGGTGATTTTGAATGGTTGGAAGAGGGGTTTAAGCCAATAATAGGGTTTTTATACCGAGCAAGGGAGGGCAAAATAGGCTTAATTAGCTAATAATCGCTAATTGTTTGTTCGGAAGAGGATTTTGACTTACGATGTGTCGTAAATTGGCATCCTGAATGTAAAAGAGGATAGATAATCAACAAGCATTGTTAATTAACAAAAATGGTAAGAAATGTTAGTTAATTAGTGGAAATCACTAATTATAATGGAAATGGTAAGAATGAGAGTGATTTGTGTGTTTTTAGCAATAAGATTGCAAAAAGTGGAATTTAGGTGTCTACAATTTGAAATTGCTTTGGAGAGTTGAATTACCCCCAGATTAGGTCATTTGAGGGAAAATTATGAGAAGTTGAGAAATTGTGAGAATCGAGATAGTTTTGCACTTGAAATAGATTAATCATTGTGATTGTGAGTCAATTGGAATGTAGTATTTGATTGAACATGATTGATCTAAATCGGCTCTGAAAGATAACATATCCCCGCTTAGGTCAATTAAGGGGAAAATTGTGAGAAGACGAGAATTTGTGAGAATTTGAAAAACAATGAGAATCTAAGATAGTTTTGTGCTTGGAATAGATTGAACTTTGTGATTTCAAGTGAGAGAATTTTGTAGGATTTGAATATTACTTCGTGACTAATTGAGGATAGCATGGTAGTTTGCGGTGTGGTTGCATGTTTCACATTGGAAATTTTCTTAAATCATTGTAGAATGGGTAATAGGATAACCCTAAATATTTCCCTCCTTGCGGTGAAGTGTGAGAAGTGAGGCGGTGAACCATGAACCGAAAGAAAAGTAGAGATAGTGTTTGTAGTCATACATAATGTAATACATATAGAAAATAGAAGCAAAACATGTCACAAACTATACAAAGTGTGGTATTCAATTGTAAATGTGTTGGACATCGAAGATACGGTTCTAAGGTCGTCAACAACACTAAAAATGAACAAATGGAGCTCGGATATGATGAAAATAGTGTTGTTGAATTAGCTACCATAAAAATAAGTATAGTAACTATAATAATTGTAGTAGAAAGAAAATTTTACTATAAATAGTAAGGTTTGAAAAGTCAATAGTAATTTCATTTGTGACTTGACTTAGTGTGATTTTGAGCTCTGGACTATGATGATGGCACATGCACGAGAGTTGATTCCGACAAGATTTGAGAGGTTCGTAGAGGCCATATCCACCTAGATGGCGATTAGCTAGCAAGTATTGCATTTTTGAAGTAGGCTATGCATTATTGGGGAAGTCTTTAGTTGTTTTGGTTATTTTCAAATTTTTAAGAATTTGGGCATTTCTATCCAAGACAAAGCCGATGGGGTTGGTTTTTTCCTTTGGGCGGTACCATCCAAATTGTGGGCATTACGGTCCATGTACTTGGTGGTAGTGTCTGGGATAATGGGAATTTCTATCCAGGATTCTATGTGAGGTTTGTATCATGTGTTTTCATGACTAAATCACTAACATGGGATTTTTTATGCTTGTATGTGTTGTGTGGAGAGATATACATTTACGGAATTTAAGTGTAGGCAGGAATTTGTCTACCTTTTTTTACCTTGGGATTGGAGAAGGATGAGTGGAATGTATTAGACTCGTGTTGGGGTAGGTGCCCCATATTATGCACTTAATGGCTGCACTATGCGAGAGATGGTGTGCGAGACATGTACTTTTGGTTTCCTACTTGAGAGATGTGAGGTATTATTTCATCGGGTTACAAACACATGAAGAGTCGAAATTACCTTGGATGACATAGTGAGATTAGGTGTTCTGTGGTTGTAAAATTTTATTGCAATTGTATTAGCTTCTTGTGTAGTCGTGGAAGGAGGAGGTATATCCATATCATATAAGATGCACAAGATTTACATGAGTATAGAGCAAAGCATGGGACATGATATGTTGGGATTCATTACGTGTTGGCTCACTTGTATAGATATTTATACAAGTTCACATAGGAGGATCATGATGGAAGGATTTATGCTACTAAATTTTTACACATATGGGATTATGAGCACATAGCAATAGTTAGGCCATTAAGTGGTCCACGATTGGATTTGGCACGACCGGAGATTTTTTTAGTGAGATGGGTTGGACCGAGGGATCATGGGTTTAATAGCATGACATACATATCTATTTTAGATAGGATGGGTCCCGTGTCGTAATTTGGAGACCACTGTAGAGACTATGGTGGATGTTCGAGGAACGTGTTGAGTTGCGATGCATTCGATGCGGCATGTGGCTAAAGGAAAGGTTTCTAGTAGTGGTCGATTTCTTCCAAGTATGAGTGTGTGTCACAATAGTTTGGGATAGCCTAGGATATGCCTCTAGATCCATATGTATGGCATAGATTTATTCATTTTGCAAGGAGAGAAATAGTGAGGCTAGGTCCCACAAGATCCTAATTGTGATCGCCAGTGCGGATGAGGTATATGTGGATATAATATTGATTTGAGAATATGACACAGGATGCACATCACCTTATACAAAGTGGTAGGCAGAGCACCGATGGGTGTTATTGTTTCCTGTAGTGGTGGATGCAGTGGGAGATTCACCGGTATATAAGGAGGGGGTCCAATAAGAGGTCGGAGTACATTCCCAGTGAAATGCAAAGTGGCAATAGCATTTACACGATGTAAGTATGATATATTGTGATTTTTATTTAATGTTGTGATTCGTATTGAGTATGTAATGTGGAGATGAGATAGTAACATGGTTTGGATCTTACGGGTGATGAGTTTTAAAGTGTGATTATATATACAATGGTACATATGTTGAGATGTAACTTGCCCCCATATGTATTCATGGGAGGAGGGATCTTGGAGATATTGGATCACATTGTCGGAGAGCATGCTTGCTTATTCGATCATGTGGCGGTGAGTGGCAGCCACATGTATAGTTTTGGAGTTGGATCAAGATGAGGCTAGCATAGAGATGGTACAGTCTAGAGAGGTAGTTGGAGGAGATGACCTAGCAGGGAGCATGTTTGAGAGATACCTTGAGCTTCAAGGCCAATATGTATATGTGGTGGCCGAGGCAACGTCACTATGAACTAGGTTAGAGGTGTAGTGGTCCTGCACAGCACGAGGCGGATATCTAGTGGCGAGGATTTGAATTAGAGAGATCTGATAGTATACTTCAATAGTAATAAAATCATGCACTTACTACTTACATCACACCTCTAAATATTTTATTATATGCATGATTCCTATATAATAAAACTAGACATTAACAAAACTTATTTTTCTTTTACATTGCTTTATCCCTTTTGATACTCTTGACATTTGCTTTCTCGAATGGTCACTTTAATTTTGGACATTGGACAACACATGACCCAACTCTGTATTTTCCATTATATCCTCTGAGCATCCTAAACAAGTACCTCTCATTAGGGACATGAACACCCAAGCGCTATTGTCCCCTTTGGGTGCTTCTTTCCTTTTCCCTCTCTTTTTCAAGTTTGAATTTCCACATCATTTGTTATCTTTTCTAAATTACTACCCATCACTTTGGGTCGTCCTTTTGGTTGTTAATGAAAAAATTCAAACAAGGGAATCATATATATACATGACATACTCACTATTATTAGGGCATGACAACTTTGGGCTAATACTTACTATTTACTACTTGGGCAAAGAGCAACATTCAAAGATTGCATTTGGGTTGCATTATTCACTACATAAGAGGGGTTATTTATGAATTCCATCTCACATATTTATCATTAGGGGAAAATTAGTTATATTTCACTATCTTGTGTGACTAGCACAAGGGAAACCTATCTTCAAGGGACACAATTCAATCATACACACTAGAACTACATAGAGTCTAAAATGTAGTGCAACGCTCAGTGATAATCACATTGGGGTGACTTTCGAGGTCAGCCCAACTCAAGCATGTTCATTATTTATTTCATCTAATTTTTTTAGACTTGTGAAGGTAGTTAGGGTTTTTTTGTAGGTACAGTGTGACGCATGAACCCTATAGCAAAGTGGATATGACATAAAGCAAAAGAAAGAAGACAAGTTTATACCTTGAAAAGATCAAAAACAATTTTTTAGCCATGACGCTAACACCCAAATTAGAAAATAGTGCCCAAGTGGTCCTATCCTCATCTAGTTGGTCATGTCCAGAGAGTTTCTAGATTAAATTTTCTCAAACAAAGCATACACAATTCGGATGCATCCTTCGCATCATGTTTCCCATCCCGAATCATCCCAGATCTCCATATACAAGCTAAGTTCTTATCGAGCACTATTATACACACTTTCTTGTTTCTTGCATGATATATCTTGTTTATTACTATTGTATTCATTTAATCTCATCTTTCCGATTAAGTTTTAAATTTTATTAAATCATTTGGTGAACCCAATCCTTGCATTCCCTTTATCATATCTTTTTGTTTTTATCATGGCTAGCACCTCTCATGAGTTTACCACCAAAAATCTTAATGACCTAAATACATACCTTGTTGATCATCCTAAAAACTTGATCTCTTGTTATTTGTTTCTCATGAATAATCCCAGTGAATCTCAGGTCTCACTCCTCTGACACCACTATTATCCCCAAAGATGGTCGCCACATCTTCTATTTCACTCTCCTCCCCTCCCACCAATGTGGGGGCATCCACTAGCCATGTTCTTATTTCCACACCTAACACTCATATTTCTTCTCCTCTTATTTCCCATATCCAACCTAGCACTTATTCAGGAACCCATGCCTTAGAGTCTTTGTATCATGATTTACAAGATCAAATTCATCAATTACAATAGGCCTCTTCCTCTTCTTCTCCATCTCTTGATTCTTCACTTCTTCTTCATAGTCCTCTTGCACCTGAGGTTTCTTCTTATCCACTTCCTTCTAATTTTTCCTCACCTAAGTTTCCTCTCTTTGATGGCCATGGAGATCCCCAAGAGCACCTTCAATCATTTCATGTTGCATGCTTGGATTATGTTTGTGATGACACACTATTGACCAAGTTATTTCCTAGGAGCTTACAGGACTATGTCTTGTGATGGTTTTATGATTTACCTTTGCACTCCATTAGATATTTTACTCCTTTAGCAAATCTATTTTTGGCTCACTTTTATATGAATATTGGAATGAAGATATCATATGCTCAAATGGAAAAAATGAGACAAGGAACTAATGAACACCTTAGTGACTATGTTTTGTTATAAGACTAATCTTTCTAAATGAAAAATGTCTTGGTTGAATCTAAATTAAAATATATTTTTATCCAAAGCCTATTACCTCCTTTGTAAGAATGTGTGCTCTTTGACTCTTTTCACTCTTTTGATCATCTATGTCATACTCTAAAAAATCCAATGTACTATGCGGCTAAAGGACCGGTTTCTGGAGTGACCGAGTTATTTCAGCAAAGCATGTGTCACGGCAATTTGGTATGGCTTAGGATGTGCCCCCATATCCATATATATGGTTACGAGTTACTAGATCGTCGAGGCGGCCGAGAGTGAGACCAGGACCTATAGGAGCACAAACTAGTGCCCCATGGTGCAAATGTTATGGATGCATCCATAGAGCCAATACAGGTGGATGACGCAAGATGTACCAAGGCATATAGTGCATGGTGGGCAACACACCGATGGGTGCTATTATTTCTTATTGTCATGGATGCATCAGAGCACCACTAGTTGGAGTTGTGGAGGCGGACACCTGCCCCCAATGGCGATGGTGTAGCAACAATGATAGTGGAACGTGAGTATTGGTTATTGTTAGTTGTTGTTGTCAATTAACGATTTATTATGGTCATCGTGTGTAGTAACTAATGTGACCTTATATGGTTAGCAAGTGATGTGTATTGGTCGTTGATCTTTGATCCATCGATCTGCACATTGATGCGGAATGTACCTCCGGATGTGCTCGTGGGAGGTGGGATGTTAGAGCGAGTAGATGCTGTGCGGTGAGCATGCCCATTTGTTCAAGTCGGTAGTGATAGCGACGATGACATGTACGGTATTATTGAGTGAGCATGATGAGGCACGAGCGGAGACTCAGTGGGCTAGGGAGGTTATAGGAGGAGGAGCCCTAACACAGGATGTGTTTACATGGTATGTATAGTTGCAGGCCGACTCACGGAGCGATCAATCGAGTTGGCGTTACTATGGAGGAAGGTTGAAATATATAGGAGCCACAACCAACGGCGTAGATTGAGTAGTGAATCCTCTAGTTCTAGAGCTCCCGCAACTCTATATAGTGACAATGATGATGATGTATGACATGTATTGATGTAACAATGTATGGGAGCTTAGCCACCAAAGATTGTATTTTTTAATGATGATTTTTTACTACATGTATATATATATGGATCATTCGTGTCATTGTGTTGTGTTGGATGTTATTTGATATGTGATGTTATGATTGTTTGTGCATATGTTGGTTTATGGTGTTTGATTTTCCTTACGTAAATGATGATGTTGAGAATTGTATGATGGTGTTAATTAGGACATAGATAGATAGGTAATGTGTGAAAATTGGATAGTATGAATGAATAAAGATGTGATAAATGATAATAGATGTATGTATGGAATGAATAATGTGATTGAAATGATCGTAAAAATGTATGTAATAGGTGTTAGGAAATTAAGTTAGTGCTCCACATGCTTATAATTACCGTATGGTTACTATGTGGCAAGTGACTAATAATTTGTTAGTTATCGTATATCTATTGGTATAATAATATATATTATGAATAGTTAGTGGTTAGGAATATTGTTTGGGTAAGTTATCTGGCAAGATATTATCTCCATAAATATAGGAATTCATTTCCTATATATTTGTATATTGTTAGTTGAATCTATTATAGAGAATATAGTAGAAGTATTATTATTGTGTATCCGGTGTATAATCTGGTGTTGTGATTTCAGTTGGTATCAAAGCAGGTTAAATGGAAGAATAATTTTTGATAGAGGAAGCTGCATTATTTTCCCTTTCCCTAATTTATGAAGTTTAGTTTTTGAAATTGTAATTATAGATAGTTTTTTTTTTTTTTGCAATAGGTGATTTGCAAAGAGGTGTGGCATTTAGCATAGGAACAATGCAGCATGTACAAAGAAAAAAGGAGGTATCTTCATGGGTCCGTCATTAAATCTACCAAGCGAGTATTTTTCCATTGTCGTTTGCTTCATTCTTCCCACGCCCATCTATTGTGAACTGACCCATGTGGATCATTCCATATCTTCCCATAGGTTTGATCTTCCCGATCCATTCACTATATCACTATTCTATTTTCTTGTGTATGTCTGTGAAGCTTTTGTGACTAAGGTTCTGCCATCGTTCCACCTGACATATTAAAATTCTAAAGAAAAGGCGTTTGGATGCTCATGAAGTTGTAGAAGAAAGCACATTGGATTCTACGAAGTATCTGAATCGAGATTCTTCTATTCCTTAGCAGGATCCATCAATGCCCAAATATCAGAGTGAATAGATTGTCGAGACAAATCATAATTGTGGTCGAAGAATCTAAGATCACACTCATCATTGAACCTGTCCATGAACTATCAATAGTATCTCCTTCTTGGCATATCTTATATGCACATTGACTGCCAAGTGGAGGTTATACAGCTTTGCATGATTATCTAGGCACCAATATTGTGCATATAACGTTGAATACTGTCAATAATAGACATGTGCGCGTGTTCAAAACTGAGGTTTTGGCGTACCCTGGTTGATCTTCACATTTTGCAGTCCTGATAGACTTATAATATCTCTCCTTATCACCATACGTAGATCCCATTCCAGCAACTAGCGTCTAGATCTCCAGGATTGCATTGGCGATAACTAGTTTCAACACTGCATGAAAAAAAAGAGTTTTCCAACAATGGTTTGTTTTTTATTTTATTCTTTATTAGGTGATTTATAGGATTTGTCATTATAAGTTGATTATAACTTAGAAACCAGTTTTTGTTATCTAAAATTATTAAATATTATAATTCGTTATTGTATTTTGATAATTTCATTTGTAATAGTGTAGTGTTGGATTAAGTTTTATGTTTTAGTCAAAATATAATGTCTTTTATCAATTATCAAAACTAGAGTCCACTTGTCTATGGTTTTAAAATCAAGTTCTATAGTCAAAGTCATCGTCAAAATTGTCGATTGTATCGTATGTGTCATTGTGTGTCAAGTTAAAAAGGTCATATTGTCATAGTGTTATGTTATTTCATGTAGTTGGTCAAAGTAAAAAAATAGTAGTCTTTATGTCAAAATTGTCAAGAGTCATTTTGTGTGTGAGAGTCATTGTCAAAAGAGTCAATTGTTTATTGTCGCCTATAATTAATTATTGTCACTAAGAGTCGAAGTCAAAAATTTGTATAAAAAATACATTTTAAAAAAAATTGCCTCACTTAGCTAGATGCATTTTCGGTGTAACCTGACATCCAAGTTGAGGGGAGAATTGTACGGTGGGATTCATGATCAAATCAAGTTGAGTTAGCAGCAAACTTACCGAGGACGGAGGCAAACGAAGGTCGGAGGTCAATTAGCGACCTCTCGTTAATCGCCAACAATGGGGCTGCACGATGGTTCGGTGGCATATTTTGTTTGAGTTATGTGTTTGCTTCCAGCTATGTGCTTTAGATTTCAAAGTGTTCCTATTGTTCCTATTTGGTTTGCGAATGAATGGAAAATTCGCATTGAGGGGGGAACATGATCCAATGTTCCATTTCCAGTTTTCGATTTGTAATGTGTGAGCATATTTTGAGCATATTTTCCTATGTTATTCTCTCAAGTGGGATATTGATGAGGATTGATAATAGCACTTGGCACATCATGATGTAGTTGTAGGTAAACCACTTGAAAACCTTCATTTGTGGTTTTGGTAAATCAATTTCTTAATTGTTGGTAAACCATTCGCAAAACCATCATCTTGCGGTTTGTGGTACTCCAAATGTAAACCCACCAATCTCGGTTTTTGGTCAACCGTTTGCAAAACTATCCTTGAGGTTTGTGATCATCCTGTGAAAATCACCAGATCATGAGCAGGTGCAAGTACAATGTAGGTTTTCCCCATGTTCACATTAAGGGGGGGAATGTTAGGGAAACTAAGTTAGTGCTCCACATTTTTATAATTACCGTATGGTTACTATGTCGTAAGTGACTAATAATTTGTTAGTTATCGTATATATATTGTTATAACAATATATATTACGAATAGTTAGTGGTTAGGAATATTGTTTGGGTAAGTTATATGGTGAGATATTATCTCCATAAATATAGGAATTCATTTCCTATATATTTGTAAATTGTTGGTTGAATCTATTATAGAGAATATAGCAGAAGAATTATTATTGTGTATCCGGTGTTGTGCTTTCAATCGCGTATAAGCATGATGAATAAGGGGGGCGAGAAGAGAAATACCCCCCAACGTATGAGGTTCATTTATATAAGACCCCTCAACAATCAAGAATGAACCATAGAACAAGAGTGTGTCATCAGGAAATGGTTTGATAGTGTACGCTAGATAGATAGATCAATGAAGTGTATAGCACAAAGATGAATTGGGGTTCTTATTATAACAAATACCTCAATAGTCATGTAAGAACCATAAGAACACGAGTGCATCATTGGGTAGTGAGGTGAGAAAAATCACCTACCAAAGATGAAGAGGGCGGCACGGAGCGGTGGAAGCATGTGAAGTGGTAGCAGCATGAGTGTATGAGCCAAACTGAATGTTGGATGAGATGGTGCCAATGATGGGAGATGTAGTGGTAGGAAGCATAGATGTCAATGGCTTAGGAAGCCAATGTGAGGTACGAGTGTTGTGCAGCGAATGAGATGATGTAATGGTGGATGAGCAAGGTGGAGGCCATGCATGAATAATGACTTTAGGATGTAGATGAATAATGACCTTAAAAGTGGGAGGAGGAGACAAGTGAACCAAAGTAGCAGCACGCTTGTGTGGAATTGGAGAAACCGGATGCTCATGAGAGTGAGAGCCAAAGGCAATGACACCTTTGTCTTCTAATTATTGTAATTTGTCTTGAAGGGCACAACAATCATTGTCATAATGGCCATTGATGTGGTGATAATTGCAATAAGGATGATCGCATTAGCGCGATGCAAGCGATGTAGAGGATGATGTTGATTAGAAGGTAAGAAAATTAAGCACTTATCAAGCAAAGCATGTAACACATCATGAGGCTTAGCAGCATGTGAGAAATGCAATGGCTCCCAAGTAGGAGATAGCGATTAGGTGAAGAGCAACGTGGTGGCGAGATGGAGGACGTTTATGCGGTGGAGGGGATGGAACATGCTTGCGAGGTGGAGGAGATGGAGACCTTGGAGGACACTTAACAGATGGAAGAGGTGAAGAAGTATAAGATGATGCAAAGTAGTAGAATAAGTAGAAGGACGATCTATAACATGTTGGGTTCACCAAATGATTAAGAAAATATTGTAAAAATAAATGTTAAATCCTAATTAAGTTAATGCGGAATGCTATAGTAATAAAGTACATATTTGACACAAGAAAGTAAGCTAATAAATTTTAAACCCTAAGTGCAAGAGAAGGGATAAGATGTTTAGCTAATTTCACAAAGATCCTGAAGTTGTGTCGAGCTGGAAATTGATGGAATAGGAAGGCGGACTAACGCAATTGAGCCTAGAAAATTGTGTGAGTGTTAAAAATATTGGGATTAGGGCACTGGATCAAGTCAGGGGCATCTAGGCATTATAGACCACTTTGTTGGGTACCCGTGACTACGAAAATGGCCAAAAATTGATTTCTTCTGTGTATTTTCTATGTCACTACGCTTCATTGTTGATCACATGTATGTCACACTAAGTCCGTAAGATTCTCATGTAACCTGCAAATAGAAAGAGCACTGTAAAACATCAAAGCACATCAAATCCTAAAAATAAAAATATGCAAATGGGGAGTCAGATTGACCCTCGGAGGTCACCCAACCGAATGAACTTATGATTTGGGCGCTGCACTACATTTCAGACTCCATGTAGTTCTATGTGTTTATGTGTGCAATAGTGCTCCTAGGTTTCCCTCGCGTTAGTGATGCCAAGATAGCGGGATGTAGCTAGATAGAATGCAAATGTGTGGGATGGAATTCAGAAACTTCCCCTTCCTATGTAGTGTATGCAAAGTAATAAGCCCAAAATGCAGTCCCTTTGATAGTATGTAGATATATATCCCTTGATAAAATTGCATGTCATTATAATGGTATGTATGTTGTGTTTATATAGGGATCTCTTGCTTGAATTTCGACACTAGTGACATGACATGTCGACTAGGACCTCAAGATAGGAGTAAGAAAACTGAAAAGGTTGACCACAAATGTCAAAAATGTGAACAAAAACAAAGAGGACAGGAGTTCCCAAGTTTGATAGGAGTTCTTTAGTGCTAGCTTCCGAGACAACTAAAAAAATGTGAGAATAATGACAGACATGGATCCCTGTGACCTAACCAGAACTGGGTGTAGAAGTGATGTGAGAGATAAAAACAATCAAAACAAGGGGATGGACTAGGAATTGTATCACCGGTGAATACTTTTCTTACTCAAGATCCATACATAAAACAACATACTTGGCGGTATAGTAGAATAGTAGTATGTGTGTGATTTTGTGTCTACAATTTCTTCAATTCATGTGGGAAAAGTTGTAAAATATGAGGGTTTACATATATAGAGAATCCATCCCCTAATACCAAGGAGTCAATCCTTATAAAGGAAAACTAAGGAATCCCCATAATACCTCTTTATCAAAAATCTCGTTATTCTCTCCTAGCAAATAACTCTAAAATATTTCACAAATAACTAGTGAGTTGTATTATTACAATTACAATTCGCATACATTAACACTTTTATTTTCTCACATTATGATATTCATGCACTCTATATCTAATATTATATCTAACAATATATAAACTACTAACATGATCACACTAATCTCCTAACATTTTTCTCGCATCTCCCACAGGTTTGTACCTTACCTTGTAAATATTCTTAATTATCTCCTTATCTTAGACCAAAATCAATTCGTCAAGTGGAACATCAAGGCAGTCCTCAACCAGCCCCTTTTTGTTGTGCATAGCCTTCTCCAATTAGGAATTAGGCACCTTCTTCCCTAAGTTTCAATCTCGCTCCTTGTAGTTATATTTAGCTTTGGGCGGTGAATCCCTTATGCGCATTTATTTTTGGACTCACCCTCACTCTTGTTGTATTCTAGCCATCCTAACGTTGTTATGTTTTTAATCTCTTTGCAAGATCTTTTGAAAAAGGTTTAGATGATCCTCAATTTTGTTTCCTTCCCCGTAGACACAAAATCACGCACTTGGGTACATTTCTAGGTCCTAAACACATACTAGCATTCATATGATTACTAAGCAAGAAAACTAGTAATTGACAACTGTCCTTGGCATCTTTTTATGTTTCTTGTTTTCTATTTGGTCTTATACACCCTACAAATTGAGACGGTGTTTTACTTATTTATCTTTTATGGCTCCAGACACTAATGCCTAGCTAGAATAGAATAGGAGCGCCCAAGTGTCATTATCCCCTTTAGGCACCCCTGACCATTTTTCCACCTTACTCACTCTTTTTGGGCCTCTTTTATCTTTTGGGCATCTTTTTCACTTATGGGTCATCCTTCCAGTTGTCAATTACGAAATTCAAATAAGGGAATCATATAAATACATAGTTATGTGTTCAAAATCAAGGACCAAGCACTAAGCATTTACTATCATCACCTAAGCTTGCATCCAAAAGGCACCTAAAGCACTTTAAAGCATCCATCTAGCATTCACTCAAGGGACAAGGGTTGCATCAACTCTGCATACATAGCATAGGAAGGGGAAGTTCATTTTTCCATCCACACATTCTACTACATTACTACATTTAGCTACAGCTCGCTATCAAGTGCACTTGCACAAGGGAATCCTAGGGCATAATTTCTACACACACTCACTAGAACTACATGGAGTCTGAGATGTAGTGCAGCACTCGGTCATAAGTTCACTCTCGGGGTGACCGTCGGGGTCAATCCGACTCCTCATTATGCATTTTCCTTTTTAGAATTGATGTGGTTTGTGGGCTTGTGCGGTGAACTCTTCTTTTGCATGTTACAGTACCTTCGGTGATCATTGTGCAACTATCAAGTGATTAACAAAGAACAAAAGCGAAAACCTTGTAACACACCAAAAGTAAATCCTTAAATCATGTCTTGTCATCGGTTCCTGAAGCATCTCGGCGCCTGTGCACCCCTATCCTACCAAGGGTTCCTGTCCACCTCATTCCTGAAATTTAGAAGTTGCGGTGAGCATTTACGACACTCTACCCAACATGCTCAACACTTTGCCTAGTTCATATCAGTCCCAGATCAAAAGCGAGAAATCCGTTAAGTCCTCTCTCCTTCTTCCTTGCTTAGGGTTTCATATTTTAAATCTTAGTTTTCTTGTGTCATTCCTATATTTCAACATTTATACTTCAATGACTCTGCAATATTTAGGTTTAATTTAAATTAAAATAAATCATCCTAGAATGCACATAAGTAGGAAATTTTAGACACTCTCTTTGTTATTGGTTTGACATTCCACACTTAAAACATGTCCATTGGTACCGCTTTCCACCTCCTCACCCATGGGATTTTCCTCTTCCATATCCATAGGCTTTTGTGTTAGTTTAAGAGTGTTTTTTCTAAATCCATGACCTTGGGCTACTCAAATATCATCAATAACTCAAAATTCGATCATGTCTCATGTGTTTGTTTCACATACTTTGCACCACATATATTTTACATATAGCATTGTTGGTAAATTATACATCTTATCCTTTACTTAGCATACATCACAACATAAATCTATTGATTGTACTCTTATTTTCTTGCAATTTTTTTTAGTATGGTCCTCCATTTCATAATCACTTTGCACAACAAACCTTTTTATGTGTCTTGCACACTATTGAGAGTAACTTCTACAATCAACTATCATAGTAGAAATGTGGATTCCAAAAATGGGCTTACTCCCATGTCAAAGCTCCCAACCACATCCATCCTTACATAAAATTATAATGCATCATGTGCATACATAGTTCTCTTCATCACAAACCACATTCAAAATGAAAATAGTAATCCTCCGTAAATGATGCATGCTACAATGGATGGATATCACAAGATACCTTCGACAATAATGTTTATCGGATGCATCATACATATGGACACTTTTTGGTGGCCTTCAACATATCAAAGTATGCCACCGCCTAGTTGGGATCAAACTTCGTGTACCATGTTTGCTCACAATCTAGCAATGCCATTGCAAATCAAATAACCTTCCTTTGTGGAAACAACACCTTTGTTAACACTCCAAGTTATCTCACACTTGAGAACATGCTCTAATACATCTTCAATACCTTTGTACTATACCAAATTCATCAACATCTCATAAAATGTTTTTGCACACTACCCCAAATGGGATTCTTCCGCCTCATCTACAAGGACCTCCTCGTATAGGTGTAGTAGTGCATATGACTCTTTAAGTCACACTCTTTTGTGTAATTATTGTGGGATTACTTATTGTAAAACTTTATTTCTTGTGTTTGCACGTGTAGTTGCTCCACTAGGTATTCCCAAGCTCATTGTAATTAAACATGTAGCACTCATCTTACCACTCATGTGTGTCAATTTTAATAGTGCATACAATGTTGCTTGTAAAACATTCTACCTTTGTTTCCTAAGAAATTCATGAATTTATCCTAACACTCCATTTGTACTAAAAACATCAAACGGTGGAATCATGTGCATGAATATTGGATTTATGCGAGTTCGAATATGACTCATGTTTATGAACTGCACATTCCATTTATTCCTCAAGTCTATTACACTCCTCTACTTCCAATGGATACTCTTCACCAAGGAACTCTCTTTTGTGTACACCTTCCCCATTTAAGCCCATCACCTCCCTTTCACTTGAATCAATAACATGCCCTCATTGCTTTTCCTAGGTACTTAAAGATCCATCTAATTTGATTCCATATTCCCTTAGGGTCATTGGCAAGAATCACTCTTTCTTTGAATTCTTAATATATGTGCGTCTTCATTCCTCTCCTATGAATGCTCCATTTCCTTCTCGTCACTTTGCATAAACATGTACTCTCTCGCATGCTACTTGTTAGGAAATAAGGGATAAAATATGTGGAATAATCCCTCACGACCGCAACAAAGAGAAACTAATATGTAGAAAATATTACAAATCTGAAATAAAAGTGCAGAATAATAAAATAACAACATAAAGAGATAGTATTTAACATGTTTTACCCAATTTTGGCTACGTCCACCGAGAATCACTTGCTCGATTTTATTACAAACCACCACTCTCTCAATACAATACCCAGATCTGTTTGGAGCTAAGCTCAATAAACTCTACATAATTCACACCCAAATTCAAACACATTTGTAATGTTACATCAAACCCTACCATATGCACAAAACCACATAAGTAGACAATCTGTTTTAGTAGCTTTACAAAATTGTGGGTATCAAAACCATGGTCCAAAACTGTCTCATAAACCTATGGGTCAAAATCCCTACCCATATGAGAAAAACATGTTTCCCAGGTATATTAGGCATGTTTTTTGAGGCCAAACACATTCTTGGGGTTGTCGCCCCCCCGAACTCCCGGCAAGACAACTGTGGAAAGTGTACAGTACTTTTAGTGTAAATTCTTCAACATTTTCACACATGAAAACAAGCTCCACAACCTAACAAACCCCACTTGGAGACTAGTTTTCCTCTGAGAAAGATTCTCAACCCTTCACTAGTTTCCGTGAAGACTAACCAAAGTTGAACACAACTTCATTTTTTCCCTTGTGACCACCTTGGTCATCATGTCTACAAGATTTTGACTGGTATGAATCTTCTCCAGCTTCAACTTCTCTTCCTCCAAAGTTGTCCTGATGAAATGGTACCTAAGTTGTATATGTTTCGTCCTATAGTGGAAATCAAAGTTCTTAGCTAGGTGTATAGCACTTTGACTATCACTATGTAGCTTCATTTCCTCATTCTCATGCTCTAACTCCTCAAGTAATTGTTGTAGCTAAATCATCTCTTTATTTTCCTCTGTGGCAGCAACATACTCAACCTCTATGGTTAACAAAGCAACCAGCTTCTGTAGTCGTGAAATCTATCTCACTGTTGTCCCACCTACAGTGTAAATATAACCTATTGTGCTCCTCATGTTGTCTACATCTCCAGCCATATCTAAATCTACATAACCACGCAAAGTGGCGTCTGATCCATCAGTAGCACAAAACTATCCCTATGGTCCCTCTCAAATACCAAAGGATCCACTTTACCGCCCTCAGCAAGCTGATCTCTACCTGGATCACTCATAAATCTACTCATTGCTCCCACCGCATGGGCAATATCGGGCGGCGTGGTGCACACCCTAGCATACATCAAACTCACAACCACTTATGAGTAAGGTACCTTGACATCTGGTTTCTCTCCTACTTTGTCTTGGGACATTACTCCTTTGATAACTTGAAATGGCCTACCAAAGGAGTCCCAACTGGTTTAGCATCCTGCATATTAAACCTCTCCAAGACCTTCTTAATGTAATCTTCCTGAGATAAAGTCATCTTTCGTTCCTTCATGTCCCAAGATATCATCATACTAAGGATTTGTTTAGCTGCCCCCAAATCCTTCATAGCAAAGGAGTCTCTTAGTTGTTTCTTGAGTACTTTTGTTTCCTGCATGTTTTTTCCTGCAACCAACATGTCATACACATATAGACACAAGATAATATAACTGTCATCCTCAAATTTCTTTCTATACACGCAATGGTCATAATGAAATATAATATAACCTTGCTCCATCATTAAGCTATTAAATTTCTTATACCACGACATGGAACTTGTTTTAAGCCATACAAGTTCTTCTTCGCCTTGCACACCATATCATCTTTACCTTTAACCTCATAGACCTCATAGCCCTCTAGGCTTGTGCATATATAGATCCTCCTCCAAATCACCATGGAGAAATGCGGTCTTTACATCAAGTGCTCTAAGTGCAATTCTTACTGCTACAACTATTCCAAGAATAGTTCTAATAGAAGTCATTTTTACTACAGGAAAAAAATCTCATCAAAATTTATATTTTTTTCTGTAAACCCCTTGACCACCAACCGAGCCTTGTATCTTTTGTTGCCTCATTCTTCCTCTTTGACTTTGTACACCCACTTGTTCTATAATACTCTTTTCCTTCGGGTAGCTTCACCAAATCTCATGTTTGGTTTTCCATGAGAACCTCATGCTCCTCATCCATGGCTTGATCCCACTTCTTCCTTGCATCTACCTGCATTGCTTCATCAAAGCTCTATGGCTCTCCACTATCAGTGAGTAATAAATAATAAAGAGAAGGATAAAAACGTTCAGGTTCTCTTCTTACCCTAGAAGACCTCCTCAATATAGGATTTTGGGATTCCTGTTGAGGAGATTCCTAAACTGATTCATTTGTCACTTTCCCATCTGAAAGATCCTCTACCACTGCATATTCTTTCTTGGATTCTTCCCTGTTTTCCTACAACTATTGCTTATAAATGACTTTCTCATTAAATACCACATCCCTAAATCGACTTATTTTCTTATTCTTAATACTCCAACATTTATATCTAAAGACATCACCACCATAACCAATGAAAGTACATTTTTATCATTTAACCTCTAACTTGGTCTTATCATCCTTGTCTATATGGACAAACACCTCACATATAAAGACTCGTAAGAAATGAATAATCAACTTTCTTACCATACCAAGCCTCCTTAGGTATGCCTCCATCCAAGGCACTTAAGGGTCCTCTATTTATCAAGTACATAGTTTTCCTCACCGCTTCGCCCAAAAATAAAGAGGCGGTCCTACATGTAACCTCATACTCCTAGACGTTCCATTATTGTTTTGTTCATCCTTTCTAACACCTCATTTTATTACGGAGTTCCCGAAACTATATTTTTCCCCGGATTTCATTCTTATAATAGTAATCATCAAATTCATTTCTGCAATACTCCCTCCATTATTTGACCGGAGACATTTTAGCTTAAGACTTGTTTCATTATCTACCAAGGCTTTCCATTTAACAAAAGTGTCAAATAAATCATATTTTTTTCTAATACAATAAACCTAAAGTTTTCTTATTGCATCATCAATAAAAGTAACATAATAACTTGAACCCCAAGAGATGATACCCGAGTCACCCCACACATCGAATGCACTAGCTCTAACTTATTCTCTTTCTTTGTAGGTCCAACCTTGAAAAACCTTACCCTTTTGTTTCCCATATATACGGTATTCACATAACTCTAAACATGTTTTTGTATATCCAGAAAATCCTTCTTTATGATCTTCATGCATTTATGGCTCATATGACCGAGCCTATAGTGCCACAATGTTGTATCTACTTCGAATCAACAATATTACAAACATTAGTGTTATAAGTGGTTAAATACAAGGTTTCAACCTTCTTACCTCTTGCCACCACAAGAGCACCCTTGGTAACCTTCCAAGAGTCCGTTGTAAATATCACAGTACAACCATCACTTCCCAACTACCTTACTAATATCAAATCTCATCTTAATGTAGGCACATGTCTGACATCCTTCAATAGCCAAGTATTATCATTACGCATCTTAACCCGAATATAACATTTTCCAACTATGTTAAAAGGATCATCATCGCCAAGAAAACATGCCCAAAATCTCCTTGAACATAATCAACAAAATAGTGTCTATGTGGATTAGCATGGAAAGAAGCCCCTGAATCTAAAACCAAAGATTCGGTAATATTGTGCAAAAGAAAGAATCAAAGCATCCCGACATGCATTACTCGTTGCCACATTTTTCTCCTTGTTTTTTTTTTGTTGTTTCTTCTTGTCCCGAAGCTCCCAACAATCCTTCTTTGCATGTTCATACTTTCCACAATGCAAAGATACTATCTTGATTTTAGATTTTGACCTTGCCGATCCTTCAATTTTCCACGACTTCCTTGTTGGGGTTAGCACACCGGTTGTACACATAATATATCAGATCTAAGCATACATGCAAATAAAAGCAGATATTCTACTAAAATAAATATACAAAATAAGAGACATAAATCAACACCATATTTAACGTTGTTCACCTAGTGTGGGATACGTCCACCAAGAAACAAGTCAATCTATTATCCAAAGATTTGATAAGATATACAATGAAGATTTACAATCTTCCACACCTCTTAGATGTACAGTACTTTCTTTCTCTCAATATTTTTCTTCATCACCAAGAATTCTCTCTCTCACCAACTTTTTCAAGTTCTTCTTAATTCTTGTTAATTATCTACTTATAAACCCTAGATTTTATGCTTATATAGTCATTTATAAACTTAGGGAACTTAGCCATGCAATTATAATCAATAGATATATTTTAATGCTAAAAATAGATCTAATTCCCAAGAGTTAATTAAAACATCATCGCACAAGTAACCAACATCGGTTCGCCCTAACCGATGTCGGTTCCTCCTCCGCTTGATTGATGTCGGTCCTGGGTGACCGATGTCGGTTCCCCCTAACCGATGATGGTTACTGTATTTTTCAACAAGTTTCACATTGCATGTTAAACCGAAGTAATTGAGCTCCACAACTCAATAATATCCCACTTGAAGATTAATTACTACACCATCATTCTTGGATCCTTCCTTAGCTTTGTTTCTTCCTTTTCAAGTCTCAGACTTGAAGACCAACATAAGTGGAGTGTAGCTCCAACTTCTCGTTTTCTAATGGCTTTGTTAGGATATCTGCAGGGTTCTCACTCGTATGAATCTTTTCCAAATTCAGTTGTCCATCCTCCAATACCTGTCGTATGAAGTGATACCTCAAATGAATGTGTTTCATTCTCGAATGAAACGTTGAGTTCTTTTCCAAATGAATTGCACTTTGATTATCATTGAACAGTTTACAATCACCTTGCTCCTTTCCCAACTCTTCCATAAACCTACTCAACCATATCATTTCCTTGTTAGCCTTTGTAGCTTGCAACATACTCTACCTCTGTAGTAAATAAAGCCACAACCTTGTGCAATCTTGAAATCCAGCTAATTGTCATCCCTCCTACTATGAAAATATATCCAGTAGTGCTCCTTCTACCATCTAGATCTCCAGCCATATTTGAATCAACATAGCCACATAATGAAATATCTAAACCTCCATAGCATAACCGCATGCTATATGTCCCTTTCAAATACCTGAGTATCCATTGGACTGATTTCTAATGCTCTTTACCTGGATTGGCCATATATCTACTCACAACTCCCACTTTGCATGTGCAATGTCTGGTCTGGTACAAATCATAGCATACATGAGACTCCCAATGTTGAAGCATATGACACTCGTGTCATGTATTTGACCTCCTCATGTGATAAAGGACTCGATCTTTACTCAATTTGAAGTGTCCAACCATAGGTGTACTAACAGTTTTGCATTCTCGCATGTTGAACCTTTCTAACACCTTGTAGGTATAATCCTCCGAGATAAATACAATTTCTTATTTTTGTCTATGTATTTATATGCCAAGGATTATTTTTGCAGCTCTTAAATTCTTCATAGAAAATGTGTGAGCTACATTTCCTTAAGCCCATCAATGTCCTACATATTAGATCCTGAAATAAGCATATCATTCACATGCAAAGAACAAAATAATATAGCTCCCATTTTCAAGCTTCTTGAAATAAACACAATGGTCGATTCACATCTCAAGTAACCATGCTCTTGCATAAAACAATCAAACCTCATGTACCATTGCCTTGGAGCTTGTTTAAGCCCATAGAGACTCATTTTCAACCCGCACATTAATTTCTCCTTATCCTTGACTTCATACCCAAGTGATTGTTGCTTATAAATCTCTTCATTAAATCACCATGAAGGAAAGTTGTCTTCGCATCTAGTTGCTCTAAATGTAAATCCTCTACCGCAACTAAACTCAATATAGTACGAATAGAAGTAATCTTAACAACAGGAGAAAATATTTCACCAAATTCAATACTTGTTTTCTATGTAAATCCCTTTACTACAAGCCTTTCCTTGTACCTTTTCTGTCCACCCTCTTCTTCCTTGATCATGTAAACCCACTTGTTCTACAATGTTCTCTTACATGCTAAAGAACTCAACCAAATCCCAAGTTTGGTTCTATTCCAAGGATTCCATCTCCTCATCCATGTCATGCTCCCACTAGACGTGGGTCTTATCATGCATTGTTTCTTCAAAGCTCTCTGGTTCACCATTATCAGTCAATAATAAATAAAATAGAGAAGGTGTAAATATTTACAAGGTTTACTTACCCTATGACCTTCTCACAGGAGTTTGGGGTACCGGAGGCTCAATTTATACCTCCTTGACATTTGTATCCAAATTTGATAGTGATTGACGCCAGTCACCTATAACCGATGTCGATTCTAGCAACCGATGTTGGTTTGGCTCTTCTATAACCGATACCGATTCTGGATCGATGTTGATCGGGGGTAAACCGACTGACATCGGTTACTTGTGTAGCCCTGTAGGTAATACTTTTAAATCTAAGAGTTTATTTTCATTCACAAACTTCTCAACCAGCCATCCTTGGCTACCATAATTTGATCCATATACATTCTCTTTTCATTCCATTCAACATCACGACTCCTAATTATTTTAGAATTCCTAAATCCCAAAAATGAAAATCGAAATCACTAGATCCATAATCAATGAAAGTACACCTCTTAGATTTTGCATCCAAATTTTTCCTATTTTCCTTATCAACATGCACAAAAGTTCTCAACCAAAAACTTTAAGAAAAGAAATATCTACCTCTTTTTCGGTCCAAGTTTCCTCTGGTATTCCTCTATCTAGTGAATTTGAAGGCCCACGGTTAATCAAATAAACCATTGTATCGACTACTTCTCGCCAAAAACTGAAATGTATTCTCATACTTCTAAGACCTTCCATGATTATCATATTCATTCTTTCTGCAACACCATTCTCATGTGGTGTTCTTAGAACCATTTTTTCTCTACATATCTCATTCACTTGAACAATAATCATTAAAAGTCTTACTACAGTATTCACCACCATTATCAAATCTAAGGCACTTTAACTTAAAATTTTATTCATTCTCAACAAGGGTTGTCCATCTTCAAAATTATTAAAACATCATATTTACGTTTAATACAATAAACTCATATCTTTCTTGTAGCATCATCAATGAAAGTAACATGATATTAGGATCCTCTATGAGAAGCTACCCGAGCTGATCCCCACACATCCGATTGCATGCAAGCTCTAATTTCTACTCCTTCTTAGTTGCCTCAACTTTGAGAATTCTCGCTCTCTTTTACTTTCCAAAGATACAATGCTCAGAAATCAAGATCTAAATCTTTTAAATCGATAACTTACCCTTAGCATTTAAGACCTCTATTCCTTTTTGACTCATATGGCCCAATCGGTTATACCACATACATATATCTCGAATATGAAGTATATAATGCGAGAAAAGGAATCGAATACGAATAGATAAATATAATGTTCCTACCTTCTTACCACCACAACACAAGCACCCTTGGTGACTTTCCAAGAGTCTCTTGTAAAAATAACCATGCAATCAGATTCACCTAGTTGCCCTGCAAAAATAAGATTCCTCTTGAGGCTTGGCACATGCCTCACATCTTTTAATAATCATGTATTTTCATTCTACAATTTTAGATGAACTTCCCCTTTACCAGTAATACTTTGCAAGGTTCATCATCACCCAAATAAACATGCCCAAAATTACCTTGGACATAATTTCTAAAATAACCCTTATTAGGGGTTGCATGGAAAGAAGCTCTTGAATCTAAAACCCATGATTCAATTATATTATCTAAAGAAAGAATAAGAGCATCTTGCATTACCTCTGATGTAGCAAGATTTGTTTCTTTACCTTTATCTGGTTGTTGGTTCTCTTTATCCTTTGACCAACAATATTTCTTTGCATGTCCTTTCTTTCCACATTTCCAACAAGTAATTCCCTTACTACGGATTTAGATTTGTTATCCCTTAACTTTGATTTCTCAATACTCTTACTATTGGATCTCTCCTTTTATCTCTTATTCGCTTTCTACATTCAAATCATTTCCGATGATGATTCCTTTGTACTCTTCCCCGCGAATTTCTTCATTTAAGATTATACTAACCACATGAGAAAACTTCAAAATATTATTAGCAGATGTTGTATTACTAACAGTCATTACCAAGTTATCCCAACTATCAAGAAAATAACATAAAAATAAAAGTGATTTTACTTCATTATCAAATGGTATTTCAACCAATTTTAATTGATTTACAATAGATCGAAAATCATTCAAATGACTAGATGTAGATCCACCTTCATGCATCTTAGAACTAAATAGTTTCTTCATCAAATAAAATTTATTTGAAGCACTAGGTTTTTCATATAAATTAGCAAGAGATTTCATTAACTCTACCGTAGAAGTCACTTCTGTAATATTAGAAGCCACGGATGTTGTCAGGCTCAATCTTATAGATCTCAAAGTCTTTCTGTCAAGAATATTTCATTCTTCATCAGTCATCTTCGTAGGTCTAGACTTCTCATCCAACGGTAAATATAAATCTATTTGATACAGATAACCTCAATTTGCATCTTCCATAATTGATAATTTCGGTCGTCAAACTTCTCTACCTTGTATTTTTTTTCTTCTACCATTATTGTAGCTCCCACTCAATCAAAAAACCTCTCGTGAGTAAATCATCAACACACAAAACCACTCGTAACAAAGCTCTGATACTAGTTGTTGGGGTTAGCACACCGGTTGTACAAATAATATATCATATCTAAGCATACATGCAAATAAAAGTAGATATTCTACCAAAATAAATATACAAAACAAGATACATAAATCAACACTAGATTTAATGTGGTTCACCCAATGTGGGCTACATCCACCAAGAAATAAGTCAATCTATTATCCAAAGCTTTGACAAGATATACAATGAAGATTTACAATCTTCCACACCTCTCAGATGTACAATACTTTCTTTCTCTCAAGCTTTTGCTTCATCACCAAGAATTATCTCTCACTAACTTTTTCAAGTTTTTTTAATTCTTGTTAATTCTCTACTTCTAAACCCTATCTTTTATGTTTATATAGTCGTTTATAGACTTAGGGCACTTAGCCATGCAATTACAATCAATAGATATATTTTAATGCTAAAAATAGATCTAATTCCCAAGAGTTAATTAAAACATCCTCGCATAGGTAACCGACGTTGATTCACCCTAACTAATGTCGGTTCCTCCTTTCTGATCGATACCGGTCTTGGGTGACCAATGTCGGTCCCCCTAACCGATGACGATTACTGTATTTTCCAGCAAGTTTCATATTGCATGCTAAACCAAAGTAATTGAGCTCCACAACTCAACATTTCTCTATTCTTATGTCTCCCTCTAGTTTCCACTCTCAAAGCATTCCCTAAAGTAGAAGATTCCCCGGACATTTTTCTTTGCATTTCCTCACTTAGAATCACCCCTACAACATCCTCAAACTTCAACTTTGAGTTAGTTGGAACCGAATTGCTTACCGCCATTACTAGGCTATTCCAACTCTCGGGTAAAGAGCATGGAATTAATAAAGCCCTAACTTCGTCATCAAATTTTATTATAACCAAAGCTATAGCATATTTACAACCAGATTAAAATAATTTAAATGATCTCACTACTAAACCATTCTCGAGACATTTTCATATTAAACAACTTTTTCATTAAAAATATCTTATTAGAGGCGAGAGGGTTTTTCATACAACTTCCTAATACATCCATCAGTCTTTTGTAGTCTTTTCTTTTGAAACAATAAATAATACCAAAGATGCAAGACACGGCCAGGATTGTCCCAAGTGCCTTCCTATCCAAAGAAATCCCATTCTACATCTTTCATACTCGAGGTTTGTTCACCTTCTCGATTTTAGAATATAAAGATCTTTTTATAAAGGTAATCTTCCATCTGCATCTTCCAAAGACTAAAATTATGCCCGTTAAATTTATCAACCCTTGATTTTCCATCATCTATCATAGCTCCCACTAAAGCTAAAACTTTCCTGCGATTCAATACTTTAGCAAACCAAACCAGGACTCGATACCACTTGTTAGGAAATAAGGGATAAAATATGCGAATAATCCCTCACGAAATCACAACAAGAGAAACTAATATGCGAAAAAGATTACATATATGAAATAAAAGTGCGAATAATAAAAGAACAACACAAAAAGATGGTATTTAACATGATTCACCCAATTTGGGCTACGTCCACCAAGAATCACTTGCTCATATTTTATTACAAGCCACCAATCTCTCAATTCAATACTTAGATCTATTTAGAGCTAAACTCAACAAACTCTACAGAATTCACACCCGAATTCAGACACATCTACAATGTTACATCAAACCCTACCATATGCACAAAACCACATAAGTAGACAACTATTTTAGTAGTTTTACAAAACCATGGGCCAAAACCGTCCCATAAACCTATGGGTCAAAAATCCCCCTCATATGAGAAAAGCACATTTCCCGGTATATCCGGCACGTTTTTTAAGCCAAAAAAATTCACACATGAAAATAGGCTCCACAACCTAACACTACTAATCACATAGCCCATGTGCAACCAAATTTTAACCTTCTATCTCCCCCGTAATCACCATCATCTTCAATTTTTGATATCTTCATCATTCATAATATTTTATTGTCCACTCGATTAAAATCCTCAAACGTCGCATCCAAACACCCGGCTTGTCACATTGTCATACACTTACTCTAAGCTTGATTATCCTTGCAAACAAGGTCCCACCAATAGAATTAAAGTGTTACATTTAATTACCATACCCTACATCTTCTACATTAATCAATGTAAACTCAACACTACAATAGTCACATGTCGGTATATCACTTAGGTACAAGACATAAGTGCTCACCGAGGTGCAACAAAAGAATCATTAAAGTTCTTATTATGAGGAAAACTAAGATTAGTAAAGTACAACAACAAGGCATACAATCTTACAACTAATCGCCATAACCAAACCCCAGCATCCTCCATTAACCTCAATTAAACATGCATACAAAACATAAACACATAACATGCTCATAACTCACAATTCCATGCAGATTCATATTAAGTTCTAACATATCTAATCTCCATTAACGCTTCATCAAAGTTGCATCAAATTTACAACATTGGCCAAACTACGCACATTACAATGCATACCAATATCCTACATTTTGGCTAAAACGTATGACTCTACTATGATCTTCAAAACATTTGTCTTCTAAAAATGTCCAACTCATGTTTTTCCTAAATGAGAGGTAGGTGCGCCGCAATAACAAAATCATTCAATTTGATGTCTTCTAAATGATTCTAGATGTTTCCCTAGATCATCGCATGTGCTCCTTGTACCAAATTTTTTTGGATCATTTATGTGTTCAACCTTTTTAGCTTTTTCACTTGTCCATTTATGTTCATCCTCTTTACATGTTAGCTTCACACAACACTCTAGGTGGATGTCCCTTGTCAACCTTCACCTTCCTAACTCTTTATACTAGCCCTCCCATACATGTCTCTTTATTTTGTGCACTCTCTTTGTCATGTGCCTCTAGTCTATGTATATTTAGCATGTGCACTACCTAACTTATGCACTACCTTGGGACTAAACCAAAATCTATGTCCTTAGCATAGCGTGCACAACCTTTAAATCAACAAAGAATCGAGTTGTAACAACATATAGTTGAATGTTTATGATCAATTGAATTATTAAAAAATATATAAGAATTTTATTGACATCCTATTACAAACTATAGGTGTATAATTAGTTTTAAGTTAATCAAATACATCAATGTGTATAAAACCTCACAAAATTGTCCCAAACTTGAGGCTTTCATAAAAGCCTATATGAAACCACAAAACATTGAGCCCACTTTCAAACATCAAAAGGACATGGTTACAAAACCATTATTAGTGGTGTAGTGTGCAATGTTGAAAATAAAAATAACTTTGAGCATGTTTCATTTACGCCCTTAGTCTTATAGGTTATATTGGATATGTATGGCCAACTTGTGGCTTAATAATCCTTTGTCTTATCGCATGCCATTCATTTATTCTTTCATATGCTTAGTATGTCAGCCTAGGTGATGGCCATAACATGGGAGGTAGTAAGGATTTGGTAATCATCATATTGAGGACTTGAGTTTTATTGTATGGTTTGGAGGTTGGCCCCTCGAAGTGGCTAAGCCATTCTACTTGCATATTGTGATCATTTATCTATATTTTAGTGTTCTTTGGCATTATATTGATCCGGATATTTAGATCTAAGTAAGTAATTTCATTACAAGTGGTATCAAAGAAACCACCTAGGTTCGAGTCGTGGAGCGGGTGACAAGAATGTTTGGTGGCCCAAAGTGTAGAGTTTGATTGCAGGAGGGATATCATGGAGTGGAGTAGAGTTGGTGATGAGGATGTTTTTCAGCCTAGAGTCCGGGATGTGCAGCGTGGTGGGATGATATAATCTTGGTGTGTGAATTTCACTAACACCTTGAGGTTTTAGTGTAATTGTTCGTTACATTTGGTATTAGAGTGATGATCTAGCGATTTGGGTCAAAACCCTAACTTTAAAGATTCGGCTACATCTTCAAAATAGTGGCAAATTTTTCTACAATTTTTTAGCTAAAGTTGTGAAATCAATCAAGTAAGTTTATCCTAAATTTTCAAGATTTGTGGACTTATTTTTTGCAAGTTATAACCATCTTAGGGATTTTCATAAATTTGCTCCGTGGGCTTCTATTTGTGGAAATTTTCTGAGTTTCTTATATTTTATGAAAGCTTCCCAACGAATATCTAGGTTTTGTTCATTGTGTCTTTTTCCATTCGACCTAAATCCATCTATAATATGAAACCCTAAGTCAAAACCCCAAACCCTAAATTTATACCCTAATCCTTGTATACCAAGACCCAAACCCTACATCATGATATGGAGATCAACTAGAGGTCAAGGGAAGGGTCAAACCACCCCATTAATGACTCCAAATAAGGAAGATATGGATTTTCAATCCTCATCTTCTAGGGATATTGGAAATGTTCAACCAACTTCAGACAAGGTAAATAATATGGTGAATAGGGATGACCTCAACACTATGCAGCCTAGTTTGATAAGGAGGTTTGTCGGCCTAGAGTCCGGGATGTGAAGCGTGGTGGGATGATATGATCTTGGTGTATGAATTTCACTAACACCTTGAGGTTTTAGTGTAATCGTTTGTTACATTTGGTATCGAGTGATGATTTAGCTTGATTTGGGTCAAAACCCTAACTTTAAAGATTCACTACATCTTCAAAATTGTGGCAAATTTTTCTACAATTTTTAGCTAAAGTTGTGAAATCAATCAAGTAAGTTTCTCCTAAATTTTCAAGATTTTTGGACTTATTTTTCATAAGTTATAACCATCTTAGTTTGAGTTATGAGTGTTTTTCTCTAAAGTGCCTAAGTCGTGAAAATTGAGAAAATATGTGTTTTGGGTCATTTGTATGTATTTCGGGCTGTCGGACATTTTGTCCAAGCATGAAGACTTTGTCCCAAGTTAAGAAAGTGCATTACCATTCCCGATCGGCGAAATCCCGAAGTTGTTCCATTTTGTCGGGCCCGTCGGTAACTTTTTTTGTCCCAAGTGTCCCAAAACTTATTTGTTCCATGCGAGATGTTCCATTTTAAGCGAAACACCCGAACCAGCGTACTTCACACTTTCTTGTTCCAAATGTCCCAAATCAAAAGTGCAAGTTGTTCCATTTTCTTGAACCCGGTGAGTCGCGTACTCCGGAACTTTTTGTCTCAAATGTCCCAAGTTCAAATGGGCCTTTTGTTCCATTTTCGGCCGAAACACCCGAACCGCGTCCTTCGCGTTTTCGTCCCAAATGTCCCAAAATGCATTTGTGCGTCTTCTCCCTGTTTCACCCGAATCGGCCGAGCCGCGTGTTTCGCGCATTCGCGTCTCACATGTCCCAAGCGTACCAAGTGTCATTCGTGCTTATTTTTCCCGCTCTACCCGAATATCATGCTTATTCAAATTGGTGGTTATGTATTAAATGCGCATTCATGGCCTTTCTCTCTCCTAAACGGCTATATAACGAGCATTTCCCCTTTGCATTTTTCGCACTACTTCCATGCTATCTTTTGCTCGAACCCTTGCAATTTGCAAACCTGCGCGTGTTCCCCTCCCTCTGTAATTCCTTTCCGAGTCTGGTTTGCGGCTCTGTCCTCCTAGCTACTATCAATATGAAGATCAAATTTCAGGGACAGGAGCAAATTTCTCCACTTGAGTCTGCCGTTCGCAATATTGGGGACAATGAAGCTCGTCATCTTGATTTCAGTGATTTTTGGGCAAGAATGGCGGGCGAAACCCTACACCAATGGCGCGAGATGATTCACGATAGTGGTTTGGCTTTTCTTTGGAGGTTTCCCAATCTCGATGCAGTGTGTTGATCACCGTGCTTTCATGCGGAGCTCACTTGACCCGTTTGAGCGAATTGACCAATATACATGGGAACTCATCGCCAAATTGGATCTTTGCCACCATTAGCACTTTGCTCTGAGGATTCGAGAGATGGATAATGCCATAGTAGTTTCCGAGATCAAGCACGAGCCTGTTCGACCAAGACAGGTGACAAATATAAGGCACGAGTGGCGAAGTCTGGTGAAAGAACCCTAAGAAAGGAGCTTCTCGTCGACCAAAACCCTCTTAGAGCGATTTCAATGAAGAGTTGTCAAACTTCATAATCTTGCTTTGGCTCGGGTTATGGGTTTGCCCTCTACCAATAATTTCACTTACGGATGTGCCCGCTCATCGGCATGGTGTGCGAAGGAACGCAAAATATCAATTGGGCGGAAATCATAAGCATGAATTTGATGGAGCAGGTGTCGATGTGCGTGCAAGAAGAAGTTCTATATGACTTCGTACGATGTATACCACAGCGCGTCACGGCGATGGTTTGGCTTTTCTTACATCGGCGCTCACAAAGATGATCCGTATATACTTCTTGCCCGTGATTCACCACAGAGACCAGCAATCGTAATTTGAAGGGTCATGATGCTTTCACCATGTACGTGGTCGGCTCTTTCGAAGGTGATCTGCTAGAAGGTTTTGAGATGAAGCCATGAACACGATATCGCATATGGTGCTTATTTCATCGATTCGGAAATTTTCTTATATCGGGCTTCTTGGCTATGAGCACTCCTCTGCGGCTTCCCATGTTACTGATGATAAAATGGCCTTGATAGAAATATGCGAGGCAACTAGACAAGTTGCACTGAGAACTTGCGAGAGATAAGAAGATTTACGGCTTGCACTTTCCCATCTCTCGGGAAACTACACTTGCAAAACAGACTCTGGATGCTCGAGAACATAGAGAGAGCCACAGGTACTATCACCGTTCATTTCTTGAAGCCAAGAACACTGCTTTGACTTGAAGAAGTTTATTGAAACAGAACATCAAGATAATCTACCATCATAGGGCGGAATAGAGACTCTTTGGGGTGTGCGAGATGATTTTGAGGCCGGGAGAAGGCATTGTGGCGGGTTCTCCTGCCCGATTGATCCAAGAACTCGGTCTATACCAAGTTCTGAAGGTCTCGAGGATGACAATTCTGATCTATACTCGTATGAGTATGAAAATGTGATTAAGCACACTCCTTTGGAGGACTGGATTGGAGCGGGGAAAGAGAGGGATGATCTGGTGAGATCCTTGCTCCGGTCTTAGTCGGGACTAAGGTGCGGTTTGACAGGATGGTTCGAGAATTCGGGAGGCATTCGGAGAATCCTCTTCTAAGGATGCTTCACACACCAAGAAGAAGCATCTATTCCAGGTCGAAACACCGGTGAAGACCCCTCCTGCTTCATCAATACAAGAGGACTGCTGCGGCTTCTACTCCTTCTTCATCCACTCAAGTGTACGGAAAAAAGCTCAAGGAGGTTAAGAAGGAGCTGTGGAAAGTGACCCTCAAAGAAAGCGGCGAGTTGCCTATGGGACCGAGAGAACATCATTGTTCTCGGTGAAAGTGAAGAAAGTGAAATACCACTCTTGCAAGTGCTCCTGAAGATCCGGTGATAAAGATAAAGAAATCCAGCAACTTGAGCTTTCGGTGATGTTGACTCTTACTGCATGCAATTGCCCCAGTGCCCCACTCACTTCTCGGCTCGAGTCAGCAGTGCTGCGAGACCTTGAGCGTCATGAGCTCTCTGTCTCTTGGTCCCCTTGCCCCTCTGCTGATTCCTCTTCCTCTTTTGCGTGGGTGCGACCTTTGGTTGACAAAGGAAGAGGAAATTTTCCTCTCAAAGCTCGGGACCAAATTTTGATGCTTTTGCGACCTTGTTGGGCACCACTCCTTCTCGTGCCAAGAGCCAGGTTACCTCTAGAATAGTATCGATGCTCAAGGTCAACAATTCTGGAGATTGCCAAGCCTACAACGGATAAATCGGAGCGGGACTTGCAGTATCGACTTAGAGCTCTCGAGAATCCCAATGGGAGAGTCTACCCCGAAGGTGAAATTCACAACCTCCGGAAAGCTTGATCCACAAGAGTCATTGGGAGGGTAGAGAAAGGGCAACAAACTATTGAACAGTTGGAAGAACAGGCCCAGGTTCTCACAGGTTTCATCAAGTCTCTTTTGTCTAAGGACAAAGTTTTAGACCCTACCCCATTGACTACTCTCCCACCTCCTGTAATTCTAAGCCAAGATGAAGTGCAGTATCGAAGATATGCAAGTATTACATGTCATGTGGCGAGCTATTGAAGCCACAGGTGGATGACATGCTTGTTGCTGGATTAAACTTCATCGATGAAGCTTTCAAACTCCACGAAAAGGTGAGCAATGTACAATTGAAGCTCTCCTCCACTATCAATATCATGGATAAAGAGCTCAAACTCTGGAGCAGTTGCATAGTAGACCTCCGACTCATGGGACAAGCAGATGAGAACGTTACATTGGCGAGTAAAGTCTTTGATGATGCGAGATAATCAGCCGAAGTCACGGTCTACGGTGTGGAGTGGAAGATCGAGTCTGGAGGAGGCTTTGGGAGAATTGAAGAAGCAGTTGGCGAGAAGGGTGAAGCTTTCAAGACACTTTGGTGGTCTCTGCTTTCAAAGATATACACTTTGTCATCTTGGGATGAGACTTACAGTACTTCCCTTTCCTTGCAAAAATCAAAGCTCAATTGAGCTTTTGTCAAAGATAACCTATTCAGAAAAGTTCCATCTCGAGGAGAAAAATGAAGGAGATTTGCTCTCTTGATCTGCCATTGAAGAAGCAAACAAAGATTATCATACTCATGTCGAGTTTGATAATGAGATGGAGAAGTGTCTTGGATTTTGGACTCGATCTCGACCAACACGTCGGTCCCTCGTGGCGAGAGACATAGGCGAGGCGTTAAAGAAGTTCGAGCGGCGGATTACGAAGTCGGTGGGTCCCTCTCGGTGGTGGCCACTGTCTTCTTCCCCATTCTTTTCTCTTCTTCCCTTTCTTTTCCGTTTTCTTTGTAAAAGGTTGAGGTATTGCGGTTGGCAGTCCTTAACTATTCTTGGTTAAAAGAAACGGTTACGAAGAGTAACTGACTTGTAAGCTATATAATGGCATTTCTACGCCATTCGGAAAGGAGGAAGAACTTGGCATATTTTCTGAAAGTGTAAATAGATTACAAAGAAATCAATACAGAAGGACTTTTCCATTCTTTGTCTATCTGATCTCTGTTATTCCTAAGCTTTCGTTTATTTTCTTTGTGAAGATCATTTGTCTCAAGTTCGTTAGTCTTACCGATTGCATACTCTTCAACTTTGCAAGCTCGGTGATCTTGTATAACCAAGAAGGAACTTTGTGTCCTTGATTAATGAATCTGTGTTATGTTAAGAAACTTTGTGTTCTAAGCAGATGTTATTTACAGAACTTTGTGTCTTTAAATTCCATCTTATTTATTCAATACAAATGATCTTGTTTCAATTCACTGTGACTTTCGCATACATAAAGAATTACTCTGATATCTATAATTCTGCATGTTGCCTTTCTGCTCTTTCCCATACTCTCATTTCCTCAGTCCTTTTGTAATTGATGATCTTCATAGAAAACACTTTTGTGATATCCAAGTTTAACCAACAAATCATGTTTTGTACATTTGTAAATAAGTTCGTTTACGAATAAGGAACCTCTCCCATTAAAGAGGAGGGACTTCTTGTCCCATTGTTGCTCTTCGTAAAGTCCTATCGGCGACCAACGATTTTTGGCGACTCACTGGGAAAATCATATTCGATTCTGTAATTTTTGATCATCTTTTGATCTGGCGACTCCGCGTTTTACTCGAGGGAGAAGGACCCTTGGTATTGAAGACTCTCAGTTTCAGCTTTTGGAGCAGCAGGGTTTTCCTTTCCCTTCAACAAGAAATAGAAGAACTCGTTCGACAAGCACTCCACCTGTTCAAGATAGAAGTCCTACGGGTGGTATTCCTTCAGAGCAAGCTAGCCCTAATCTGCGAGCTTTGATTCTTGCTGGTGTTGCAGTTCCTCTCCAAGCCGTTTTTCCAAGGATGGCGGCGCCATTACCATGGGGTCATCGTGTCGGGCCCCTTGCCCTTCCTCAGCCTTTGCATGAGTTACCCGCAGGTAGCAGGAAGAACTTTCCTAAGTTGGAGGCGATGGCAAAGTGCATCTGGATGAACACATCGCAGCCTTCATTGTTGCATGTGGAGTCTTGGGAGTTGAGCATGAAGGCGTCTCGTGAGGCTGTTCGTTGAGGCGTTACAAGATAATCTTTGCTGATTGGTTCTACCACCTTCCGTAGGCGCTATCATCCGGCCAGGGCCAATGAGAACTCGGTTTGAAAACCATTTCAAACCAGCGGAAGATGTGCATGCCTTGCTTGCCCAAATTTCTCGAGATAAAGAAAGATTCATCGAGAACCCATGAGAGAATTTGTGGCCCGGTTCAACAAATTGATCAATAAAATTCCATGACCTACCCGACACTGTTGATCAAATTCAAAAATGTTTCTTCTAAATGCTCAATCGCCCAAAGTTAGTTATGCACTAAGAAGGGCTAATCTCATGACATTGGTGAGGATCAAACTCTCGTTTGTTAGTATCGAGGATGACTTGATCATGTCGGGGAAGTTGAGAAGAGACCCTCCCAAATCTAAGTCTGCTTCTTCTTCCTCTTCCACCCTGGACCTAATCTTGATCCATTAGTTCGAAGCTTGCGAATGATCTTATTGCTATAAAAGAAACAATTGGCTCGCAGCATGCCCCTTATGCGAGATGTTCCAAGAAGGAATTTTCAGCCCAGAAATCGTTTACCTCCTTCTCAAACAAGACTAGCACTTGAAGGACCTCCTGTTAAAGTTCCTGTGAATGCAACCTGTGAGGTTGAAGAGCCAGATGATGATGAGGACAATGAAGCTTGCGAGGAGTATGCGGAGGAATTTGATGATGAGGCGAGAAAAACTTGAGGGATCTCGGGTTAATTTCTTTACCAGAGGGCATCGATGATGGAGATGATTATGATGAAGTGGTAGCGAGACATGAATATAGCGAATCATTTCTTTGTCATGACTCGAGAAGCAGACACATCGGAGGAGAAAGTGACACAGCCCATAAAGAAATCTAAGGAGCGATCGGCAACTATTCCTATAATTGCAAAAAAGAGGATCTCCTATCCCTACTTCATCTGCACCAAAGGTGAGTCTGTCAATCCTACTAGTAAAAGTTCCTTCTTTTTCTCCTAAAGTTGATAAGCCTAGAATTTCAAATGATGATGGCCCATCCATACAGGTCTTTTGATATTATTGATCATCTTAAAAAGACTAAGGTTCAAATTTCGGAGGTGAGTATTATCAAACCCATCCCAAAGCTTTTGCCAAAATGATTCAATTTGTTAATTCCCATTCCAAAACCACTTCTAAAGGCCTTTTACCTACTCCTCATTACTGCTGACATGACCTAGTCACAGTAGGCTGCTGTCACCTCGCTTTGGTGACAAAATTAAACCATTTTATGTAACACTTCTTATAGCTGGTCATAGGCTCGATGGTGTGTCATTGACTCGGGAGCCTCGAGATAATGTGATGCTGCTAAAGTAGCTCATGCTTTAGGCACGACTCTCACACGCACTTATGGATCTTGTTACTCCATGGAAAGTAAAGAAGTGCCCCACAGTCGGGAGAATTAAAGATGCACAAGTGGCTTTTCTTTGCCTTGCACGAAAAGAAAGTGTTGGCTACCATCTTAGTAGCGAGATATCCCCCTTATACGGGATGTTGCTAAGTAGGAACTTCTGCAAAGATGTGGGTGGGAAATCCAAATGGGTGTCGCATGCACTCATACTGTCGATGGACAAATGAAGAAGTTGATGCACGAGAAGCAATCGAGTATATTGTGCAAAAAATGGATGATCCTAAAGCACAAATACTCTATGAGGATATGGGTCATGGCAATTACATGATTATGTCCCCTGATGAAATCCAACTTCCCATAATGTCACCTAAAGATCCTAATGGTATTTGGATTTTAGAGTTTGATGGAAGTTGTTCCTCGGTGGTTACGGAGTGGTGTCTTGCTAGTGTCACTGAAGGATGCCTACATCCTTTTCATTTAAGTTGCGTTTGAGAATACTAATAACACGGCAGAGTATGAGGCTCTCATTCTTGGATTGCAAGTGGCCAAAGAACAAGGTGTGAAGAATCTTATGGCTCGTGGTGATGCAGAAGCTGATTGTAAAGCAAGTGAGAAGCCTTTTCCAGGTAAAAAATGGGAGGTGAAACATTACCGGAATCAGGTTTGGGATTCCATTGAATTCCTTGATGCTTTCTCCATTGAGGCAATACCTAGGGAGAAAAACAGCGAGGGCTGATTCACTAGCTTGATCTCGGGGTCACTCTTGATTCCTCATCTGATTTCTCTCGGGATAAGTTCACCATTGAGATGGTCCATCGGCCTAGTGTACTGATAATGCCAATAAGCGGCAAGTCTTCAATAATGATCAACATTTGCTTTCCTTCACGGAACTCAAGGGTAATTTCGAACAAGCTGTATTTTGAGGAAGTAAGTGACAACCTACCTCGTGAGAATGTGCCCTTTGACCAAGCGATCACCCAGGAAGAAACAGATCAAGATGGATGCATCGATCTCAAAGGAAACAAGATTCCTAAAGGTTTGGTGAGTTTGGAGGAATTATTTGATAAACATGACGGGTATGTGAAATCTAAAGCCTTCTTTGGACCTCGTGCATCAGGTGAGTATGATAAGATTGATATTGGGAGTTCTAATGACCCTAAGCTAGTAAATATTGGAAAATGTTGCACAGCAGATGAGAGGAGAAAAGCAATTGATCTTCTAAGAAGGTATAAGGATGTTCTCGCTTACTCTTATGAAGATTTGAAAGCTTTCAAACCAAAAGATATGCAGCACTCTATTCCTCTTAAGCCTGGAATTAAGCCTTTCAAACGAAAAGAGAAGCAATCTGACCCCAAAATAGTGACACCATCTTTCAGGAGATACAAAAGTTGTTGAAGGCTAAAATTATTTTTCCCATTCACCATTCAACATGGATTGCAAATATTGTGCCTGTTAGGAAGAAAAATGGTGAGATCCGCATCTGTGTTGATTTCAGGAACCTGAATCAGGCTTCTCTGAAAGATAATTATCCTTTGCCCATGATGGATCAAGTATTGCAAGCGATGCAACGAGGATCTGAAATGTTATCTATGCTTGATGGATTTTACGGATATAATCGGGTAGAGGTTGATCTTGTAGATCAACACAAAATAGCTTTCACTACTCCTTGGGGCACCTTTGCTACAAGAGAATGCCTTTTGGGCTTATTAATGCTTTGGTGCCACTTTCCGAGAGCTATGGATCGGATTTTGGAAGCTTAAAAGGAAGTGTATTGTCATATACCTTGATGACTGTGAGTGTTTTCCAAGACAAGAGCGATCATTTTGATCACCTAGAGAGCGATTCTGCTTTGAGATGCGAGAGCATGGGATCTCTCGAACCCTAAAAAATCTGTCTTTTGTGTCAGGAGGAAAGTTATTAGGGCACATCGTTTCCAGGATGGTATTAAGATTGATCTGAGCGAGTTCAAGCCATCCAGACAAATTCCTCTCCCAACCCAGGTAAAAAGGCGTGCACTCCTTCTTGATAAGATCAATTTCTTGAGAAGATTCATCCACTGATTTTGCGAAATTAACTTTGAATATTTCTCGGATGATGAAAGGAAGCAAACATTTGGTTGGTCTTACGAAGGAAAGGAATCCTTTGAAGGTATCAAGAAGCTATCGCTAAAACTCCTGTTTTTAGCTTTGTCACGATTTTAATAAAGATTTCATCATCTATTGCTATCTTCTGAGATAATACCTTGGTCTTGTGTGTTAACTCAAGAAGACTCTAATGAGCATGAGCTACCAATCGCGTTCATGAGCTATATTACGAAAGATCACGAGTTGAAATACACCATGATGGAGAAACATGCTTTTGCGGTGGTTAAAGCTGTCAGCGGTTTCACTTTTACATCCTCAACTCTCATTCCATGGTATTGGTCCCGGATACAAGCTGTTAAGTCAATCCTCACACAACAAGAATTTGGATCCAAGAGAGGAAGCTGGGTTGCTTTAAGGTCCAAGAGTATGACATTGACATCAAGCCGACCAAGGCTGGTTCGTGGAAAAGGTCTTTGTGAGCTCATTCTTTGAAGGAGCTAAGCATGAATTATTGGAGAACAAAGTTGGCCTTCCTACCGTTACATTCCTTAGTTCGGTTGACGAATGGTATCTTGACATCACCCATTTTCTCACCTATGGGAATGCCCCTCTCATTTAACTACGCCAAAGAAAAAGGATTGTTAAATTGAGGTCGATCTGATATGTATTATGGGAAAATGCTTTGTTGAGCGTGGCTTAGATGGGAGATTTTTGAAGTGTGTGGACAAGGAACAGAGAAAGTTGCTCTCGGCTTTTCATGATCGGGCATGTGGAGGGCACTATTCATCAACGATTTCTGACTCATAAGATACTCCGTGGAGGATACTCTGGCCTTCCTTGTTCGAGAGATGCATCCAGGTGGGTGGATAAATGTGAGGCTTGTCGGACCTTTGTGGGAAGACCTAAATTGGCTTCTTTGCCTCTCAGAAGCCGATTGTGATTGAGGAACCATTTCAACGGTGGGGTTTGGACTTCATTGGTACACTTAATCCTGCTTCTAGTGCTGGTCACACTCATGTACTAAGCTACCATGGACTATTTCACCAAATGGGTGGAAGCTATTCGTCAAGAGCACTACTTACGAAGTGGTATGCGGCTTCATCAAAGAGAACATCTTGGTAAGGTATGGTGTACCTAACAAGATTGTAACTGTGAGATAATGCCTCGAATTTCTCTTGGTGAGATAATGGACTTCTATATGGGTATGGCATTTCTTTGGCTCACTCTTGATTACTACCCTCGGGGGCAATGGGCAAGCGAGAATCTACTAACAAAAATTTGGTGACTATTATCAAGAAAGTTAGTAAATGAGTCTCAACAAAAGCGCACAAAGCTCTATGATGCTCTTTGGGCGAGACAGGATTACACCAAGAGAGCTATTGGGATGTCTCCTTTTCAAGTGGTATATGGAGTAGAAGCTCAATTGCCGGTGGCAGTGGAACTTGCCGACCTTGCACCTAATGAAGGCCATTGAAGATACTAGCTTGGTGATGCTTTGGACAAGAGAATTATGTACTGCACAAACTAAATGAGGAGAGATTGATGGTTGCTTTGATAGGATATCTGTTCACCGAGAAAGGTAAAGGTCTGTTTGACAAAGAAAGCTAGGTTCGAGAGATTTCCAAGTTGGAGACACCGTCTTTGTTATGGGACAAAAGACATGAACCTCGTGGCGGCCATGGAAAGTTTGATTCCACTGTGGCTCGGACCTTTCAAGATCGGACACTTTTCTTGGTGAGAATTCCTTTTATCTTAATTACATGGATGGTTCTCCTCTCCCACTTCCTTATAGTGGGCAATATCTCAAGTTGTTCAAGTCTAGGTGATTAGGGAGTCCTTGTATATTACGTACGGTGTTTTTGTTTTTCTTTCCTTTTGTTTTTTGGTGTGTTGTCCTCTGTATTGAGTGCATTTTTTGACTCAGTGGCCCATGGATAAGGTCTTGATCTGCTTCTCCCGAGTTTGTCTAAGTTCTTGCCTTGTCTCATTCCTTGAATTTATGCCAAGTCATCCCCAGAAGGAGCCAGCTGTTGTCCACTCAAAATTCCCTGCTCTGATAAAAGTAAAATTTCAAAATTTTGAGTTATGAGTGTTTTTCTCTAAAGTGCCTAAGTCGTGAAAATTGAGAAAATCTGTGTTTTGGGTCATTTTGTATGTATTTCGGGCTGTCGGACATTTTTGTCCCACTTTGTCCCAAGTCACGAAAGTGCATTACTGTTCCCGATCGGCGAAATCCCGAAGTTGTTCCATTTTGGGCCCGTCGGAACTTTTTGTCCCAAGTGTCCCAAAACTTATTGTGCGAGATGTTCCATTTTCGGCGAAAACACCGAACCGCGTACTTCGCTTTCTTGTTCCAAATGTCCCAAATCAAAAGTGCAAGTTGTTCCATTTTCGCCCCAAACACCGTAGAGTCGCGTACTCACGAACTTTTTGTCTCAAATGTCCCAAGTTCAAACGGGCCTTTTGTTCCATTTTGGCGAAAAACACCCGAACCGCGTCCTTCGCGTTTTCGTCCCAAATGTCCCAAAATGCATTTGTCGTCTTCTCCTGTTTACCGAATCGGCCGGTGAGCCGCGTGTTTCGCGCATTCGCGTCTCACATGTCCCAGCGTACCAAGTGTCATTCGTGCTTATTTTCCCGCTCTACCCGAATATCATGCTTATTCAAATTGGTGGTTATGTATTAAATGCGCATTCATGGCCTTTCTCTCTCCTAAACGGCTATATAACGAGCATTTCCCCTTTGCATTTTTCACACTACTTCCATGCTATCTTTTGCTCGAACCCTTGCAATTTGCAAACTGCGCGTGTTCCCTCCCTCTGTAATTCCTTTCCAGTCTGGTTTGCGGCTCTGTCCTCCTAGCTCTTATCAATATGAAGATCAAATTTCGAGGGACGGGAGCAAATTTCTCCACTTGAGTCATGTTCGCAATATTGGGGACAGTGAAGCTCGTCATCTTGATTTCGATGATTTTGGGCAAGAATGGCGGGCCTGAAACCCTACACCAATGGCGCGAGATGATTCACGATAGTGGTTTGGCTTTCTTTGGAGGTTTCCCAATCTCGATACGGTGTCTTGATACGTGCTTTCATGCGGAGCTCACTTGACCCGTTTGAGCGAATTGACCAATATACATGGGAACTCATCGCCAAATGGATCTTGCCGCCATTAGCCTTTGCTCTGAGGATTCGAGAGATGGATAATGCCATAGTAGTTTCCGGATCAAGCACGAGGCTGTTCGACCAAGGCAGGTGACAAATATAAGGCACGAGTGGCGAAGTCTGGTGAAGAACCCTAAGAAAGGAGCTTCTCGTCGACCAAAACCCTCTTAGAGAGATTTCAATGAAGAGTTGTCGAGACTTCATAATCTTGTTGGCTCGGGTTATGGGTTTGCCCTCTACCAGCGAATTTCACTTACGGATGTGCCCGCTCATCGGCATGGTGTGCGAAGGAACGCAAAAATATCAATTGGGCGGAAATCATAAGCATGAATTTGATGGAGCGGTTGTCGATGTGCGGCAAACGAAGAAGTTCTATATGACTTCGTACGATGTATACTGGCGGCGTCACGCGATGGTTTGGCTTTTCTTACATCGGCGCTCACAAAGATGATCCGATATATACTTCTTGCCCACGATTCACCACGGAGACCAGCATCGTAATTTGAAGGGTCATGATGCTTTCACCATGTGCGTGGTCGATTGCTTTCGAAGGTGATCTTTGCTTTAGAAGGTTTTGAGATGAAGCCATGAACACGATATCTGATATGGTGCTTATTTCATCGAATTCGGGAAATTTTCTTATATCGGGCTTCTTTGGCTATGAGAGCACTCCTCTGCGGCTTCCCATGTTACTGCTGATGATAAAATGGCCTTGATAGAAATATGCGAGCAACTAGACAAGTTGCACTGAGAACTTGCGAGAGATAAGAAGATTTCTAGCTTGCACTTTCCCATCTCTCTGGGAAACTACACTTGCAAAACAGCTCTGGATGCTCAGAACATAGAGAGAGCTCTGGTACCTATCACCGTTCATTTCTTCAAGCCAAGAACCTGCTTTGACTTGAAGAAGTTTATTGAACAGAACATCAAGATAATCTACCATCATAGGGCGGAGATCTGAGAAGACTCTTTGGGCTGGCCCATGCGAGATGATTTTGAGGCCGGGAGAAGGCATTGTGGCGGGTTCTCCTGCTGCAGTTGATCCAGAACTCGGTCTATACCAAGTTCCTGAAGGTCTCCAGGATGACAATTCTGATCTATACTCGTATGAGTATGAAAATGTGATTAAGCACACTCCTTTGGAGGACCTGGATTGGAACAGGAAAGAGAGGGATGATCTGGCTGAGATCCTTGCTCCAGTCTTAGTCGGGACTAAGGTGCAGTTTTGACAGATGGTTCGAGAATTCGGGAGGCATTCGGGAGAATCCTCTTCTAAGGATGCTTCACACCAAGAAGAGAAGCATCTATTCCAAGGTCAGAAACACCAGTGAAGGCCCCTCCTGCTTCATCAATACAAGGACCTGCGGCTTCTACTCCTTCTTCATCCACTCAAGTGTACCAGAAAAAGCTCAAGGAGGTTAAGAAGGAGCCTGTGGAAAGTGACCCTCAAAGAAAGCAGGCAGAGTTGCCTATGGGACCGAGAGAACATCATTGTTCTCGGTGAAAGTGAAGAAAGCGAAATACCAACTCTTGCGAGTGCTCTGAAGATCCAGTGATAAAGATAAAGAAATCCAGAGCAAGCGAGCTTTCGGGTGATGTTGACTCTTACCGCCATAATTGCCCCAAGTGCCCCACTCACTTCTCGGCTCGAGTCAGCAGTGCTTGCGAGACCTTGAGCGTCATGAGCTCTCTGTCTCTTGGTCCCCTTGCCCCTCCTGCTGATTCCTCTTCCTCTTTTGCGTGGGTGCAACCTTTGGTTGACAAAAGGAAGAGGAAATTTTCCTCCCAAAGCTCAGGACCAAATTTTGATGCTGTTGCAGCCTTGTTGGGCACCACTCCTTCTCGTGCCAAGAAAGCCAAGGTTACCTCTAGAATAGTGTCTGATGCTCAAGGTCAGCAATTCCTGGAGATTGCCAAGCCTACAACGGATAAATCAGAGCAGGACTTGCAGGTATCTGACTTAGAGCTCTCGAGAATCCCAATGGGAGAGTCTACCCCTGAAGGTGAAATTCACAACCTCCAGGAAATAGTCACAAGAGTCATTGGGAGGGTAGAGAAAGGGCAACAAACTATTGAGCAGTTGGAAGAAGCAGGCCCGAGTTCTCACGGGGTTTCATCAAGTCTCTTTTGTCTAAGGACAAAGTTTTAGACCCTACCCCATTGACTACTCTCCCACCTCCTGTAATTCTAAGCCAAGATGAAGTGCAGAGTATCAAAGATATGCACAAGTATTTTCTCATGGCGAGCTATTGAAGCCCTGGTGGATGACATGCTTGTTGCTGGATTAAACTTCATCGATGAAGCTTTCAAACTCCACGAAAAGGTGAGCAATGTGCAACTGAAGCTCTCCTCCACTATCAATATCATGGATAAAGAGCTCAAACTCTGGAGCAGTTGCATAGTAGACCTCCGACTCATGGGACAGGCAGATGAGAACGTTTTGTTGGCGAGTAAAGTCTTTGATGATGCAAAGGATAATCTGCTGAAGTCCTGGGTCTACAGTGTGGAGTGGAAGATCGAGTCTGGAGGAGGCTTTGGGAGGCGAAGAAACAGGTTGGCGAAGGGTGAAGCTTTCAAGACACTTTGGTGGTCTCTGCTTTCAAAGATATACTGCTTGTCATCTTCGGGATGAGACTTACAGTACTTCCCTTTCCTTGCAAAATCAAAGCTCAATTGAGCTTTTGTCAAAGATAACCTATTCAAGAAAGTTCCATCTCGAGGAGAAAATGAAGGAGATTTGCTCTCTTGATCTGCCATTGAAGAAGCAAACAAAGATTATCATACTCATGTCGAGTTTGATAATGAGATGGAGAAGTGTCTTGGATTTTGGACTCGATCTACGACCAACACGTCGAGTCCCTCGTGGCGAGAGACATAGGCGAGGCGTTAAAGAAGTTCGAGCGGCGGATTACAAAGTCGGTGGGTCCCTCTCGGTGGCCAGGCCACTGTCTTCTTCCCCATTCTTTTCTCTTCTTCCCTTTCTTTTCCGTTTTCTTTGTAAAAGGTTGAGGTATTGCGGTTGGCAGTCCTTAACTATTCTTGGTTAAAAGAAACGGTTACGAAGAGTAACTGACTTGTAAGCTATATAATGGCATTTCTACGCCATTCGGAAGAGAGGAAGAACTTGGCATATTTTCTGAAAGTGTAAATAGATTACAAAGAAATCAATACAAAAGGACTTTTCCATTCTTTGTCTATCTGATCTCTGTTATTCCTAAGCTTTCGTTTATTTTCTTTGTGAAGATCATTTGTCTCAAGTTCGTTAGTCTTACCGATTGCATACTCTTCAACTTTGCAAGCTCGGTGATCTTGTATAACCAAGAAGGAACTTTGTGTCCTTGATTAATGAATTTGTGTTATGTTAAGAAACTTTGTGTTCTAAACAAATGTTATTTACAGAACTTTGTGTCTTTAAATTCCATCTTATTTATTCAATACAAATGATCTTGTTTCAATTCATTGTGACTTTCGCATACATAAAGAATTACTCGATATCTATAATTACGCATGTTGCCTTTACTGCTCTTTCCCATACTCTCATTTCCTCGAGTCCTTTTGTATGATCTTCATATGACTTTCTTGATATCCAAGTTTAACCAACAAATTATGTTTTGTACATTTGTAAATAAGTTCGTTTCGAATATCTCCCATTAAAGAGGAGGGACTTTTGTCCCCCAACCTATCACGACCAACACAATGGTGTAACATTATTCCAAAAGTGGAAATACCCAAGTTCATGGGAAGCATATAAAGAAGAAGGCTCTTAATATCACATGGTCAATTTTTACAGAGTTGCAAACACACTATAATAATAGTGTGGTCAAGAACTACTTTATCCAATTGGCAAAGTTATGACAAACAGGGTCAATAAAGGATTATATTCAACAATTCCAAAGCTTTTCATTGTGTGTGGATACAATTACATATGACAATCTGAATGATTTATTCTTAGGTGGTCTCAAGGATCACATCCAACATGAGGTATGAATGTTTGATCCACTCATTGTTTCTAAATCTATTATCATGACACGTAGGGTAGAGGAAAAATTCCTTGCCATGAAGAGGAATAACTTCACTACCATTAGAGATCATAACACCTCAATACCATCATTCCCTCAACCTACAAGGTTGACACCTCAACAAATTGAAGAGAAAAGAGAAAAGTTTATGTTTCAATTGTGATAGTAAATGGAGCAAAGGACATAAATGTGTAGAGAAGAAATTGTTTTACATTGAAGGGACTAGTGAGGAGGAAGAATATGATGAAACAAGTGAAGAAGTAGTAGTGCCATAAGAAGACCTTGAAGAGCCCCATCCGACTATCTCATGCCATGCTCTATCTGGTATTAGCACTCCATAAACCCTTAAGGTGGTGGGTTACCTTAAGAAGCAGAAGATGACGGTATTTATTGACTCTGAGAGTACACATAATTTCATCAATAATATGTTGGCAACATGGCTAAATTGTTTCATCTATCCAACACCTAAATTTCAAGCAACGATTGCGAGATGGCATCACAGTCCAATGTTCATGGAAATGCTATAAAATCAAACTTATGATGGGTGATTACAACTGGAGTCCCCTATGTTCGTTATTCCCATGGGCAGAGTTGATATTGTCTTAGGTGTTCAATGGCTCATAACTTTGGGCACCATAAAGATAAATTTCCAAGAATTGTTCATGTGCTTTCATTCTAAAGGAAGATAATTTGAACTCCGAGGACTACAAGAAAATCTCCACAATTGGTTAGCTCTCACCAAATGCAGAAGATTCTAAGAAAGGGGTCGGAAGGATTTGTAGCACGATTGTTCTCTATGGAAGTTCAACCACCAAATACAGTTGCACATCTTGATCTTCGAAGGTTATTGATAACCATGCAATTGTCTTCGAGGAGCCAAAAGGATTGCCTCCCAAAAAATCATGATCATGTCATTCAGTTAGTTCCAGGAATCCAACCCCCCAACATCAGGCCTTATAGATACCCATATGTGCAAAAGAGTGAGATTGAGAAGATGGTAGAGGAAATGTTAGAAGCATGTATTATCCGTCATAGTCAGAGTGCTTATTCAGCTCCGGTGGTGATAGTGCGTACGAAGGATGACTGTGGTACATGTCTAGACTACGAGAGAACTTAATAAGTACACTATCAAAGATAAGTTTCCTATTCCTATCATTGATGATTTGTTAGATGAGTTGTATGGTGCAATTTATTTTACAAAACTAGATCATTGTTCTGGGTATCACCAAATTAGAATGAAGGAAGAGGATATTCATGAGACAACCTTCGTGGACTTATCAAGGCCATTATAAATTTCTAGTGATGCATTTTGGCCTTACTAATGCACCATCCACATTTCAAATTTTGATGAATTATGTATTTCGACCATTCCTACGGAAGTTTGTCTTGGTATTTTTTGATGATATCCTAATCTACAACAAATCATGAGAGGAACACTTACATCATGTAAATAAGGTCTTGGAAGCTCTGGAGCAACATCAACTGTATGCAAAGCCTTCAAAGTGTTCTTTTGGGGTAAAGGAAGTGGAATACTTAGGCCATATCGTCTCTCATGAAGGTGTCAAGGTGGAACCTTGTAAGATCAAGATCATGGTGGAATCAAAATTTTCCAACCCACAAGAATTTGCACGGTTTCTTAGGGCTCACAAGGTACTATTGTAGATTTGTAAAGAACTATGGCAGTATAGTAGCACCACTCACAATATTATTGAAGAAATACTCCTTTCATTGGAATAAGGAAGCTTCCAATGCATTTGAAAAATTGAAGGAGACGATGTGCACCACCCCAATGCTAGCAACCTCAAATTTCTCCAAGACCTTCATCGTTGGATGTGATGCTTTAGGAAAGGGGATAGGTGCAATTCTCATGCAAGAAGGACACCCCATAGCATTTGAGAGTCATCAACTAAAAAGAAAAGAATTTGTTGAAGCCCACATATGAGAAGGAAATGATGGCAATCTTGCATGTGGTCAAACAATGGAGACCATACCTGATGGGTAGACACTTCAAGGTAAAGACAGATCATGATAGTTTAAAATACTTCTTAGAGCAACGAATATCTTTTGAAGAGCAACAAAATGGGTCACAAAAATGTTGGGTTATGACTTTGAGATCATTTATAAGAAAAGGGAAAAATTGTGATCGTTAATGCACTATCTAGGAGGGACGAGTCCATAGAAGCATTGTTATGTGTCATCTCGATACTAAAGGCAAATTGGTTAGATCGCAGACAAGGGCAAAATGGCAACAAGTTGCAGAGACCCACACTCATTCGAGTCTCCAACAAGATCCAAGTAGATCGACAATTTTATATGGAAAGGTGATACATGGTGGTATAAGGACAAAGTTATACTTATGGAACTCTACGCTTGAAAATTAAATTCTTTCGGAGCTTATTCTTCTCCACTAGGTGGCCTCTCTGGGTTCTTAAAAACTTATTATAGAGTTAAACAAGATTTCTTTTGGGAAGGGTTCAAAGGAGATGTTCAAAAATTTGTGGCAAAATGTTTGGTGTGTCGACGTAATACGGGTGAGATCATTAAGACACCGGGTCTCCTACAACCTTCGTCTAATCCTAGTCAACAATGGGAAGAGGTTTCTATGGATTTCATCACAAGATTACCAAAATCAAAAGGTAAAAGTGTAAGCATGGTCGTGGTGGATAGACTTACCAAATATGCTCATTTTTGTGTCTTATTTCATCCTTTTACAACCAATACAATTGCCATCTCTTTTATGGATACAGTTCAAAAGCTCCATGGCACACCCAAAATTATAGTCATTGATTGTAACCCTCTTTTTACTAGCAATTTTTGAACTAATTTGTTCTCTTGTTTGGGTACCCAATTGGCTCAGAGTTCATCTTATCATCCCCAATCTAATGGGCACGCTAAGGTGGTAAACAAATGTTTGGAGGTATATTTTCAATGTTTTACTTCGGATAAACAAGAACGATGTGTGCATTGGTTGCCACTTGCAGAATGATGGTATAATAATTCATTTCATACCTCATCCAAAATGTCTCCATTTTTGGCACTATACGGGTACCATCCTCCATCACTTATCTCTAGCTTGAAGGTTAAACCTAAAGTGAGAGCAGTCAAAGATTGCATTCAACACTAGCATGAAGTACTCTCTAACCTTCGAGAGCATTTGGCAATTGCACGAAACCGTATGAAGCAATAGATTGATCAACACCATAGTGAGCGTCACTTTGAAGTAAGAGACTTTATTTTATACGATTGTAGCCATATAAACAATTGTCTTTAAAAAATAGAGGAAGGATAATAAATTTGCACCTAAATACTATAGTCCTTACCAAGTTTTGCAAAAAACCGATAGTGTGGCATACAAGCTAGAGCTCCATCGTGCAACTAAAATACATCTAATATTTCATGTTAGTTGCTTGAAAGTCATTGACGAGAAGGTGTCCACCCAATCAATGTTACCTGAGCTAAACGAGGAGGGAAGGATCATATTGGAACCTGAAGTGATCCTTCAGACACGCACCAAAAGGCTACAAACAAGAGTCGTTATCGAGTGTCTAATCAAATGGAAGAATCGGGCAAAGAAGATGCAACATGGGAAGATGAAACATTTCTGCGGAACATCCACAAATTGCCATCATTGGGAACAATGTTGCTCCTAAGGGAGGGGCATGCTACGCCCTTGGTCCTATAACTTATATTGAATATGTATGGCCGACTTGTGTCTTACATAATCTCATCTTATCATATGTCATTCATTTATGTTTTCATATGCTTAGTAGGTCGGCCTAAGTGATGGCCATAGTATAGAAAGGGTATATATAGGAGGTAGTAAGGAGTTGTTAATCATCATATTGAGCACTTGAGTCTTATTGTAGGGTTTGGGGTTGCCCGGTGGTTAAGGCAGACTACTTACATATTGTGATCATTTCTCTATATTTTGGTGTTCTTTGGTGTTATATTGTTGTTAATATTCAAATCTATCTAAGTAATTTCATTACGCTTACTCAATCCAATAAGTACTTAGATCATGTTTCTCACTCCAATAAGTTTCAATACCGTTGGATTACTAGTATACCAATCATGTTACCTCAACATGTTCCTAGAAGGAATATGACCCACTATATATACACCAACAAAACTTTTTCATGCTAATAATATTATGATCCAAATATATAATGTACAAAAATAATGTAGAGCATAACATAAATCAAACGCATAAGAAATGCTCAATGGATCAGTTTGTTTTGATATTCAATACAATAAAAATATAAATATAAATATAAATAGTTTTGAGGTAGGAAAACACCATATAATATTTTCTTAAGAAATGATCACAAGATTTCTTCTATGACAACTAAACCCGCTTTGGTACTCCACTCCTAATACCAAATTAATTCTTGATTGCTTGATTCCAAATAAAATAATATTAAACGTTCTTTACAATATCTAATCCAATATAATTAAGGTGGGGTAAACTTTTAACCCACCCATAATCCAATACAAAGCAACCCTTATATCCCAATATAATGAACCATAAGTTATACATGCCCATGTCGGCATCTCCATAAACTCCAAACGTATCAAAACACCATGGGCCCAGACGGATAACATTCCACCTCCTTTGTTATCTAACAAATAATAATTCAAGTCTATGACATTAGGACTTGGAAAACATCAATATATCAAGTGGGAGGGACTTACTCTCTTGTGGCAAACTTTTAGGATAAATCTCAAATCATTCTTTGATACCAATAACTCCTAAATTTATAAAATTTGGACTTGCCAAACATCTATAAGTAGAGCCGGAGGTAATTCCTCATCTAGAATCAATAACTGATTTTTGAGGGAATCAAATCCTAAATTTTAGGACAAATTCCAGTGTTTTTAAAGTACACTTGCAAAACCTAGAGCTTTCGGAGATTGGTAACGACATGTATACATCAGTGATCAGTGTAGTCCAATGCAAAACAAAATAATCCTTGATAAGTGTATATCAAATTGTTGAAGCACCCTCTAAGATTTGAAATTTAATGAGCTACCAATCACAACTAGTTAGAAAGCATATTTATTCAACATTTGCCAAATATGCTCAAGAATGAGGTTTACAAAATTCCCCATACAACATGCAGCTTTATACCTGTGTTAATTGAATGATTGGTGTCATATGAGAACTTGGATGGATTAGCTCTTAGGTAATTTTGCGTCTAGTTCTGTTTGTCTCCCTTTTCAAAAACATCTTTTCCAATTCATTAAGAGGTCTTTTTGATCCATCAGGCAAACTAACAAACTTCCGCCCGCCACCTCTTCCACGTTTACCTTTTCCACCTAGTTCCTCAACTGTGATTTTCCATCCTTCTGAAGGCCGTCTACGACTGTATCGATGACATTTTATCTGACCAGCAATCTGTACATATGTAAATATGCTTTTAGTTTACATGCATATTTGCTCCAAATGTATGTGAACACCAACAATTCAACAAAAATTAATTCACATTTATTTATTTTCTTCCTACAAAAATATAAGTTATCAATAACTGCAAAGTGGAAACTTCAAATACCTTTGCTTTGTTGTAATTCATACGCTGCACAAATTCCTGATAAAGTATTTCATCCTCCTTCTGAGATATCTCCCATAGCATTTCATCTGGATCTTTTGCAGTGCCATCCCAGTCCTCAGGCATAACTTTGAAATCAGGATTGTTAGGAAGTTGTGCCACATGAAACTCACGATCTCCGAAATTCGCAAACCTGCATGGTACAGATCAACATAAAGCTTTGGATGCTGATATCACAGCCAAATAGCACATTGCACTTCTGCATGAAATTTTTGTTTGGCGAGTAACACAGAACCAAATTGCCATACATGGAAACTAAATAATAACATAGACAAGCACAAGTTGTATTATTAGTATCACCAATTGTGGGAATTGACTAGGATATAAGTTCACATCTACAATAAGTTTATACACATGCAGAATGTCAAGCATGAAAACACATATTTCCCTCTACCAAGAATGGAAAAGGCCCTTTCTGCAAGCATCTACAGCCCACAGAGAAAATAATTTGTTATTAAAGACGTAATCACTCTGCAACATGGTTTTACTCTTGAGTTCAAATTATTGTACTAACATCATATGCATGGTGCTTAGGTCTTTTATAAACAATTCAAACTAGTTAATGTAAAAGTGATTTGATTCATGCAAGATTGCAAGAGTTTGAGATCACAGGAGTATACAGGATTTTGGTGTGCGTTACCTAATGTAGATTCCCAAAAATTAACTAGATAGATAACAAGCTTGTAACAATAAGAACCTTAAATGGTAACATCTTTGTGGCGGAGTGATGTGTGGTGTTGTATGTGTACAGTACCAGATATAACCATTCCATCCACTTGCTCTGCTTATCCCCTACGTACATCTTTGAGTACCCTTTGTTCGTTACCTTTGCCTATTAATTTCAGGGTGATAGGTGATACTAATGTTAAATGTCACCCCTGCTAGTCAAAACAGTTCCTACCAAACATTACTCTAGAAGATGCATTCCTGATCAAAAAGTATCCGCTAGAGATCCCTTGTAGCTTCAACACGTGTTGGAAATACAGCTTAGCAACCTTACGACAATTAAAATCTGCCTTTGTCATACGCATAAAATGAACATAGTCAATTGATTTACCACAACAAAGGTTCCACCTTTACCTCCATACCTTGGTAAGCTTGAGATCAAGTACATGGACACAATTTCCCACTTCTGATTCAAACTGGCATTTGGTTAAAAGGCCTGGAGATGTAAAACTCGAGACTTTGTTTCACTAACAAGTATCACATTCAACCACAAATTAAATACCGTCATCCCTCGTTTTCTGCCACAAAAATTGGAGGTAATGTTTTTGGAGGTTTCCTAGAAACATACATGCCTTTACTAACAGGGACTCATGTCCATGCTCAGGTGCCTTTCAAACTAAAAGGGAGTTGTGTCTTAAGTAAATAGTCTAAAGAAGATGATGCCAATAGTGGATTTTCCAAGCCTTCCTCTTCCTTCCATCTACAATTCTTGTTTGAGTTGGACTGCAGTAGGGTTACTTCAATAATCCTAGAGATCATCTCGTAGCCAAGAAAGTTGGGTAATAGAGATGGCATGAAAGACGAGCTACTCCTCTTGGCATGAAAATGCATCTGCCACTACATTCTCTTTCCCCTTTTTATAGAGGATCTCAAAGTCATATTGATCCATATAGGATCAGAAAACAAACACCTTCAACAAAGAACTATGAATTCTGCAAATTTGTAAGTAAAGGTAACTATTTATATAGAGGCAGTAATGCCATGCAAACTGGCATTGGCAGAAGTGTCATGGGCAGTTACTGAAATGTCATTGAAAGTCCTGCGGGAAGTGGCCGCTGGCACAAATGGCACTGGCAGTTCTGAAAATGTCAGTATTGGTTGTGCTCTGCAAAGTGGCATCCTGCCAGAATGCCACAAGATAAGAAAAGGCCAAGAAGCGATGCCTCTTCTAATTCCTTGGTTGGGGGACTATTAGTGCACGTAAGGACGCCTCCAACACCTGTATAATTAAGTCATAGCCCAATTGTGAAGGCATGAGTGTAAGAAGCGAGTGGTAAATAATTCAATTGCTTGTAAGAGGAAGTGTAAGAGGTAGCAGAGAGTTGAGAGAAGTGAAGCAGTACTGAGTTGTTGTAAGCAAACTCCAATTGTGTTCTTTGTAATTGCCCTAGTTGAAGGAGGGACAGTAAACAATTGACACTACCAAATTGGTTCTCCCCACACTGGGGTTTCAACTGTACTTTTTTTGTGTTTAAGGTGCTATTTTTGTTGGAATTCAACTATTATGTTCTTGTTTTATTTCCAGAAAAATTAGATCTGATTATAGCATAAACTCTATTCACTGCTATTTGAAATTCATTTGAAGTAGTCGCTATAGTTTATTATTCTCAAATCTGCATTTAATTTCCAACAAATAGAAACTTGAGAAATTACAGATCGCATATGCCTGTAGGAGATCAATCCATTTTGTTGTTCTGCTGTAGCCTGTGAGCGTTCCTTGAGTCAAAAGGTGCTGATCGGTTTTAATAAAGAACTTGACCACTGTATGCAGTATGGCACTTGCCCACTGCATGCAGAAAGGCCAACATTTCCTTCTTGTATGTCAACATTTGTCGTTATCTGTCATTCAACTTCCATCTTCCGAAGTAAATGGGATGATCAGCTTGAGAGGGTACTTCACAAAGACAAAACCCAAAAGAACCACACCCATTGATGAAAGGCTTAGAGAAATCATATGTAATTAAAAATGGAGCATACACAAGAGCTTGCTTGAGCTCCTCAAAAGCTTTATATGGCCCGTCAGACCAATTGAACACATGCATCCCTCTTGAGAACAGTCCGAGAATGAGCTATTGTAGAGAACATTCTTACAAACCCTAAGTAGAACCTTATCAAGCCTAAGAAACCATAATTTTCATCAGGATTTTTGGCACAGGCTAATTACATGTGGCCTTTATATTTGCAAAGTATGCACGCACCACTTCTGCAGAAATAATATGGCCCAGGTATTCTAAGGATGACGTAGCAAATTCACAATCAGATGCCTTGGCATAAAACATCCCCTTAGCCAAAATACCCATAACAGCGCTCATATGCTCTAAATGGGATGCAAATCATTTATAGTAAATGAGGATATCATCAAAACATACAAGGATAAACTTTTAAGGAACTTGTTGTAGACCCAGTTCGTCAATGCTTGAAATGCAGCAAGAACATTAGAAGGCATTACATGCTCCAAAACTTAGCCAATGGGGAAAGAGACTAGAGGGCAGGAAGCCCAAAGCAGAGGGATTGGATTCACCGTTACTTCCCTCTACTAACAAATGCTTGAAGCGTTTGAGTGTCGTGTGCGTCCCCTTGACTTGTGATTATTACCAAAAATACACAAGAAAAAATGTCATGAGGTTAATGACTACTCGTGAAAATCATCTTGATAGTGACCTTAATGCAGTCTTCTATTGAATTCATGTATCTGAATCGATATTTAATACTGTCCAGCATAGTTACCAGGTCCGGAAATCCAGATTTGTTCGGAAGGGGAAAAAATCCGAAAATCCGGAATTCTTGAAAAAGTTCGAAAAATCCGGTCCGATATATATATTAGTTGAATTTTATAAATGTGAAAAATTGACAAATACAATGAAAACCTTCAATAATGTAATGTAAAATGTTATATTTTTTAATATATAGGGTTGATAGTTGACTGTTTTTTCCAGAAAACTACAGAAAATGTTAAAAATTAAAAATTCCTAAATTAGGGCCGACCTGGACCGAATTTATCCGGGTCAGCTGAAAAATCCGAATCCGCCAGATTTTGTGCAGATCCGGCCGGATTTGGTAACTATGCTGTCCAGACCTGAGATATATCTTTGCAAAATACTCCACCCCATGTAACTCATCAAGAGATCATCAATCCTGGGTTTACGAAAGTTGTTTTTAAAGGTGATATTGTTGAGTGCCATGTAATCAATGCAAAGACAATATGACCCATCATTCCTAACTAGAAGGACATCAATGCAACATAAGGGCTCTTATTGGGGAAGATGATCCCAACCTCTGTAGCTCTTGTACAAGTCATCCAATCTACAACTTAACAAAATGCCAGTATCAGTAATGTCCTACCACTGCTGCGCACTTAGCAAGAGCAAGCTCAGCAATATGTTCCAATCCCCGTCTGGCAGCAGTTTCTTCGTATAGTCCTGAAAGACTACCTTGTAATTACAAAGTAACTTTGAACTACCTAGATCTGGATCACGAGGATCACATGGATCCGCATCTGTGTAGTGCAAGTGGGCAATAAATAACAAAAGTGTCCCTACAGAATTTTTTTCATTTGGCTTCAGGCAACAATCTCGGTTCCCTCAATGAGGAAAGAATTTAAAGGTAAACTTGTGATCCCCTTGCTTGGACTGTAAATAACCTTTCCTGAAGATTGGTGAATGTTTCTAATGAGTACAGCTGTTGAACACCCAGTACGACATCCACTCGCCCAATATCAACAACACAGAATTTATCCTTGAGTATGTAGTCAGCCACTATAAGCTCCACATTATATACCACTCCGAGGAATTCAAAGCTTTGATGGCCTGGGACCCAAATAGGAAAGTGTCTACTAGGAGATTCAACCTAACACTTGTTTGTTTCCTGAATATTAAGAGTACTACCTAGGTCCACCAAAACCACAATTGAGTCTTTTCAATATGGCCCAAAAACTTGAATGTTTCAAACATTCCAACCCTGCCGTTGTAGAAAGAGATATGGATGGTTTGATTGTTTCAACTCCAGTAAGGGTATCTTCATTGTTAGGCTTAAGATTAGACTCGGTGAACACACATCTCCAGCCATGAATTTTGGGGGCTACAAAGTACAAACATATCCCTTACTCCAAGGTTTGGAACACTTACACCATGGGGTTGCAATTCAGGGGTTGGGGTTTGTGACATTTTGATACCTACAGTTTTATGATTGGGGGTTACAAACATACCCTTACTCCAAGGTTTGGAACACTTACCCAGGGGCTTGCAATTCAGGGGTTGGGGTTTGTGACATTTTGACACCTACAGTTTTATGACAAAAATTTAGATTTCCCCTTTAACCTTCTTATCAAATGTATTGCCCTTCTTTTCAAATCTTAAGATCTTTCTTCTAATAGCTTCCACATGGATCTCTGATCCTAGCCATAGAGATAGCATCTTCAAGAGCTCTTGAATTAACTATCCTCGACTCAATTAAATTTTTGCTCCCAAGTTGGAGATGTAGATATCAAGCACCATATCTTCTAGAAGTGTAAGCCTTCAACTCTAAAACTTCAAATTTCCCTTTGTACTCTTTGACTGTGATATCTTTCTGAAAAACATGCATGAGTTCAGCATAGTATGATTCATCCCAACTTTGATCCACTCTGAATCAAAAGCCTCAACAAACTAGGTAAAGCTCCTCTAGGTTTTCGCAAGTCATTTTCACCCCCATGTATGAGCTGCCCCATTTAGGTGATGCAAAGTAGTGTTTAGCTCCTCCTCGCAGTTATAAATCCACTAAACCATGAAGACTAGCTGAACCTCATTAAGCCACTTGTCTACCTCTTCTTCCTTCCAAAATCGTATTGTGGGATATTCATCAGCAAGTTAAAAGAGGACCTCTAATTGGCCTTATTCCACCTAGTCCTCTTAACTCCTCATTCAAGGGATTAGCAACTTCCCAGGGTTGGCATTCCCTTCCTCAAACTCAGAAAACAAACTTCTATAGTTTGAGGTCCTTGACTTTGAATACTTTGGGGCTTTTTCCAAAATAGAGATTCTCCTTAATATCTGCTATAAATTCAGCAAGCAATCTCTTCAGCACTTTCTTCGTCAAAAATTTTAAATTATTTTTTTCACAAACACCCCTTGGCATTTTTGGCAGTGACAGCAAAAAGCAACTGAAGCTCTAATAGCACTTGTCACATTCCTAAACTATTTGCACAAAAGAAAATATGGACATTCTAATTAAAAAAGACGACAATTAGAGCACCAGATCACCCAAATGGATTGCACCTGCAAATACAACTGCTAAAACACAAGTTCTCACACAATGGCAACCCTAGAAATTTCATTAGAAAGTGAGAATGAAAAGCATACATCCTTTGTTAATATACTCAATGAGAAAAGGAATCTTAATGAACTCATGTGATATCCTTCATTAATCCCGTGTTCCTGAAACAATAATACTACTATAGACTTAGCGACAAAAACATCCTATAACATAAAATTAATACTACGTTGCACCTAGGGACACAGCATGCTCTCTCCCATGCACTTACAACCTTTGCCAGTTCTGAATCCTGATTGGAATTTGCTAAAAGAACCCCTTGTACGTAGATTTGCAAGTTTGTATAGACTGTTGGAAATGTTGGAGACTAGTTTCAGGTTGTCGAATGCTTAGTCCTTCACTCTTGTGTTTCCATTCCCACCAGTGATTTATCTCACATATGCAAACCCACAGTCTTGAGAACATTACCATCAAAAATTAGGCGACCCACAAAAAAAAGTTGTCAAGACTCCTACCCTGATCAATCTAACAGTTGAAACATCTTCTGTGCATGTACTTGACATTTCCTACAACTGCTATATGCTTCTCCAAAGTTCGTACACTGAATTTGAGCTCTCTACATCAAACATGCCTTGTTCACATTAGTAGCAACAAGTGAGTTGCTCATATTGTGCATTTCACAATCGCTATCAACCTCCACTCTTGTATTGAACAACATTGATCAATTAGGAAGCCCTTTTGATCCCAAAAAGCTTAGTAATTGCCATGAGGAAATAATTCCTCCCCCATCTCTCTTGAGTACCATTTTTCTGTACTTGCAATTGCCCCTTAATGCCAACTTGCTAAAGTTATCTCTCCTTTTGATGTTTTCAACGTTCTTTTGTAGCACCAGCACTTATTCCACCTGCACGCATGCATCAAGTGCAAAAATCTACAATAGAAAGCAATATTTGCACTCTTCTTTATCCAACATGGTTGGTGTTATGTGTAATTTCCGCACACCTCCCAAAAACAAAATCTTGATGTTACTGTGACAAGGCCATTTTACAATCTTTGATACAATCGACATCTTAATGTTCCTTACTCTTCTCATATTTTAATTTGTTAAGGCCCTACGTATAGCTTGGTCTAATTGTTTCATTTTGATTGCTCAATCAGTTTGTTTTCTCTGATTGCCTCTTAGGTGATTGTGCAAACTAAGGTATGGGCTAGAATACTCATGTTTTTATTGGCACTGTGGCATTAAAATTTGACAACATTTTGGTTAAGTTGATTGATAGTTCTAAAATGGATGTTGTTCCTTCTTCAGACTACAATGCTGCTTGTCTTTTGGGATTTGCCAAGCAAAGAAGGAAGTTATTGTGAATTTCTAAGGCTAGGAAGTAAGCATTGTCTAACCCATTAGTGAACATTGTAACACTAGTAAATCACTACCTTGGCAAGTTCAAGGTTTTTGAAAGAATGCGTATAGCAATAGAATGTTATGATTTGATTAAAGGCTAGCATTATTACTCCAAAGTATTGCTAGGAATGTAGATCTTTTGAGATGAGGACCTTGTAACATAAGTGATGTTGCTAGGCATAATAGTCCATATTCAACTTAATGCACATAGATGTTGGTAAATTAGGATATAGCCTAAAGTTTGGTCAATTGTTGTCTTTTTCAAAACATAACTGCTTTTCTTTTGGTTTTAGTGGCTAATGGAGAGCTAGTGGAGTAATGGCAATACAGGGGCATGCCTGTATTCATGCAGCACATCCCTAGGCCTTTGGACTTTTTAATCCCAAATCTTTTCGTTTCGCCACTAAATTAGGTAGAACACAACCGGAAGCAAAACAAGACAATTTCTAAGCTAGGGAAGGATTTTCTTGCTTGTTGATTCTATTGGGATTTGGAGACTTTGAGCTGGCTCTCTAGTATAGTTTTCTTAATCTCTTTTGTAATCACTGTGAAGCCGTGATATCATTGTAAATTTGAAGGATTTTAAAAAGCTTCTAACTTGTTTTTCATTGGGATTTTAAACTACATGGAGTGGCAGCTTGGAGCTCCTCCCCTATTCATTCATATACAGCTTGCTTGTGTTTGAAAAGGTATGTACACCTCCTCGTTTCAATTGGCATTTGCAGAAATAATGTTTCTCATTAACGGCATTAGCTTGAACTAAAAATAGAGGGCATTCCTTTGTCTTTTCAATAGAATTTGGTGCCCAACAAAGTATTCATTTTCTTGCTTTCTTAAACATCGGAAATGGAAAGTTTTCCATTCATTTATGGGGTTGTATGCTTCGTTGTTTAGATTGCTTCCACATTCAATGGGCTCAAGCTAGAGGACTACAATGAAAAAAGTTTGGTTTGTGATAATATTTATAAACTTGTAGGGTTTTGGACATTATAATGGGTGCTCAGAAGTCATGTAAATTATTTAAGCAAATTCTCTTGCAATAAGATCCCTAACCCAAGGATTTTCAAGCAATTTCTTCATCTATATGGCTTCCACTTGCTTTCTATTTGAATTTTTCCCCCTTTGCTCTAAAATGATTTATGTTTTTGGGTGAGTTAGTGAAGAGAAGAAAGTTGATTTCTATAGCAAACTTTGTTGTTATGATTATGAAATGCTTGTGGTGCTTGTGTGCGAAGTGGCTCCTCTTGTAGTACCAAAAATACATGATGAAAAAATGTAATTAGGGTAATGACTACTCATGAAGGTCATCTTGAGGTGGGTTAAACACACGCAAACAAAAATCCCACAAACATTAATAATCTAAATAAGTTGCTTGTCGAAGCCTTTAATCACTTAACACAAATAAATGAATGGGTTGTAATTGGGCTAATCCCACATTGGTAAAAAATGTGAGACGAGGGTTTCTAAAAGATGTGAACATAGAAGGAATGATGAGGAATCGAAATGCAAACATACTAGTTAGTGTGTCCATCATTTTATTATGCAATAGATAATTACCAAATGGTTGTGGCAGTTACAACCAAACATTAGTTAATACATAACTAATAGTGATTTAATAATAAAATATAAGCCTTATATTTTAATACCCCCTCTTAATGCTTACACTTCGGAAAAAAAAAAACATACTTGACAAAGAATTAGAATAGAAAAACCGAAGAGAGCCATACATTCATCATAAGCATTTTCTTTGAAAACAGTTTTTTGACCATGTAGAACTCCATCAAACAGCCTCATAACCTTCGTAAAGGTGTAGCTCCTGAGCTAAACTCCCAAGTTCCCAGATTCTATAAAATCACAAATTACGAACCTCCCAAAGTATTAAACAACCATCTATATTCAGCTACATTCAAAGCGCTCCATCAAGTTGTCTCGTGACCCTTGTAAGGGTATAATTCCCAAGATCCGCAAACTCCCGAACTAATTGTGCAAATCATCCATGATTCCATGTTGAGCTTCATCTACGCTAGGTCCCCTCTTGTTTTGAAAGTGTGGGCTTCTTAAAATACGTATTCTTCGTCAACAAATTCTTCACCACTTTTAACATTTGGTAGATCTTCAACAATGGCTATATTAACTTCATTTGGTTTGTCTTTGAGCTTTCCCTTGTTGTATTTAAAAGGTGGGTTGTTTAACAATATAGCTTTAGCATCTTCATCGTCAAACGTAGCATTGACTTTTGTTAGTTATCTCATGAGAGACCTCAAATCATTTATGTAGCTACACGTGACATGGTTTCACACACTAAGTGATTCTAGATCCATAAATTAATGTAACTGGAAAATACAAAGTTTATGGAGCAACTTCTTTGATGAAGCTTTAAACCAAATGCTACTCACCTTTATTATCTCAATATTATGACACAAGAACCTTGAAAAATAAATGAATATTAATAAAGGTCTACCATGAATCTTACTACTGTGTAATGACCCTTTCAAGGGTTTTGACCAAAAAATAGGAAATTAGCTCAAAACCAAAGATCTCCAAATCTATTTTTATGATCAACAACTGAAATAAATATTAAATCTGCAAACTACCAGGGCAGTGAACTGTTTATGGAATTCGAGTCCACCTTTCACCATGCAAATCAACAAATAATGCCACAAAATAATTATTCTATCCACAACAATATTTATGAATCACAAATACATCAAAAGATGGATGAAATATCAATTTACACAGCTGGAATTAATTATTTAAGATCAGCAACAGACTAGCCAAACCGAGGGCTAGAAAAAATAGCTAAACTTCTCCAAAAATCATGAAAATGCAGATTCCGGCCTTATAAAATATGCCAAATGATATTATGATCTGAAAATGCAAAAATATGTTCACCAAACCACATAAACCCTACTCAAGGTAGGTCGCTCCACATGTAGGAAGCCAAATAAAATCTGAAAATGAAAGATATCTCTCCAAATCAGCCTTATACTTCGATCCTCGTTGGTCGTCGAATAGGACTTTAAGAAGAGCAATAGTCAGGGGACAAGAAGTCCCTCCTCTTTAATGGGAGAGGTTCCCTTATTCAGAAACGAACCTATTTACACATATACAAAGTATGGTTTTCTTGTGGAACTTGGATATTATGAAAGTGTTTTCTATAAGGATCATCAATTACAAAAGGACTGAGGAATGAAAATGCGAGAAAGAGCAGAAAGGCACCATTCAGAATTATAGATGACAGAGTAATTCCTTCGCAAATGCGAGGGTACAACGAATTAGAACAAGATCGTTTGTATCATATTAGGAAGATGAAATTTAAAAAGACACAAAGTTCTCAGAAATAACATCTGTGAGAATACAAAGCTTCTCAGCATAATACAGACAAATGATCTAATAAAAGTAAATGAATAGCTTGGGAATAAAGGAAACCGGATAGACAAAGAATGAAAAGTCCTTCTGTATTGATTTCTTTATGATTTATTTACACTTTCAGAAATAAGCCAAGTTCTTCCTTCTTCAAAATGGCGAGGAGAGGCCATTATATAGTTTACAAATCAGTTACTCTCGGTAACTACTTCTTTTAACTAAAGATTAGTTAAAGGGTTGCTAATCGCAATACCCCAACTAATTACAACAAATCCGAGAGAAAGAAGGGGAAGAGAAGAGAAGAATTAGGAGAAGAAGACAGGTGCTTATGACTGGGAGGGACCCACCGACTTTAAGATCTGCTGTCTGAATCTCTTCAACGCCTCGGCTATGTCTCTGCCACGTGGGACTGACGTGTTGGCGGTAGACTGAGTCCAAAATCCGAGGCACTTCTCCATTTCCTTATCAAACTCGACATGAGTATGATAGTCTTTATTTGCTTCTTCAATGGCAGATTGAAGAGAGCAGATCTCCTTCATTTTCTCTTTGGAAATGGAGCTTTCCTTGAATAGATTATCCTTGACAAAAGCTCTGAATTGAGCTTTGATTTCTTGTAGGGAGAGAGGCACACCAGAAGTTTCATCCTGAAGATGACAATGTATATCTTTGAAAGCAGATACAACTAGTGTTTTAAAAGCCTCACCCTTTTGCCAGATATTTCTCAATTCTCCCAAAGCCTCATCCAGGACATTGATCTTCCATTCCACGCTGTAAACCCAGATTTTGATTAATTATCCTTTGCATCTTCAAAGACCTTGCTTGCCAATAAAATGTTTTCATCTGTTTGTCCCATGAGGCGGAGGTCTACTATGCAACTGCTCCAAAGTTTAAGCTCTTTATCTATGATTTCAATAGTGGAGGAGAGCTTCAGTTGCAAGTTGTTCACCTTCTCATGGAGTTTGAAAGCTTCATCAATGAAATTCAATCCCGCAACAAGCATATCATCCACCATGGCCTCCATAGCTCTGCCATAGACGGAGTACTTGTGCATATCTTTGATACTCGTACTTCATCTTGGCTCAAAATTACAGTGGTGGAAGAGTAGTCGATGGGGTAGGGTCCAAAACTTTGTCCTTGGACAAAAGAGATTTGATCAAACTCGTAAGAATCGGGCTTGTTCTTCCAACTGTTCTATGGTTTCTGCACTTTCTCAACCCTCCCAATGACTCTTGTGACTATTTCCGAAGGTTGTGGATGTCACCTTCGAGGGTAGACTCTCCCATGGGAATTCTTGAGAATTCCAGGTTGGATGCCTGCAAATCCTGCTCTGGTTTATCTACCATAGGCTTGGCTATCTCCAGGAATTGCTGGCCCTGAGCATCGAGACACTATCCTAGAGGTAATTCGGCTTTTTTGGCGCGAGGAGGAGTAGTGCCTAACAAGGCCACGCCACAAAGATCAAAATTTGGTCCCGAGCTCCGAGAGGAAGACTTTCTCTTCCTACTGTCGACAAGAGGTTGCACCCATGCAAAAGAGGAGGAAGAAGCAGGTGGGGCAAGAGGACCAAGAGATAGAGAACTCATGGCGCCCAAGGTTTGTACTGCTGTTGTCTCGAGTTGAGACATGAGTGGGGCGCTTGAGACAACTGGTGCAGAGGAACCAACAGTACTTGGAAGTTCAGTGCTCTGGACTTCTTTGTCCTTATCCATTGGAGCTTCAGGGGCGTTTGCAGGAGCTGGCACTTCACTTTCTTCACTTTCACTGAGAACAATAATGTTCTCTGGTCCCAAAGGCAATTCTGCATGCTTTCTCAGGGGATCATCTTCCACAGGCTCCTTCTTAACTTCTTTGAATTTCTTCTGATACACCTGGGTGGATGAGGATGGAGTAGAGACTGCAGGTCCTTGAGTTGACGAGGCAGGAGGAGTTTGCACAGGTGCTTCTGATCTGGGAGTCGATGCTTCCCTTCTTGGTGTTGAAGCATCCTTGGAGGAGGATTCCCCTGAGTGCCTTCGATCTCACGGACCTTTCTATCAAACCGGATCTTGGTCCCGACTAAGACCGGGCTAGGATTTCAGCCAAATCATCCCTTTCCTTTTAAACCAATCCAAGTCTTCCAGGGAGTGTGTTTGACCACATTTTCATACTCATATGAGTACAGTCGAGTTGTCATCCTTGAGCCCTTCGGAACTTGGTACAAGCCGAGTTCTTGGATTAATTGTATAGAAAACCTGTTGTAATGCCTCCATCTGGCTTTAAAATCATCAGCAAAGTCAGCCCAATAGTCCTCTCAGGTCCGCCTTATGATGATAGGTGATCTTGATGTTCTGCTCAATAAACTTCTTCAAGTCAAAACAAGTTCTTGGCTTGAAGAAGTGGACAGTAATGGGAGCCAGGGCTCTTTCTATATTTTGTGCGTCCAGGGCTGTTTTGCAGGGGTAGTTTCCCAAAGAGATGGGGAAGTGCAAACCAGTAATTTTCTTGTCTCTGCAGGTTCTATGCAATTTGTCTAATTGCCTGCACACTTCTATCAAGGCCATCTTGTCACTGCAGAACATAGGAAGCCTAAGAGGAGTGCTCTCATAGCCAACAAGTCTGATATAGGAAAATTTTCTGAATTGGATAAAATAAGCACCGTAGTGCGATATCAGACTCATGGCTTCATCAGAAAATCTTCTCGCCGTGTCACCCTCAAGAAGTCTGACCATGTACATGGTGAAAGCATCATTCACCCTTCGGAAATTGCGATTGCTGGTCTCTAGGGTGAACTGCGGGTAGTAGGCATACACAGGGTCATCCTTATGAGCATCGACGTATGAAAAACCAAACCATTGCCTCAATGCTACTAGGGTATACATCAGGTATGAAGTCATATAGAATTTCTTTGTTTGTTGTACATTAGACAGCTGCTCCGCTAGGTTCATATTGATGATCTCTGCCCAGTTAATATTCTGAGTTCCCTCGCACACCATATTGATGAGCGGGCACATCCAGAAATGGAACTCATTTGTAGAGGGTAAGCCCATAACCCGAGCCAATAGGATTATGAAATCCGACAATTCTTCATTGAAATCCGCACGGAAAAGAGTCTTGGACAGACGAGATGCCCCCTTCTTAGGGTTTTTCAGCGAGGACTTCGCCACCCGCGCCTTATAGTTATCACTGTCTTGATTGAAAAGGGCCTGTGCTTGATTCTGGGAGATAACTATAGCATTGTCCATTTCTGGAATCCTTAGTGCAGTGCCGATGGCGGTAGCGTCAAGTTTGGCGATGAGCTCCCCGTGCACGTTTGTCAATTCGCTTGAATCAGGGTTGAAATGAGCCCCGCATGAGAGCACTGTGTCTGCGCATTGCACCGAGATAGGGAAACCACCAGCGAAAGCCAGACCACTGTCATGAATCATCTGTGCCATCGGTGAAGGGTTCGCGTCTGTCATCCTTGCCCAAAAATCTCCAAAGTCAAGGTGGCGAACTTCACTGTCCCCGATATCGGGAACGGCAGCGGTCAGTGGTGAAATTTGTTCCTGCCCCTAGAATTTGATCTTCATGTTGATGGTAACTCAGAGAGCAGAACTGCGAACTAGACTTGGGATGGAATTGCAGAGGGAATGGATACGCGTGCAGGAATTTTGATTGCAAGGGTTCGAGCAATAGATAGCATGAAAGCAGTGTGCAAAACGCATAGGAGCAGTTTCATTATATAGCCGTTTAGGAGAGAGAATTGCAATGAATGCGCATTGAATACATACTGACCAAATTGAATAAGCAAGATATTCGGGTAGAGCGGGAAAAATTAGCACAAATGGCACTTGGTTCATTTGGGACACGAGGACGCAAAGCGCGAAGTACAAAAAATTAAAAATCGAGGAACAGAGCCCAATTGAACTTGGGACATGCGGGACAAAAATGTCCGACAGGCCCGAAAAACACACAAAATGACCCAAAAACGTAGATTTTCCCAATTTCTCGACTTTTCACATTACCAGTACAACAGAAAAGACACTTAAACTCAAAATTTTAAATTTTCAACTTCTTAAAAGCAAGGGAATTTTGAGTGGACAACAGCTTGGATCCTTCTGGGGATGACTTGGCATAAATTCAAAGAATGAGACAAGGCAAGGATTTAGACAAACTCGGGAAGTAGACCAGTACCTTATCCATTGGGCCACGAGTCAAATAGCAAACCAATACAGAGGACAACACACCAAAACAAAGGGAAAGAAAAACAAAACGCTGCTGCATGAATATACACAAGACTTCCTAATCACCTATGACTTGAACAATTTCGTCTTGCCACTATAAAGGAAGTGGGAGAGAAGAACCATCCATATAATCAAGGTAAAAGAATTCTTACCAAATGAACCGCCCGATCTTGAAAGGTCCGAGCCAAAGGGAATCAAACTTGCCATGGCTGCCACGAGGTTCATGCCTTTTATCCCACAACAAAACAGTGTCTCCAACTTGGAAATCTCTGAACCTGGCTTTCTTATCAAACAGGACCTTTACTTTCTGCTGGTGAGCGGATATCCTATCAGCAACTTCCAATCTGTCCTCATTCAATTTGTGAAGATACATGATTCTCTTATCCAAAGAATCATTAAAACTGGTATCTTCAATGGCCTTCATTAGATGCAAGGCTGGTAGCTCCACTGTTACTGGCAATTGAGCTTCTACTCCATATACTACCTGAAAAGGAGACATCCCAATGGCTCTCTTAGGTGTGATCCTATCTGCCCAAAGAGCATCAAAGAGTTTCTTGTGCCAGTTTCGTTGGGACTCATTGACTAATTTCCTTATAATGGTCACCAGATTTTTATTTGTGGATTCTGCTTGTCCATTTCCCTGAGGATAGTAATCTGAGGAGTGAGCCAGAGAGATGCCATATCCATAGCAAAAATCCATTATCTCGGTTGAAGAAAAATTTGAAGCATTATCTGTCACGATTTTGTTTGGCACACCATACCTTACCAAGATGTTTTCTTTGATGAAACTGCATACTACTTCGGAAGTAGTACTCTTTACTGGAATGGCTTCTACCCATTTGGTGAAATAATCAGTGGCAGTTAATACATGGGTATGACCAGCACTAGAGGAGGGATTAAGTGTTCCGATGAAATCCAAACCCCACTGTTGAAAAGGTTCTTCAATTACAACTGGTTTCAGGGGCAAAGAGGCCAATTTGGGTCTACCCATGAAAGTCTGACAAGCCTCACATTTATCAACCCACTTTGATGCATCTCTCGAACAAGGTAGGCCAAGAATATCCTCCACGAAGTATCTTATGAGCGAAGTGAGGTTGATGAGTAATGCCCTCCACATGCCTCGATCATGAAAAGCCGAGTAGCTTTTTCTCATTGCTCCTTGTCCACACATTTCAAAAACCTTCCATCCAACCCGCGCTTAAACAAGGCATTTTCCCACAACACATATTGCAACGACCTTAGTTTAACAGACCCTCTTTTCTTTGGCGAGACAAATGAGAGGGCATTCCCATAGGTGAGAAAATGAGCGATATCGATACCATTCGTCAACCGAGCTAAGAAACAAAACGGTAGGAAGACCAACTTTATCCTCCGAAACTCATGTTTAGCTCCTTCAACCGATGAGTTCACATAGGCCTTTTCCACGAACGAGCTTGGTCGGTTTGATGTCAATATCATATTTTGGACCTTGGCCACCTGGGCCCCTCGCTTGGATCCAAATTCTGCTGTGTGAGAATTGACTTAACAGTTGTATCTGGTACCAACACCGTGGAGTGAGAGTTAAGAATGTAAAAGCAAAACTGCTTGACAGCTTTAACCACTGCAAAAGCATGTTTTTCCATTATGGTGTATTTTAACTCATGATCTTTTAGAACATAGCTCATAAATGCGATTGGGAGTTCGTGCTCATTAGAATCTTCCTGAGTCAAAACAGCAACCAAGGTGTTATCTCGAGGCGTAGCAATAGATAATGAAATCTTTGCTGAAATCTGACATGCTAAAACAGAGTTTTAGCAATGGCTCTTTAATACCTTCAAAGGCTTCTTTCCTTCAGAGACCAACCAAACGTTTGTTTGCCTTTCATCATTTGGGAGATATTCAAAGTTAGCTCTGCAAAATCAGGAATGAACCTTCTCGAAAGTTGATCTTACCAAAGAAAGAGTGCACGCCCTTTTTGCTTTGGTTGGAAGAGGAATTTCTTTGGATAGCTTGAACTCGCTCAGGATCGATCTTTATACCATCTTTGGAGACGATGTGCCCCATAATTTCCCCTCTCGTGACACAAAAGACAGATTTTTAGGATTCAAAGAGATCCCATGTTCTCTACATCTTAGCGAAGCTGTCTCCAGTGTGCTGAAAATGATCCGCCCTAGTTTTAGAATACACAAATCAAGTCATCAAGGTATCAACAATACATTTCCTTTCAAACTTCCAAAGGCTAAGTCCATAGCCCTCTCGAAAAGTAGCACTGCATTAATGAGCCCAAAAGGCATCCTTTTGTAAGCAAAGGTACCCCAAAGGGTAGTGAAAGCCGTTTTGTGTTGATGCTGATTAACTTCTACCTGGTTATATCCTCGAGAATCCATCAAGCATAGACAACATTTCGATCCTGCTTCATCGCTTGCAAGACCGATCCATCATAGGTAAAGGATAATTATCTTTCAAGGAAGCTTGATTGATTCCCTCAAGTCAACACGATACGTATCTCACCATTTTCTTTCTAACAGCACAATATTGGTAATCCATGTTGAATGATGGATAGGAAAAATGATTTTGGCTTTCAACAACTTCTCGTATTTCTTGAAAAATGGTGTCACTATTTTGGGATTGTATTGCCTTTGCTTCGTTTAAAAGGCTTAATCCCGTGTTTGAGAGGAATAAAATGCTGAATCTCCTTTGATTGAAAGCTTTTAAATCTTCATAGGAGTAAGCAAGAACATCCTTATACTTCTTTAAAAGATCAATTACCTTCTTCCTCTCATCTGATGTGCAACATTTTCCAATGTTCACGAGCTTAGGATCAGTAGAACTCCCAATATTAATTTTTTCATATTCAGCTGATTGTTGAGGTCCAGTAGAAGCTCTAGACTTTACATACCATCGTGTCTAAACTCACCAATCCTTTAGGAATCTTGTTTCCCTTGAGTTTGATACATCCATCCTGATCCGTTTCTTCTTCTTGGGTGGCTTCTTTGTCAAAGGGCACACTTTCACGAGGCAAATTGTCAGCTGTTGTCCACTCAAAATTCCCCTGCTTTTAAGAAGTTGAAAATTTAAAATTTTGAGTTTAAGTGTCTTTTCTGTTGTACTCGTAATGTGAAAAGTCGAGAAATTGGAAAAATCTACGTTTTTGGGTCATTTTGTGTGTTTTCCGGGCTGTTCGGACATTTTTGTCCTGCGTGTCCCAAGTTCAATTGGGCCCCTCTGTTCCCCAATCGGCGGTTTACCCGAAGTTTGCTCTTTTCGGCGTCGAACTTTTTGTCCCAGTGTCCCAAGTTCACTGGACAAATTGTTCCATTTTTGCCCGATTCGACCGAGTCGCGTATCCCGCGTACTTTCGTCCCGCATGTCCCAAAAGCATTTGTGCGTCTTTTCCCCACATCACCCGAATCGGTCGAACCGCGTGCCTTCGCTTTTGCGTCCTCGTGTCCCAAATGAACCAAGTGCCATTTGTGCTAATTTTTCCCGCTCTACCCGAATATCTTGCTTATTCAATTTGGTCAAGATGTATTCAATGCGCATTCATTGCAATTCTCTCTCTAAACGGCTATATAATGAAACCGCCCTATGCGTTTTGCTGCCTTTCATGCTATCTATTGCTCGAACCCTTGCAATCAAAATTCTGCGCACGCGTATCCATTCCCTCTGCAATTCCATCCCAAGTCTAGTTCGCAGCTCCGCTCTCTCGAGTTACCATCAACATGAAGATCAAATTCTAGGGCAGGAACAAATTTCACCACTCGAATCTGCCGTTCCCGATATCGGGGACAGTGAAGTTCGCCACCTTGACTTTGGAGATTTTTGGGCAAGAATGACAGACGCGAACCCTTCACCGATGGCACAGATGATTCATGACAGTGGTCTGGCTTTCGCTGGTGGTTTCCCTATCTCGGTGCAATGCGCAGACACAGTGCTCTCATGCGGGGCTCATTTCAACCCTGATTCAAGCGAATTGACAAACGTGCACGGGGAGCTCATCGCCAAACTTGACGCTACCGCCATTGGCACTGCACTAAGGATTCCAGAAATGGACAATGCTATAGTTATCTCCCAGAATCAAGCACAAGCCCTTTTCAATCAAGACAGTGATAACTATAAGGCGCGGGTGGCGAAGTCCTGGCTAAAAAACCCTAAGAAGGGGGCATCTCGTCTGTCCAAGACTCTTTTCCGTGTAGATTTCAATGAAGAATTGTCGGATTTCATAATCCTACTGCTCGGGTTATGGGTTTACCCTCTACAAATGAGTTCCATTTCTAGGATGTGCCCGCTCATCAATATGGTGTGCGAGGGAACTCGAGAATATTAACTCGGGCGAGATCATCAATATGAACGTAGCGGAGCAGTATTTCCTAATGTACAACAAACAAAGAAATTCTATATGACTTCATACCTGATGTATACTCTAGCAGCATCGAGGCAATGGTTTGGCTTTTCATACATCGATGCTCACAAGGATGACCCCGTGTATGCCTACTACCCGCAGTTCACCCTAGAGACCAGCAATCGCAATTTCCGAAGGGTGAATGATGCTTTCACCATGTACATGGTCAGGCTTCTTGAGAGTGACACAGCGAGAAGATTTTCTGATGAAGCCATGAGTCTGATATCGCACTACGGTGCTTATTTTATCCAATTCAGAAAATTTTCCTATATCAGGCTTGCTGGCTATGAGAGCACTCCTCTCAAGCTTCCTATGTTCTGCAATGACAAGATGGCCTTGATAGAAGTGTGCAGCAATTGGACAAATTGCATAGAACCTGCAGAGACAAGAAAATTACTGGTTTGCACTTCCCCATCTCTTTGGGAAATTACACCTGCAAAACAGCCCTGGATGCACAAAATATAGAAAGAGCCCTAGCTCCCATTACTGTCCATTTCTTCAAGCCAAGAACTTGTTTTGACTTGAAGAAGTTTATTGAGCAGAACATCAAGATCACCTATCATCATAAGGCGGACAGAGGACTATTGGTGATGACATGCCGATGATTTTCAACCCGAAGGAGGCATTACGGCAGGTTTTCTCTACATTAATCCAAGAACTCGGCTTGTACATGCAAGTTCTGAAGGGCTCAAGGATGACAACTCGACTTTGTACTCATATGAGTATGAAAATGTGGTCAAACACACTCCTTGGAAGACTTGGATTGGTTTAAAAGGAAAGGGATGATTTGGCTGAAATCCTAGCCCCGGTCTTAGTCGGGCCAAGATCGGTTTGATAGAAAGGTCCGTGAGATCATAAGGCACTCGGGGGAATCCTCCTCCAGGATGCTTCAACACCAAGAAGGGAAGCATCTACTCCCGGATCGAAGCACTGTGCAAACTCCCGCCTCGTCAACTCAAGGACTGCAGTCTCTACTCCATCCTCATCCACCCAGTGTATCGAAGAAATTCAAAGAAGTTAAGAAGGAGCCTCATGGAAGATGATCCCCGAGAAAGCATGCGACTGTTTCCTTTGGGACCGAGAGAACATTATTGTTCTCGGTGAAAGTGAAGAAAGTGAAGTGCCGGCTCCTGCAAACGCCCTCAAGCTCCAATGGATAAGACAAAGAAGTCCAGAGCACTTGAACTTCCAAGTCTGTTGGTTCCTCTGCACCAGTTGTCTCAAGCGCCCCACTCATGTCTCAACTCGAGACAACAAAGAGACAAACCTTGGGCGCCATGAGTTCTCTATCTCTTGGTCCTCTTGCCCCACCTCGCTTCTTCCTCCTCTTTTGCATGGGTGACCTCTCTTGTCGACAAAGTAGGAAGAGAAAGTCTTCCTCTCGAGCTCAGGACCAAATTTTGATGCTGTGGCAGCCTTGTTAGGCACTCCTCCTCGTGCCAAAAAAGCCAGAATTACCTCCAGGATAGTGTCTGATGCTCGGGGCCAGCAATTCCTCGGAGATAGCCAAGCCTATGGTAAATAAACCAGAGCAGGATTTGCAGGCATCCGACCTGGAATTCTCAAGAATTCCCATGGGAGAGTCTACCCCAAGGTGACATCCACAACCTTCAGAAACAATCCAAGAGTCATTGGGAGGGTTGAGAAAGTGCAGCAAAACCATAGAACAGTTGGAAGAACAAGCACGCATTCTTACAGTTTCATCAAATCTCTTTTGTCCAAGGACAAAATTTTGACCCTACCCCATTGACTACTCTTCCACCACCTGTAATTTTGAGCCAAGATGAAGTACGAGTATCAAAGATATGCACAAGTACTCCGCCTACATGGCGTGTAAGGGCTATGGAGCCATGGTGGATGATATGCTTGTTGCGGGATTGAACTTCATTGATGAAGCTTTCAAACTCCACGAGAAGGTGAACAACTTACGCAATGTGCTCTCCTCCACTATTGAAATCATAGATAAAGAGCTTAAACTTTGGAGCAATTGCAGATAGTAGACCTCCGCCTCATGGGACAAACAGATGAAAACATTTTATTGGCAAGCAAGGTCTTTGAAGATGCAAAGGATAATTTGTCAAAATCCACGGGTTTACAGCGTGGAATGGAAGATCAAGGTCCTGGATGAGGCTTTGGGAGAATTGAGAAATAGGCCGCAAAAGGGTGAGGCTTTTAAAACACTAGTTGTATTTGCTTTCAAAGATATACATTGTCATCTTCGGATGAAACTTCTCGGTGTGTGCCTCTCTCCTATAAGAAATCAAAGCTCAATTCGAGCTTTTGTCAAGGATAATCTATTCAAGGAAAGCTCCATTTCCAAAGAGAAAATGAAGGGAGATCTGCTCTCTTGATTTGCCATTGAAGAAGCAAATAAAGATTATCATACTCATGTCGAGTTTGATAAGGAAATGGAGAAGTGCCTCGGATTTTGGACTCAGTCTACCGCCAACACATCAGTCCCACGTGGCAGAGACATAGCCGAGGCGTTGAAGAGATTCAGATAAATGGATCTTAAAGTCGGTGGGTCCCTCCCAGTCATAAGCACCTGTCTTCTTCTCCTAATTCTTCTCTTCTCTTCCCCTTCTTTCTCTCGGATTTGTTGTAATTAGTTGGGGTATTGCGATTAGCAACCCTTTAACTAATCTTTAGTTAAAAGAAGTAGTTACTGAGAGTAACTGATTTGTAAACTATATAATGGCCTCTCCTCGCCATTTTGAAGGAGGAAGAACTTGGCTTATTTCTGAAAGTGTAAATAAATCATAAAGAAATCAATACAGAAGGACTTTTCATTCTTTGTCTATCCGGTTTCCTTTATTCCCAAGCTATTCATTTACTTTTATTAGATCATTTGTCTGTATTATGCTGAGAAGCTTTGTATTCTCACAGATGTTATTTACAGAACTTTGTGTCTTTTTAAATTTCATCTTCTTAATATGATACAAACGATCTTGTTCTAATTATTGTACCCTCGCATGCGAAGGAATTACTCTGTCATCTATAATTCTGAATGGTGCCTTTCTACTTGTTCTCGCATTCTTATTCCTCGGTCCTTTTGTAATTGATGATCCTTATAGAAAACACTTTCATAATATCCAAGTTCCACAAGAAAACCATACTTTGTATATGTGTAAATAGGTTCGTTTCTGAATAAGGGAACCTCTCCCTTTAAAGAGGAGGGACTTCTTGTCCCCTGACTGTTGCTCTTCTTAAAGTCCTATTCGACGACCAACAGCTTTTTGGCAACTCCACTGGGAAATCATATTCCGGTTTATTTATTGATCATCTTTTGATCCGCAACTCCGCGTTTTACTCGAGGGAGAAGGGCTTTGTTATCCAAAATTCCCCCAAGGGTAATTTTGATAACATGCATCAGAATATCCAAATCCCAGGAAAATTGATTGATTCGGGGCCAAAATTCATGTTTCCAGGGTCCCTTCAGGTATTTTTCTAACTCCCCTGGCCGAAGAAACAGGGAGCAAGCTCTGAGAAAATGCAAAAAAGTTGCAGAAAGGCAAATAGGTTGACCCAGGAAAAAGTGTGAAAATTGGCTAAGTCCTACTCAAGGAGCCCAAAAGCAATTGGGACGCGCGGGCCAGAAATACGCGAACCGCCCGAACCGGCCGAAAAGAGTCAAATCAGTCCGAATCAAAATGGGACAGGCGGGCCACAAATACCCGAATCGGCCGAAATTGTCCCAAAAGGTCCAAAATTAAATGGGACATCCGGGACAAATGGAGGCGAGGTACGCGTAGGAGCCGAATCAGCCGAGGACCAATCAGAAATTGCCACGTGTCCAAGTTTAAGGGGCCCACAAGCAATTTCAAAAGGAAAGCCCGCGAAAGACGGAGGAGACAGATGAGAATTGCTCGTGCCACGTGTCGTCCAGACGGTGAAGAGCGGGAAAACATTTTAAAATCTGTCTTGGTCTGCTCCGTGCCCTAAATCTTCAGATCGCCATATCTTTTGATCCAGAGCTCAGATTTCCACGTTCTTTATATCAACGGAAAGCTCATGAAATTCTCTACATGATTCTGGGGTTAATATCGAGTTTTGGTGCAGTTTGGAGAGAGAAAATCAAGAAACGGCTCTGACGCGTGATACAACAGAAGTGACGCTTCAACAACCAGCTTTAATGCAGCAGACAGCCCGCCGTTTTGCCAGGATCCGCCGCTTATACCATAATGAGATGATTTAAAATACGACCTGGGGGTGGTTGGAGTAGATCTGACTTTCCTCTTTCTTCCTTCTCTCATTCTTCCTATATATTGTAAGGAGTGGCAAAATAAAAGGTTGTTCTTTCTTTACTCGCTGCCTCTCCTTCTTTTCTTCTCTAGGGTTGAAAATGGAGTTCGAGCCTCCTCCACCTCCTGTAATGGCGTTTTTTGCCTTTTACTAATGGAATGATGTTCTGTGCAAACTTCTGGAGCAACAAAACGTGTTTTGTGATGCATCTGTCCATCCTTCCTCGTTTTTGCTTGTTCTCTTCTTGCCTCTCTTCATTGCAGGTATTTGTGCATGTTTGAATGTTCATTGCAGTCTGGAGCTGTGTTCATGGAGTTTTGGGACATTTTACGTGTGAAATCTATCCTTGGGCACTCGTGATGCATCCGTCCATCCTTCCCATTGCTCACCTCTCTTTGTCCCATGGCGCTTTGATAGATTTCAACATTCTCCTTCTCTCGGTGTATCACCGTTTTAGTGTAGGCTTTTGCTGTTTTTCCTTTCTCTCTCTCTCTGTCTCCTTGGCATGGTTAGATTAGGATTAGATTAGCTTGCACGCACTTTGGAATAGCTTGTGGCGAGTAGTTTAGGAGCAGAACTGCCTTCTCTCTGGAGATTCCTCTCTCGGTTTTACAAGTCCCACGCTTGGAGAGAGGTTTCCATGTTGTGCAATCACACTGGATGCCTCGAACATCAACCTAGAAGCTTGATGTGCGTCCAGGGGTGCTGTGATTTTGCACTAACAGGGGCCCTCGGTATTGAAGATTCTCGGTTTGAGCTTTTTGGAACAAGTAGGGTTTTCCTTTCCCTTCGACAAGAAGAAATATAAAGACTCGTTCAACAAGCACTCCACCTATCCAAGATAGAAACCCTACGGGTGGTATTCCTTCAGAGCCAATCAGTCCTAATCTTCGAGCTTTGATTCTTGTGTCATTGCAGTTCCTCTTCAAGCCATTTTCCCAAGAATGGTGGTACCATTGCCTTGGGGTCATCGTGTTGGGCCTCTTGCCCTTCCTCGCCTTTCGCATGAGTTACCCAAAGGTAACCTAAGAATTTCCTAAATTCAAAGGCGATGGCAAAGTACATCCTGATGAACACATCGCAGCCTTCATAGTTGCATGCGGAGTTCTGGGAGTTGAACATGAAGATGTCTCCGTAAGGCTTTTTGTTGAGACTTTACAAGATAATGCTGCTGATTGGTTCTATCACCTTCCTAGGTGCTATCACTAGCTGGGACACAATGAGAACTAGGTTTGAAAACCGTTTCAAACCGGCGAAAGACGTGCATGCCTTGCTAGCTCAAATTTCTCAAATAAAGAAGGATTCACAAGAGCCCATGAGAGAATTTGTGGCTCGATTCAACAGGTTGATTAACAAAATTCCGCCAAATACTCGACCTGTAGACCAAATTCAAAAATGTTTCTTCCTAAATGCTCAATCGCCTGAAGTTAGTTATGCACTAAGAAGGGCTAATCTCGCAACATTGGCCGAGGATCAAACTCTTGTTGTTAGTGTTGAAGATGATTTAATCATGTCAGGGAAGTTGAGGAGAGACCCTTCTAAATCTAAGTCTGCTTCTTCCTCCTCTTCCACTCCTGGACCTAATACTGATCCATTGGTACAAAAACTTGCAAATGATCTCATTGCCATTAAGAAACAATTGGCTCAGCATGCTCCCTATGCAGATGTTCCAAGGAGGAATTTTCAGCCCAGAAATCGTTTGCCTGCTTCTCAAACAAGGCTAGCGCTTGAAGGACCTCCTATTAAAGTTCCTATCAATGCAACCTGTGAAGTTGAGGAACCAGAGGATGAGGAGGTTAATGAAGATTGCGAGGAATTTGTTGAAGAGGTTGATGATGAAGCAGATGAACTTGAGGGATCTCGAGTTAATTTCTTCACCACTGAAGGCATTGATGAAGGGGATGATTATGACGAAGTAGTAGCAGACATGAATAGCGAATCATACGCTGTCATGACTCGAGAGCAAACAAATCAGAGGGAGAAAGTGATGCAGCCCACCAAGAAATCTAAGGAGCAGCCGACAACTATCCCCGTAATTGCAAAAAGAGGATCTCCTATCCCCATTTCATCTACACCAAAGGTGAGTCCTGTCAATTCTGCTACTAAAGTTACTTCTTTTTCCCCTAAAATTGATAAACCTAAGATTTCAAGTGATGATAACCCGTCCACTTCTGGGTCTTTTGATATTATTGATCACCTGAAAAAGACTAAGGTTCAAATCTCAGAAGCTGAATATTATCAAACCCATCCTAAGGCTTTTGCTAAAATGATTCACTTTGTCAATTCCCATTCTAAAACTACCTCTAAAGGCCTTTTACCCACTCCTCCTTCTGCACCACAACCTAATCTGGTAGCCGCTGTCACCTCACCCAATGACAAAATCAAACCATTCTATGTGACACTTCTTATAGCTGGCCATAGGCTCAGTCAATTACGTCATAGACTCAGGAGCATCAGACAATGTGATGCCTGCTAAAGTAGCTCATGCCTTAGGCTTGACTCTCACACGCACTTATGGATCTTGTTATTCTATGGAGAGTAAGGAAGTGCCCTTGGTCGGAAGGATTAAAGATGCACAAGTGGCTTTTGCTGCTTTGCCTGAGAAGAAAGTTTTGGCTACTATCTTAGTAGTAGATATTCCTCCTTCATACGGGATGTTGCTTGCGAAAAACTTCTGTAAGGATGTGGGTGGAGAAATTCAAATGGATTGGTCACATGCCCTCATACCTGTTAATGGGCAAATGAAGAAGTTCTTTCCTGAGAAGCAGTCTGAGTATATTGTACAAAAAACTGATGATCCCAAAGCACAAATACTCTACGAGGATATGGGGCATGGCAACTACATGATTATGTCTCCTGAAGAAATCCAACTCCCCAAAGTGTCACCTAAAGATCCTAATGGTGTTTGGATTTTAGAGTTTGATGGAAGTTGTTCCTCAGCTAGTTCTGGAGCTGGTGTCATATTGGTGTCGCCTGAAGGAAGCCTTCACCCTTTCTCATTCAAGTTCCAATTTGAAAATACCAATAATACAGCAGAGTATGAGGCTCTCATTCTTGGACTCCAGGTGGCAAAAGAACAGGTGTGAAGAATCTTCTAGCTCGTGGGGATGCGGAATTGATTGTCAAGCAAGTTAGAAACCTCTTCCAGGTAAAAATGGAAGGTTGAAACATTACAGGAATCAGGTTTGGGATTCCATTGAATTTCTTGATGCTTTCTCCATTGAAGCAATACCTAGGGAGAAGAATACCAGGGCTGATTCACTAGCAGTCTCAGGGTCACTGCTCATACCTCATCCTGACTTTTCTCAAGATAAGTTCACCATTGAGATGATCCATCGACCTAGTGTACCTGATAATACAAGTAACTGGCAAGTTTTCAATGATGATCAACACTTGCTTTCTTTCTTAGAACTCAAGGATAATTTTGAACAATTGTACTTTGAAGGAAGCGACAATTTGCCTCGTGAAAGTGTGCCCTTTGACAAAGAAGCCACCCAAGAAGAAGAAACGGATCAGGATGGATGTATCAAACTCAAGGGAAACAAGATTCCAAAAGGATTGGTGAGTTTAGAGGAACTGTTTGATAAACACGACAGGTATGTAAAGTCTAGAGCTTCTACTGGACCTCAACAATCAGCTGAATATGAAAAAATTAATATTGGGAGTTCTACTGATCCTAAGCTCGTGAACATTGGAAAATGTTGCACACCAGATGAGAGGAAGAAGGTAATTGATCTTTTAAAGAAGTATAAGGATGTTCTTGCTTACTCCTATGAAGATTTAAAAGCTTTCCAACCAAAGGAGATGCAGCATTTTATTCCTCTCAAACCTGGGATTAAGCCTTTTAAACAGAAGCAAAGGCAATACAATCCTAAAATAGCTGACACCATTTTTCAAGAAATACAGAAGTTGTTGAAAGCCAAAATCATTTTTCCTATCCATCATTCAACATGGATTGCCAATATTGTGCCTGTTAGAAAGAAAAATGGTGAGATACGTATTCGTGTTGACTTCGTGAATCAATCAAGCTTCCTTAAAGATAATTATCCTTTACCTATGATGGATCGGTCTTGCAAGCGAACGGGATCCGAAATGTTGTCTATGCTTGATGGATTCTCAGGATATAACCAGGTAGAAGTTAATACTGTAGATCAACACAAAACGGCTTTCACTACCCCTTGGGGTACCTTTGCTTACAAAAGGATGCCTTTTGGGCTCATTAATGCCAGTGCTACTTTTCAGAGGGCTATGGACTTAGCCTTTGGAAGTTTGAAAGGGAAATGTATTGTCAGTATACCTTGATGACTTGACTGTGTATTCTAAAACTAGGGCAGATCATTTTCAGCACCTGGAGACAGTTCTTCTAAGATGTAGAGAACATGGGATCTCTTTGAATCCTAAAAATCTGTCTTTTGTGTCACAGAGGGGAAATTATTGGGGCACATCGTCTCCAAAGATGGTATAAAGATCGATCCCGAGCGAGTTCAAGCTATCCAGCAAATTCCTCTTCCAACCAGCAAAAAGGGCGTGCACTCTTTCTTTGGTAAGATCAACTTTCTGAGAAGGTTCATCCCTGATTTTGCAGAGCTAACTTTGAATATCTCCCAAATGATGAAAGGCAAACAAACGTTTGGTGGTCTCCTGAAGGAAAGAAGCCTTTGAAGGTATTAAAGAGCCATTGCTAAAACTCTGTTTTAGCATGTCTAGATTTCAACAAAGATTTCATTATCTATTGCTACGCCTCGTATAACACCTTGGTGCTTGTTTTGACTCAGGAAGATTCTAATGAGCACGAACTCCCAATCGCATTTATGAGCTATGTTCTAAAAGATCATGAGTTAAAATACACCATAATGGAAAAACATGCTTTTGCGGTGGTTAAAGCACAAGCGCTTTTGCTTTTACATTCTTAACTCTCACTCCACGGTGTTGGTACCGATACAACCTATAAAGTCAATTCTCACACAAAGCAGAATTTGGATCCAAGCGAGGGAACCGGGTGGCCAAGGTCCAAGAATATGATATTGACATCAAACCGACCAAGCTCGTTCGTGGAAAAGGCCTATGTGAACTCATCGCTGAAGGAGCTAAACATGAGTTTCTGGAGGATAAAGTTGGTCTTCCTACCGTTTTGTTTCTTAGCTCAGTTGATGAATGGTATGCTTGATATCGCTCATTTTCTCACCTATGGGGAATGCCCCTCTCATTTGTCTGCCAAAGAAAAGAGGGCTGTTAAACTAAGGTCAGCGCAATATGTGTTGTGGGAAAATGCCTTGTTTAAGCGCGGGTTGGATGGAAGGTTTTTGAAATGTGTGGACAAGGAACAAGAGAAAAAGCTACTCAAAGATTTTTCATGATCGTGCATGTGGAGGGCATTACTCATCAACCTATCATCGCTTTGCTAAGATACTTCGTGGAGGATATTCCGCCTACCTTGTTCGAGAGATGCATCAAAGTGGGTTGATAAATGTGAGGCTTGTCGACTTTCATGGGTAGACCCAAATTGGCCTCTTTGCCCCGAAACCAGGTTGTAATCAAGAACCTTTTCAACAAAGGGGGTTTGGATTTCATCGAACACTTAATCCCTCCTCTAGTGCTTGTCATACCCATGTATTAACTCGCCACCGATTATTTCACCAAATGGGTAGAAGCCATTCCAAAGAAAAGTACTACTTCCGAAGTAGTATGCGGTTTTCATCAAAGAAAACATCCCGTAAGGTATGGTGTGCCAAACAAAATCGTGATGATAATGCTTCAAATTTTTCTTCAACCGAGATAATGGATTTTTGCTTTATGGATATGGCATCTCTCTCGCTCACTCTTCTGATTACTATCCTCAAGGAAATGGACAAGCGTAGAATCCACAAATAAAAATCTGGTGACCATTATAAGGAAATTAGTCAATGAGTCCCAACGAAATCGGCACAAGAAACTCTTTGATGCTCTTTGGGCGAGATAGGATCACACCTAAGAGAGCCATTGGGATGTCTCCTTTTCAGGTAGTATATGGAGTAGAAGCTCAATGGCCTTCATTAGATGCAAGGCTGGTAGCTCCACAGTTAGCGAGTTCAAGCTATCCAGCAAATTTCTCTTCCAACCAGCAAAAAGGGCGTGCACTCTTTCTTTGGTAAGATCAACTTTCTAAGAAAGTTCAATCCTGTTTTATTTGCAGAGCTAACTTTGAATATCTCCCAAATGATGAAAGGCAAACAAACGTTTGGTTGGTCTCCTGAAGGGAAAGAAGCCTTTGAAGGTATTAAAAGAGCCATTGCTAAAACTCCTGTTTAGCATGTCCAATTTTCAGCAAAGATTTCATTATCTATTCTTATATGCCACGAATAACACCTTGGTAGGCTGCTTAAGTTTTGACTCAGAAGATTCTAATGAGCACGAACTCCCAATCGCATTTATGAGCTATGTTCTAAAAGATCATGAGTTAAAATACACCATAATGGAAAAACATGCTATCCAATGGTTAAAGTGGTTAAAGCCATGCAAGCCTTTTCGCTTTTTGACATTCTTAACTCTCACTCCACGGTGTTGGTACTAGATACAACCATAAGTCAATTCTCACACAACAGAATTTGGATCCAAGCGAGGGAACTGGGTGGCCAAGGTCCAAGAATATGATATTGACATCAAACCGACCAAGCTCGTCCGTGGAAAAGGCCTATGTGAACTCATCGCTGAAGGAGCTAGACATGAGTTACTGGAGGATAAAGTTGGTCTTCCTACCGTTTTGTTTCTTAGCTCAGTTGACGAATGGTATGCTGATATCGCTCATTTTCTCACCTATGGGGAATGCCCCTCTCATTTGTCTGCCAAAGAAAAGAGGGCCGTTAAACTAAGGTCAACCAATATGTGTTGTGGGAAAATGCCTTGTTTAAGCGCGGGTTGGATGGAAGGTTTTTGAAATGTGTGGACAAGGAACAGCAGAAAAAGCTACTCTCAGCTTTTCATGATCAGGCATGTGGAGGGCATTACTCATCAACTGTCACTGCTCATAAGATACTTCGTGGAGGATATTACTGGCCTACCTTGTTCAGAGATGCATCAAAGTGGGTTGATAAATGTGAGGCTTGTCAAACTTTCATGGGTAGACCCAAATTGGCCTCTTTGCCCCTGAAACCAGTTGTAATCGAAGAACCTTTTCAACAAGTGGGGTTTGGATTTCATTAACACTTAATCCCTCCTCTAGTGCTGGTCATACCCATGTATTAACTCGCCAATGATTATTTCACCAAATGGGTAGAAGCCATTCCAAAGAAAGAGTACTACTTGAGAAGTAGTATGCGGTTTCATCAAAGAAAACATCCTGGTAAGGTATGGTGTGCCAAACAAAATCGTGACAAATAATGCTTCAAATTTTTCTTCAACCGAGATAATGGATTTTGCTATGGATATGGCATCTCTCCGGCTCACTCTTCGATTACTATCCTCGGAAATGGACAAGCGAGAATCCACAAATAAAAATCCGGTGACCATTATAAGGAAATTAGTCAATGAGTCCCAATGAAACCGCACAAGAAACTCTTTGATGCTCTTTGGGCGAGATAGGATCACACCTAAGAGAGCCATTGGGATGTCTCCTTTTCGGGTAGTATATGGAGTAGAAGCTCAATTGCGCAAGAATAGATGGAGCTACCACCTTGCATCTAATGAAGACCATTGAAGATACCAGTTTAATGTTCTTTGGATAAGAGAATCATGTATCTTCACAAATTGAATGAGGACAGATTGAAGTCATTGATAGGATATCCGCTCACCAAAGAGTAAAGTAAAGGTCTGTTTGATAAGAAAGCCAGAGTTCGAGAGATTTCCAAGTTGGAGACACTTTTTTGTTGTGGGATAAAAGGCATGAACCTCGTGGCGCCCATGGCAAGTTTAATTCCCTTTGGCTCGGACCTTTCAAGATCGGCACTTCACCGGTAAGAATTCTTTTACCTTGATTATATGGATGGTTCTTCTCTCCCACTTCCTTATAGTGGGCGTACACTAAATTGTTCAAGTCATAGGTGATTAGGAAGTCTTGTGTATATTCTCAAAAACTACAAAGCATTTTGTTTTTCTTTCCCTTTGTTTTGGTGTGTTGTCCTCTGTATTGGTTTGCTTTTTGACTCTGTGGCCCAATGGATAAGGTACTGGTCTACTTCCCCGAGTTTGTCTAAATCCTTGCCTTGTCTCATTCTTTGAATTTATGCCAAGTCATCCCCAGAAGGAGCCAGTTGTTGTCCACTCAAAATTCCCCTGCTTTTAAGAAGTTGAAAATTTAAAATTTTGAGTTTAAGTGTCTTTTCTGTTGTACTGGTAATGTGAAAAGTCAAGAAATTGGGAAAATCTGCGTTTTTGGGTCATTTTGTGTGTTTTTCGGGCCTGTCGGACATTTTGTCCCCCAAGCTTTCCCATTTGTTCCCGATCGGCTGTTTACCCGAAGTCTCGCTTCTTTTCGACCCATCGGAACTTTTTGTCCCAAATGTCCCAAGTTCACCCGGACAAGTTGTTCCATTTTCGCCCGATTCGGCCGAGTCGCGTATCCCGCGTACTTTCGTCCCGCATGTCCCAAAAGCATTTGTGCGTCTTTTCCCCATCGCCCGAATCGGCCGAACCGCGTACTTCGCGCTTTCGCGTCCCTCGTGTCCCAAATGAACCAAGTGCCATTTGTGCTAATTTTTCCCGCTCTACCCGAATATCTTGCTTATTCAATTTGGTAGGTATGTATTTAATGCGCATTCATTGCCTTTCTCTCTCCTAAACGGCTATATAATGAAACTCCCTATGCGTTTTGCACACTGCTTTCATGCTATCTATTGCTCGAACCCTTGCAATCAAAATTCCCGCACGCGTATCCCTCTCCCGCAATTCCATCCCAAGTCTAGTTCGCAGCTCTGCTCTCTCGAGTTACCATCAACATGAAGATCAAATTCCAGGGCGAGAACAAATTTCACCACTCGAATCGCTGCCTCCCGATATCGGGACAAGTGAAGTTCGCCACCTTGACTTTGGATATTTTTGGGCAAGAATGACAGACGCGAACCCTTCACCGATGGCACAGATGATTCATGATGTGTGGTCCTGGCTTTTCCTGTGGTGGTTTCCTATCTCGGTGCAATGCGCAGCGCGATACTTGGTGCTCTCATGCGGGGCTCATTTCAACCCCGATTCAAGCGAATCGACAAACGTGCACGGGAGCTCATCGCCAAACTTGACGCTACCGCCATCGCACCGCACTAAGGATTCCGTAAATGGACAATGCTATAGTTATCTCCCGTAATCAAGCACAGTGCCCTTTTCAATCAAGACAAGATAACTATAAGGCGCGGGTGGCGAAGTCCTGGCTTAAAAACCCTAAGAAGGGGGCATCTCGTCTGTCCAAGACTCTTTTCCGTGCAGATTTCAATGAAGAATTGTCGGATTTCATAATCCTACTGCTCGGGTTATGGGCTTACCCTCTACAAATGAGTTCCATTTCTCTCGGATGTGCCCGCTCATCAATATGGTGTGCGAGGGAACTCGAGAATATTAATCGGCGAGATCATCAATATGAACGTAGCGGAGCAGTTGCTCTAATGTACAACAAACAAAGAAATTCTATATGACTTCATACCTGATGTATACCCTAGCAGCATCGAGGCAATGGTTTGGTTTTTCATACGTCGATGCTCACAAGGATGACCCCGTGTATGCCTACTGCCCAGTTCACCCTAGAGACCAGCAATCGCAATTTCCGAAGGGTGAATGATGCTTTCACCATGTACATGGTCAGACTTCTTGAGGGTGACACGGCGAGAAGATTTTCTGATGAAGCCATGAGTCTGATATCGCACTACGGTGCTTATTTTATCCAATTCAGAAAATTTTCCTATATCAGGCTTGCTGGCTATGAGAGCACTCCTCTTAGGCTTCCTATGTTCTGCAGTGACAAGATGGCCTTGATAGAAGTGTGCAGCAATTAGACAAATTGCATAGACCTGCAGAGACAAGAAAATTACTGGTTTGCACTTCCCCATCTCTTTGGGAAACTACACTGCAAAACAGCCTGATGCACAAAATATAGAAAGAGCCCTGGCTCCCATTACTGTCCACTTCTTCAAGCCAAGAACTTGTTTTGACTTGAAGAAGTTTATTGAGCAGAACATCAAGATCACCTATCATAATAAGGAAGACACAGAGGACTATTGGGCTGACTGTGCTGATGATTTTCAACCCAGAAGGAGGCATTACGGCAGGTTTTCTCTACAATTAATCCAAGAACTCGGCTTGTACCAAGTTCCTGAAGGGCTCAAGGATGACAACTCTGACCTGTACTCATATGAGTATGAAAATGTGGTCAAACACACTCCCTTGGAAGACTTGGATTGGTTTAAAAAGGAAAGGGATGATTTGGCTGAAATCCTAGCCCCGGTCTTAATCAAGACCAAGATCTGGTTTGATAGAAAGGTCCGTGAGATCAGAAGGCACTCAGGGGAATCCTCCTCCAAGGATGCTTCAACACCAAGAAGGGAAGCATCGACTCCCGGATCGAAGCACTGTGTGCTCCTCCGCCTCGTCAACTCAAGGACCTGCAGCCTCTACTACTCCATCCTCATCCACCCAGTGTGTATCAAGAAATTCAAAGAAGTTAAGAAGGAGCCCGTGGAAGATGATCCCCTGAGAAAGCATGCAGAATTGCCTTTGGGACCAGAGAACATTATTGTTCTCGTGAAAGTGAAGAAAGTGAAGTGCCACTCTCCAAACACACTCCGAAGCTCCAATGGATAAGACAAAGAAGTCCGAGCACCGAACTTCCAAGTAATGTTGGTTCCTTTGCACTAGCTTGTCTCAAGCGCCCCACTCATGTCTCAACTCGAGACAACAGCAGTACAAACCTTGGGCGCCATGAGTTCTCTGTCTCTTGGTCCTCTTGCCCCACCTGCTTCTTCCTCCTCTTTTGCATGGGTGCAACCTCTTGTCGACAGTAGGAAGAGAAAGTCTTCCTCTCGAGCTCAGGACCAAATTTTGATGCTGTGGCAGCCTTGTTAGGCACTACTCCTCCTTCTCGCGCCAAAAAAGCCAGAATTACCTCCAGGATAGTGTCTGATGCTCAAGGCCAGCAATTCCTGGAGATAGCCAAGCCTATGGTAGATAAACCAGAGCAGGATTTGCAGGCATCCGACCTGGAACTCTCAAGAATTCCCATGGGAGAGTCTACCCCTGAAGGTGAGATCCACAACCTTCAGGAAACAGTCACCAGAGTCATTGGGAGGGTAGAGAAAGGGCAGCAAACCATAGAACAGTTGGAAGAACAAGCCCAGATTCTTACAGGTTTCATCAAATCTCTTTTGTCCAAGGACAAAGTTTTGGACCCTACCCCATTGACTACTCTTCCACCACCTGTAATTTTGAGCCAAGATGAAGTACAGAGTATCAAAGATATGCACAAGTATTCCGTCTATGGCAGAGCTATGGAGGCCATGGTGGATGATATGCTTGTTGCGGGATTGAACTTCATTGATGAAGCTTTCAAACTCCACGGGAAGGTGAACAACTTGCAACAGAAGCTCTCCTCCACTATTGGGATCATAGATAAAGAGCTTAAACTTTGGAGCAGTTGCATAGTAGACCTCCGCCTCATGGGACAAACAGATGAAAACATTTTATTGGCAAGCAAGGTCTTTGAAGATGCAAAGGATAATTTGTCAAAATCCTGGGTTTACAGCGTGGAATGGAAGATCAAGGTCCTGGATGAGGCTTTGGGAGAATTGAGAAATAGCTGGCAGAAGGGTGAGGCTTTTAAAACACTAGTTGTATCTGCTTTCAAAGATATACATTGTCATCTTCAGGATGAAACTTCTGGTGTGCCTCTCTCCCTACAAGAAATCAAAGCTCAATTCAGAGCTTTTGTCAAGGATAATCTATTCAAGGAAAGCTCCATTTCCAAAGAGAAAATGAAGGAGATCTGCTCTCTTCAATCTGCCATTGAAGAAGCAAATAAAGACTATCATACTCATGTCGAGTTTGATAAGGAAATGGAGAAGTGCCTCGGATTTTGGACTCAGTCTACCGCCAACACGTCAGTCCCACGAGGCAGAGACATAGCCGAGGCGTTGAAGAGATTCAGACAGCGGATCTTAAAGTCAGTGGGTCCTTCCCAGTCATAAGCACCTGTCTTCTTCTCCTAATTCTTCTCTTCTCTTCCCCTTCTTTCTCTCGGATTTGTTGTAATTAGTTGGGGTATTGCGATTAGCAACCCTTTTAACTAATCTTTAGTTAAAAGTAGTTACCGAGAGTAACTGATTTGTAAACTATAAAATGGCCTCTCCTCGCCATTTTGAGAAGGGAAGAATTTGGCATATTTCTGAAAGTGTAAATAAATCATAAAGAAATCAATACAGAAGGACTTTTCATTCTTTGTCTATCCGGTTTCCTTTATTCCCAGGCTATTCATTTGCTTTTATTAGATCATTTGTCTGTATTATGTTGAGAAGCTTTGTATTCTCACAGATGTTATTTACAGAACTTTGTGTCTTTTTAAATTTCATCTTCCTAATATGATACAAACGATCTTGTTCTAATTCGTTGTACCCTCGCATGCATAAGGAATTACTCTGTCATCTATAATTCTGAATGGTGCCTTTCTGCTTGTTCTCGCATTCTCATTCCTCAGTCCTTTTGTAATTGATGATCCTTATAGAAAACACTTTCATAATATCCAAGTTCCACAAGAAAACCATACTTTGTATATGTGTAAATAGGTTCGTTTCTGAATAAGGGAACCTCTCCCATTAAAGAGGAGGGACTTCTTGTCCCCGACAGCATTGCTCTTCTTAAAAGTCCTATTCGACGACCACCATCCCAAACCAAGGAGAAGGGTTTTTGTCCTTCCCTTAACCTCGAGAAAGGTTTTTCATCCTTCTAGGAAAATACTCGAGTGTTTTCGTCCCCAAGTGCAAGCACATGCAACAAGAAGCTCACAATGCCCAAGTAGAATAAAATACACTAAGTCTAGATGCAAATGATGCCTCTAATCTTCTTATATATCCTCCTTTTGGCGCTAAGGCTTGGAATAGCAAGACCGGCCTCTTAAAGATGTTCTTTTCATTCATTAACTTCCATTAATTAATTAAAACCCAACCGCCTTGTTATAAGAAAGAAAACACTAAAAGAAAATATAAAATATTAGAAAAACAATGCAAATAGAAGCTCAAGGTTCTCCTCCATCTTCTTCACTTCTTTGCCATCGTGAAGGAATGGCAAGAAGACCAAATAATAGCTGTCAAGTGGGGAAAAGGGGCATTACATACCGTCATGCTTTCTAATCTTATGGAAATCACGTCTAGTTATTTGACCCTCACGTCTGGTCTTCTTTTGCAAATGGTTGTTACAAGTGAATCACCTGTAATATTCACACACAACACTCTTCTTTGGCATATTTCCAATGGTATCTCTCTTCGAAAAGCTTCAGAAATCGTGCCCTAGGCACGTCTTCCCTAATTTAGTATAAAACTTCTCTTGTCTGGTCGCATTTGGATTTTTCAACCTTCTATAGGCCGTCAAAATCGCTTTGGCATAGGTTACCGTAACGCACCCCTAACATGTTTGAAAATACGGAAAAATTTGTGCCCCCCAACTCGCTTTGTAATCACAGTAAAGTTTTGATTTTAATTCTCTCGTGATCTGCTTGTATACTCGCATTTGCAAATGCCCTAGCGATTGTATTTTCCTTTTGCAACTGTGATTTTTCTCTCGCACTAGTTTGCGAGTCTATTTCTCCTTCAGACGAGTCTGAACTTCATGTATTTCTCCTCCAAACAGATCTAAACCTCACATATTAAGGGTTCGCAAGTGTCGGGACTGAACATGAATTCTCCTTCAAATTTGAGACTGTGGACTGTATTTTTCGTCACATCTGTATTTCGTGCCCCACGACTGTAAAAAATTAAAATAGTTGTCTGAAATTCTGCGTAAATTAATGGTGGTTTTACACTATATCTGTGTGCCTTTACTGGATAACTTGCTTCAAAAATCACGAGGTTATTAAAAAATTTGAAGGCCTCCTCAAGATCCACACCTCTTCGAACACCAACGGCTCTAATACCAATGTTAGAACATGTGAACAAAGAAGGAATGAAGAGGAACTAGAATGCACACATAGTAGTTTGTGTGTCCATCATTTTATCATGCAAGAGATAGTTATAAAATGGTTAACACGGTTACAACCAAACATTAGTTAATACATAACTAATAGTGACTTGGTAATAAAAGGTAAGCCTTATATTCTAATAAGGGAAACCTATAAGGTATTACATGCTCCAAAAGCTTTGCCAATGGGGAAAACAACTAGAGGGTGAAAAGCCTAATGCAATGGATTAACTTATTGATCCTCCCTCTACTAACAAATGCTTACGGTTATTGCATGCTAAGTGGGCCCCCTTGTGATTATTACCAAATAATACATGAGGAAAAAATGTCATTAGTGTAATGACTAGTCATGGAGGTCATCTAGAGGAGGCCTGAACACACAAATAAAAACCCCACAAAACTTAATAATTTTATTAAGTTGCTCGTGGAAGCCTTCAATCACTTGGCACAAATACAAGCAGAGCTAGTTAGGAGTGCGTTTAATAGTTTTTGATAATTTCAAATTTAATATTGTATAAAAAAACACCTCCTTTTGATGATATCCATTTAGATACAAATCCACCAACAACGGTGATAAACCAAAGTGTGAAATTGAATGATATTCACATTGTTGACTGTTTTTCAACGAATTTTAGCAATTCCCAAACTTATCTGGTAAATTGGTCTACAAAGTTATGTGATACAAAAACATATATTTATGATCAGACTGGTTCAATTCCATTTTAACTTTCCCATTGGAAGAAAGGTACAACTGTTATGGTGGCGGTGAAATATTTCACTGATAATAGATGGCTCAAAGAGGAACAAGTATAACACATTTACAACTGAATGCATATTCCTATAAAATAATCACTGTTAGAATACTCAATAAAATGGTCATAAATGTAAGCTTATATGTACAACTTAATACATCCCTTACAACCATAATTATCTCTTCCTTAGCTACACATAGCGTGTCAAACTTGTCTAGGAGCCCATCCTTCAGGTAGTAAGAAGCTTTTGCTACCCTATCTTTCTCTTGGGAACCTTGCAATTGTTGATACACACCCCGAAATCAGAAGCTTTGATGTACTTCACTAAAGTCCTCACAAGTGAAGGACTTTAGAGAAGAATACAACTCAATACATCCCTTACAACCATAATTATCTCTTCCTTAGGTACACATAGCATGCCAAACTTGGCTAGGAGCCCAACCTTCAGGTAGTAAGAAGCTTTTGCTACCCTATCTTTCTCTTGGGAACCTTGCAATTGTTGATACACACCCCGAATTCAGAAGCTTTGATGTATTCTTCACTAAAGTCCTCACGAATGAAGGGGTCAAGCTGCAATATTATGCCCATTGCTATAATCTGTGCTGCCATTTGCGGTCTACAACACATATCAGCCACCTTATTTGTAATGTGCTTCTTGTATTTGATAAACATATGAAATTATGTAAGAAATCCCATCCATTTGAAGTGTCTTGCTGGCTGCAATTTAATTTTGGATCTGCAAGTATTGAGATGGTTGGTGATTTCTGTGGACCACAGTTTCCTTACCCAACACGTAATTGCTACATTTCTTGACCACATGAACCAAAGCATACAACTCCTTGTTATATGATAAGTAATTTAGGAAAGCATCATTGAGTGCATCAGAAAGATAACATCACCATCTTCCTTGCATTAAGATTGCCCACATTACAGATCCAATTGCATTTGTTTCAACCTAAAAGCTTGTTGCAAGGTAGATAAAGCCGACACTAAAGCATAGCTAAAAATTTTACTTTGATTCATCAAAATACAACTTGCTGTTTTTTACTCCAAATAAAAGACTTCCCGTTTTAGATAAAATCAAAACTGTAGCATAGCTAAATTTTTGCTTCAATTCATCAAAATGCAACTTGCTGTTTTTCTCTCCAAGTAAGACTTCTCACTTGCTGAGATTGCATGAAGGGGGCTGCAACCATAGAGAAAGAGTTGCTTTAATTCAAATGCAACTTGCTGTTTTTCACACCAAGTAAGACTTCTCACTTGCTAATATTGCATGAATGGGGTCTGCAATCATGGAGAAAGAGGCTATGAACAATCAAAGATATTGAATACCACCTACAAAATTCCTCACTTCAGTTACATTGGAGGCTTTGGTCACTTGAAAATGGCTTCTCTCTATGTTGGGTCAATCCTCAACTCCCCTCTAACTACATTGCTCACATAGGCCACTGACTACTGATTTCTTTACGTATTCACATTTCTTTGTATTTAAGCAGAAACGATGCTTCTTTGAGGTCCCCATGACTTGTTGCGCAATTGTGCAAATCCTCTTCCTTGAATACGCTACCACACAAGAATCAATGAACAAGTGAAGCACATCATTTATCCATTGGAAAACACGAAATCAAAGTACAATCAACTTGTACAAACCTTGCTTTGTCTCAAATGCACCCTCCTCTCGCACGAAATTGATGAAAGTACTTGGCATGTGTTGTCATGCTAAATGTCTAGCATGCAAAATTTAAAATTTTGGTCATGACAACCAAACCCACACTTGAAATTCCCTTTCCCGGTCAATGTAAACCTTTCCTCCGGCCATCATTCCAACTGTGTCACCCTCATTATGGTTGAGAGGAACGTGCTAACATGATTTTCAAGTGTGTTTCATGTGCAAGGAAGATTACCTAGCATGGTTCTTGAAGCTATTGAGATCTAAGAAAGAACAATGCTCCTGGAGGCTTAAAAAGGGCTATTTTTGGTCTTTTTGCCACTACTAAATATCCTCCGAGGCATACAGGGAAGATTCAAATCATCCAAGAGTTGTGTGGGAGAGCCATGAAGTTTCCTGAGGTGGTTTAGGAAGATTCAAGAAAGAAAATTGAAGTCGGGAAGAAGTTATGCAAAACCGGGTCTTTGTGGGCAAGGTATTGGGAAATGCAAGTTCTAAAAAAGATAGTCACCTTGTTCGAAGGGTTTCAGGATCCCCGTGAAGAGTTAGGAGCTCATAACCCAAGTATTGGAAAGCTAGTAGAGCCTATTTCATGGTGGAATGTGTAGACACCAAATTTGGGTCTTACGACGCCCGTACCCCGCATCTCGTCCCGCAACCTAACCCTACCTCACCACCTAAACCTTGCACACTTAATTATTTATTAATTACCTTATAATTAATAAATCCACATCTCCAACCCTGCCACCTCACCTCGCCACCTCACCATGACCTAGCCCTAACCCTAAACCAACCTAATTAAGACCTATGACTTGGTCCAGACTCACACCCATGACTCATCACCCCTCACCCGCACCAAAACGAGCCTAATAATGACTTGACCAAGCCCACAACTGATCCCTCGGGAGAAAAGGAGGGAAAGTTGGCTATTTTACTAAAAATAGCCACTTTGACCTAACCGACATCGGTTCTGCTACTGACCGCCGCCTGCACGTAACCGACATTGGTTCCTCAGTAAATGACCTCTCCCAACCAAAAAGAAAGGATCCAGAATTCATTTGGAAAGAGGAAAAAGAGAAAAGGTTGCAGAGAAGAGGATCGAGCCCAAGACTGTAACTGAACAACTGGATCGCTGTCACACTCGTTCAAGCATTGGAAAAGACTGAGGATAGCTTCATCAGCTCGCTTTCCAATATCGGATCATCCCAACTAAGCCTTACTGTCGCCATCACATTCCTTAGACCTGTATCTTCATCAGGAACCAGTAAGTAGTATCTTGTAGTTCTTTGTTATCATTTTGCTTTAATTCATATTAAAAGGGGAACTGACCACCTTCGAAAGGAAGTCTCATATTTCCTGGGCCTAAGGCAGTTCCCTCACTTATTGTCTAACTAAGATCTGGTGGTCTTGTATTCTTACTTACAGGTAGTCCTTCCTAGACAAAAAGGAGTTCTTCACAATCGATTTGATCTCTCTACGGTACGCGCACACCTTCCCAACACTCAACAGGTATTCCTCCTAGCCCTAACCCTTATCTGTTTCTCAAGAGAATGAAAGGATAGAAACTGAACTCTATTCCGAACCAAATTTTGTGCGAAACGAGAATGATCGAGGAAAGATTCTGGGAACATTAAAATATGGAAAATTGTCCGACAGTGCAGCTCAAGAGTCCTCTTACAAGGTGAAACTTGATCGAAAGATCTCGGACACTCCGGAAAGAGTTGGGGGCCTAGTAAAAGCTCAAATGAAATGAGGGTATTTTTAATGCTCTCCATTATCCATAAGTTTGTTTGCCTTTGTTTCATCGAAAACTATTCTTGCCACTCAACTCACCGACGCACGCTAAGGCAAAATTGAATGTATGGGTAAAACTTGTTGAAGACTTCATTTTCAAGGCTTATAAATAGTCTCATTGGATTCATTGGCATGTTTCCATGAAGATTCATATATTGGTTGGCAAAATTTCATCAAGTTTTGACTCAGGGCAAAGAAAACATTTGGCGGGCAAGTTTGAAGTGCAAATCATGCTCGATGCAACATAAGAGTGCTTGGGCCGAGTTTTTGTGTCCCCTTGCACCCTTGGCGCACTTTTGAGGTGCAATTGCACCTAAAAAGTGCACCTCACTCTCATTGGTTGCTTTCCCAACACAAAAACATAAGGTGATTGGCTTAAAAGTGCACTTTATGGCAAAAACAAGTGTTTTAAGTTGTGGTGGGCCCCCTTCTCTCTCCTAGGCACACGTTTTCACTTCCTTTGCACCTTAGGCGACATTTGAGGTGCAATTGCACCCCAAAAGTGCGCCATACCCTCATTGGTCAAGATTTTGCATGCATACATGCCATGCCAACTCAAAAACATAAAAAAAGTGCTTGAAAAAGTGCATGTGTGTGCCATGTTTTACCCATCCCCAAGTGCATGGTGCAACTCAACCTCCACCATGCACCTTGGGCGCATTTTTGAGGTGCAATGCACCCAAAAAGGGTGCCCAAGTGCAATGGTGCTTCCATTCTCCACTTCTCCACTCCTTCATTCCCTCATGTGCACTCTCCACTTCAAACTCCACCATATAAATTCCCTCACCCATGCTTCCCACAACTCATAAACTTAAAACACAACTTGAAAACATAAATTCACTTCCTTGGCAGCCATTAAAGCATCTTTTGAAGCTGGTTATAACATTCAAACATAAAAACCCCTTTTGTGCCCTAAACTTCCAAATCTAGTTTTGCTCATAACTCATGTTTCCAAACTCCATTTGCCACCAAATTTTAACCATGGATTCCTTATGGAAACGCCTTTAAGAAGAGTGTTTGCATGCCCCCATTGATGCACTCATTTATTTTTACAACCACATGAAGTTTCCAGCCAAAAATCACCTTTTCTCATATCTAAAAACCCTAAGCAATTGGAATCTCTCAAAAATTGGAGCAAAGCCTTAAAATGAAAAATAAAAACTTCTGCAATTGGTTTCATTCTAATCTGACACCCAAAAAGACACTTTCTATTTTTAGTAAGTCTCTACCACATAGCTTACTAAAAATAGTAAGTTTGAGGAAATGGTTGTTTCTAGTATCTCAAGCCATTCCTTCAAGTGCAAAACACTCAAAATTGGCAAAATTGCTAAGAATGAACACCCATGTGTGACTTGCTAAAAATAGTAAATGATCAATATGAACTCAAGATGGTCACATATGTTCTTCCTCTTCATGCCTTGTTGATTCAAGCTTTCACGGAGGTCAAATCTTCAATTTACAAGCAAATCCCCGCCTTCTCGATGCGGTGAGCATAGGGTGTCTCAAAGTGAAAATGTCAATTTTGGAAGCATTTACAAACATCCACCTATCACTAAGTGGTGACCATCTCTCTAAAGCTATCCTCATGGGAATAGTAAGGATAAATTCAAGCTTGCAAAGGAGTGAAAGATGAATTGTGACTCATGTGGAAGGGGAGCCCTCTTGGTTCCTAATTTTGGTCATCAATGTCCTCGAGGTGGAAGAATCATCATGGTTGCATTGTGCAGGCAATTGTTTCAAGTTCTCATCATATGCATGATTGGTCAAGAAGGCATGGTGGTTTTTCATGGTTTGTTCAAGTGGGTGAAGACATCCTTCATTGTCTACAGTGGTCTATTGATCAAGTGCTTCTCACTTCTTCACTCAATGTACCTGATGGGCTACAGGTTGATCATTCAAGAGGAGGTTTCTCATGGTGCGAAGAGTTCAAGGATCAAGATTTCATCACTCCATTGGAGCATCACTACAGAGGTCATCAGGATCAGGAGTAGATCATCTTCATGGTCAAAGCTTCTTCATCCTTCATCATTCAAGCTTGGAGCTTCATCTCTCTCTCTTCTCCTCTCCTCTTTTTCTTCTTTCTCTCTCTAGAATTTATATTTCTTTGTTGAGAAGAAAGTTGTAAAAAGTGACTTAAGTCACTTAAAGTTCTTTTTCTTCATTGAGGATTGCACTTTAAGTTGAAAAGTCACATGGGAATATGAAGAGTCTCCTTGTAAAGCTATAAATTGTAATGCCCTCTATTCCAAAGGGTTGCAATTGTGGATTGTTGTATGTTGTTGAGCTTTGTATCACCACTACACAAGAAATAAGAGTTACATTTCCTCCATTTCTTTGCTTATGCTTTCCTCTATTTTCTCTCTACTTCCTAGCTTTGCAAGCATAGTGATCTTGAACAACCAAGAAAAGGCTTTGTACTTTTGAGGAACAAATTAATGGAACTTTGTGTCTTTAGTTTGTTGATCTCATTGTTGTTTGCATAGTTAGATTCTTCTAATTGAATGTGGACCCACTCTGGTTGATGTATGTGGATTTTGTAAGCCTACCCACAACATTAACCCTCTCCTTATTTCTCCTATCCCCCTTTACCTCCTTTCACTGCAATTTCCTCCCTTGTACTTCGTTCTGAAGCACTTTCTTGCAGATTCATGGAGTGTTCTTGTGTGTTCCCAACCCAACGACCACCCACAATTCTTAGTTAGTTTACATTCAATAATGGGAGTCTCCCGTACCCAAGAAGTAGGGGCTTAGCACCATGACCATTGGTGAACCCATTATTTACCCCACGACAAGTTATTTCACCAACAACATGTTGTAGATAATCAAGCAAGCCATCAATTCTTAAAAGAGATGGTACCTATGTATAATAGTGGTCTTGTTCAAGGCCCTTTAAGACGCAATTTAAAACTGTACATCCTCGGTGCCTTGTCCTTCTTTGGCATGACAATTGGTGAAAGAAATGGTGATACACTTGGGGGAATAACACCTTATTCCAACAATTCTTACAATTGTTTCTTGACCTTGTTGGATTCCAAAATGGATTGCACGGAGATAGTGAATCATGCAACAATTGTATTTCTTACTCCACTTCCTTCTTGGGTGGCTCATGAAACACTTAAATGAAAGATTGGATCAGCCCTTCCAATTGTTGCCTTTTCTCTTTGTTCAACTTGCTTGTGCGGTGTTTCTTGAAAGACAACAAAAATGTACAAAACATAACACATGCTAATAATACGAAGTTGGGGACAAAGGTCCCAAATGCAGACAACTATCTCGCAACTAAATTGATGGAAAAACAAACGTAGATTAGAGTTTTCTGGAAGACTAATTACATCATAACATAATCCTTCATTAATCCAAACATAACATAAACCCCTAATTAATATAAAACCCATGGGCTTATAGAAACTATAGCCCATAACATAAAGATAATATAATGTCTAACATGCTTAACCTAGAGTAGAACCAAGATGAGTGACCATCCCAAGAAGTCTCGAGAGATTAAAATAAATTGGGCTAGATTTTAGTACAAAATGAAGTACATGGCAAGAATCAAACCATAGACCTCTAAATCATAAAACAAAGCTCCAACCAATGCACTACATCAAACGGTTTAATAGTAAAACACAAACAACAATGGTGGCTTTTATAAAATCTTAAAGCCCCCAAGCATTTTTAACTTATCTTGACAAATGTTATAGTTTGCAAACTTCAGCAACAAATCTTCAAAATTAATGGATGTATCCTCATTTCAAAGACACTTGCACTCGCCTTCAACAAACTGATTACCCTATTCCTCAAAGTTCTATGTTCCTCCCCAATGATACCTTTAAGTTAAAGTACTAAATCCCCTTCCTCATTTGGAAACCCTTGCACTTCACCTTCATGAGTCTAATACCCATGTCCCCCAATGATGCCTTCACGCTAAGTCACAAGGTTCGTGTTTGAGTTCAAGTTCGCTAAGATAAAATTCGGATGAAGTTCGTGATGAAAAATTCAAAAAAATTGTGATTAAATTCGACTACTAAAATATTAAGTTATATTTTAAGATTAATATATTTTGCAAATAAATTTATTTAATGTCTTCTATATTTTAAATTTGAAATATTTTTAAGTTTTAAATATAATATTTATGTTTTATATTATTTAATTTTTAAATATTTTAAATTTATAATATTAAATGCTAAATCTAAGGATTTTGAAATATCAAAGTTCAAAACATCAAAATTTAAAAACTTCATATTAACACTCCATAACAAAATAAAATAAAATTAAATTTAAATTTCTAATCAAATAAAATATTTAAAGAAATTAATAAAAAGAAACTATTAAAAAATTAAAAAAACGAAATCTAAAATAATAGAAGTCTAGAACCTAAACTAAGTCCCAACTACCTAAAATACAACAAAATAAAATAAAATAAAACTTTATTTTTTAATAAAATAAAATATTTTTAAAAATTAATAAAAAGAACTATTAAAAAATAAAAAATAAACCTAAATCTAAAAGAATAAATGTCTACAACCTAAAACTAGCTCCCGATTATTTACAGGCTCGAGAGAAATAAAGAAATTAGCACAATGGCAGCGGTGGCTCCTTCCCCACGAGGCTCTTATCGGAGGTTCTACCTCTCGCACCGGTTTCTCCTACCGCTCTCCTCATTGTGTTAGTCTCCCATAGAGAGACATCACTCGACCCCCATTCAATATAATCCGCACCGAATACTCACGATTATTCGTGAATCTCATTGCACACCACAAAAGTTCGGCGATTTTTAAACTTTGTGCCCAAAATCACCGAACCCCGTGACTTAGCCTTTAAGTTACAAAGATTAAATTCCCTTCCCGTTTATGACTTGTGATTGTGTTTGTCACCATACCCATATCTACTTTTTGTGTACATGCCACACGAAACACGTCATGTATTTCTTCCCTTGTTTGGAATGCCTAAAGCAAAGGCCACATCTTCAACTGTGGTTCACACGTTATAAGGCCAATAGCCTCAGTTTTGTATTCCCTTCTGCTTCAATGTCAACAACATATATTATTTGTAGCAAGAGCACAAATATTATATCCCCGAGCTAAAATTTTCCTTCAATCCATGTTGGTCTCGCTTGTTTTTGTAGGATCCTTTCCATCGTGCATTTCAAAATCCTTGGATAATGGATGCTCATAACCATATAGTTCCTTAAAGCGGGTCATCTTTACCTTCTAAAATTGGCAGGCCTTAGATGAAGACCGCCAATAATGCTTCCCATTTTTTATTTGGAAAAACTTTTGCTAAAGAATATCTAAAGAGGAAAAATTCCACTTTGTTCTTGTTGGCGAGAAAATTTGTCGGGTGGACAAATTGATGGGTATCCACCAATGCTCTGGGAATCTAACTCCCTCTACTTGAATGGTGCAGCTCCATATTATTATGCACGTGTGAAATTAAACTTTGCGGTAGCCTTACGGCTGGGATCCAACAGAACACTCCACCGAACTCAAGTGGCAAAGCTTGCAATTACTTGCAAGGAGGAATTTGTTTGGCGGTAGGAAAGGGAGTGGGTAAAATGAGAGGGGGATTAACGTTGCAAATAGAAAATCAGATTCCTACAACCATTAACCAAATATTTCAACACACATAAATTTAGAAGAAAAACAATTTTGCAATTGGCAACAAGACAAGCTAAGATTTAGAACACAAAGTTTCAAAATCTCCTCATCAAAAAAGGCAACAAACTCCTTCTTTCTTCATTGATGCTTTGACAAAATTATACATAGTGAGAACAAGAAGAACATAGAGAGAGGGGGAAAAGAGGAATTAGCTATCTCTTTTGTTTCTTCACAAGTAGTAATCTCTTATGAGTATACAAAATTGACAACCCTTTGGAATGAGGGTGCCATTACAATTTATAGAATCTAGGACGACTCTTCACCTACCCCCAAGTGATCGTTCATATGTCCCTCACAACATGTGACTTTTCAAATCCTAAGGGATGAATTTAAGTCCCCTTTTATTAATTAAGGGTGACTTATTACAATGTTTGATTATAGTCACATTTAAGTGAATAGGACGAATGTCGTGATTGATCACAACGAAGAATTAGAAAAATGGAGAAAGAGAAGAGGAGAGAGAATGAGTGATGAGAAGAAAGAAGGAATGTTGATGAAGATGTTGCCTCGCCGCTTGACTGATCCTTGCCGAGTGATCACAATCTACCCCTTTGTATGATGCATGGACAGCTGAATCGAGTGTTTAGAAACACTGCGTCGAAAGATTCCCCTAAGAGAATTCAAGATGACCCACGAACAATGCCCGTGATGATCCTCTATGACACACCTGTCCATGCTCGTTGACAAAGATTGCTCCTGGAATGATGCACTTTCTCGTACACACCGAAAAGGCAAGTGATGAGCACCGATGATTACACCATTGACAACGAAGAATGCCCATTCCACAACATGAAGCACCACCATTCCTGTGATCTTCTGATTACACATATGAATGAGAAATTGGAACCATTACTCAGACAATGAAGTCATGACAATCCTGTTATCCTGAGGACATGAATGACCGCAATTAGGAATCAACCTACTCACGAAAATTTCGTCCTCCACCGACTCTCCCGGGCCACCAAGCATTCGATCCTTGAGATTTTCGAAGTCCATGTGAGTGACATTGTTGTCCCCCACTTCTGCATACTCATAGGAAAGAGCATTAACTGGTTTAACACCTGTGAATTTGAATTTCATGGCTTCCAAGACACTTCCCTATACCCGAAAAGGGGATTTACTATTTTTAGAAAATGGAAATTTTCCGCCCTTTTCAATTTCGATCACTCTGTTTGTCCTTTTGGATACTCCTTATGTGCACACTGCCTTTGCCAAAACTACTTTTTGTGAAGACTTACTAAAAATAGTAAGTGCCCGTGTATGAAGGGTTACTATTTTCAAAAACTGGCTTTCTAGATCTCAGATTTCAGCGAAATCAGTTTTTCTAATTTTGGTTTTTTGTTTTTGTTACACCTCAGAAGTTTCAGCTCAACCCGATCTCTGGAACGGAAGATATTAAATTTTAAAATTTTGGTGCAGGGAAACGGGGTTTGTTCGTTGCAAAAATTCCTCCCAAAGGCATGTGAAATCCGTCACCGAGTTTTTACGGCCTCTAAAAATGTGAAAGGAAGCAAAAATCTCATGTCGATCCATGCCCTGGTTATTTAGATATGTGATTTTTAGTTTTCATGTGCATTTCTTCATTTTGGAATGAAAATGGAGCCTGGAGCATGGATTTTTGAGTTTTTATTTGCAAAATCATGGTGCTGAGATCATGGGGAGATGATGGAGTGAATGCAAGAGAGAAAAAATGGAAGAGGAATCTAAAAAATTGCCAAAGTTCCAAATGCAAATGGAGGAATGTGGGGAATGAATGAAAAATGGTGAAGTACGGTTTTTATATGTTGGCAACCTTGAGAGAGGGGGCACAATTTTTTGTCCCCCTTGTCCCCTTGGAAAGGGACAATGGGGGCACAAAAATGTGCCTTAGCCCTAGGGTGACACTTGTCACACATGCACGAGTTGAGGAGGGGGCTAGAAAAAGGCCAAAAGGAGCTTCAAGGTTTCCATGGTCATATTGCATGTCCATGGGCTCTATGGGAGGAGGGGCACAATTTTTGTCCCCCATATCCCCTTGGAAAGGGACAATGGGGCACAAAAGTGCGCTTGAGCGCCATGTTGACATGTGTCCTTCAAAAATTTGACTAACTGCTGAAACATGGTACCTTGGGAAGAGACTTGAAAACATCGTATCTCGGGCTCTCGGAGGTCTTTTTCCACACTTCTTTATATGAAATTGATTGGAAAAGGCATTTTGAGAAGGATGGGATGGGTCTCATGCCTTGATTCTACTTGAAACCTTCTCAAAAAAACCCTTTTTCTCGGATCTCCACTTGTGCCTGTGAAGAATGAGTTTTATAGAAAAATGCATGGGGCTTGAGAAGAATATGAAATTACCACCATGTAGAGGATTGAAATAGCTTTCCATTGATATTTTGTTTGACTCTTAACTCATTCCGAAGCTCCTAAAATCATCTCCCGAAGTTCAGGTGCTTTTTCATAGTGCAAGCTCCTTTGGCCTCAAAACCCGCTTTTGATGAACTTGCTCCAAAACCACCAAATCTTCCCTAAATCTTCCAAAATCACTTGCATGATGATCTTGGCTCATGAATACACCCTCTTGATGAATCTAGGGCTTGAACTCAGCTCCAAAGAATATGCACTGTCTCAAAAAGGCTAAAAATAGTCATTCTGAGCCTGTTGAAGGATCTGCTCCAAGGGGCACCAACTTGGAAGCACTTGAATGAACTTGATTTCCCTAAATCACCTATAGACATGTTGACACAACACATTGGACCACTTGGAAGGGCAGGATAGGCCTGATACGGGGATAGGCTAATCTGGAGGGATCTCTCGGAAAGGTCTACAATGCAAAATTTTGACACTAGGGTATAGTTGTCCTATTTTTAAGTGGAATTTTGCCCTTGCAAAACACAGGACAACAGTTTTGTTGACAAGTGTCACTTTCAATAATAAAGTGTGTAATGTCAACCTCTATGTTGTGCTAGTAAAAATTAGAAGTTCTGTTTTTGTGGCTTTTCTGAATCCGACATGCCATGCAGATGGGGGTACATGCCCATCCTCAAGTGCCTTTCAAACAAAATGGGGCTGACCTTAGGTATACATGACCGATTCCTTAGGTATATGTGACCTTTGGCAAGGACGGAATTATTCCTGACTGAAAAAACCTCCCCCTTCCATTTGTAACCTCTCTTGGTGGAAAGTAGTGGGATCACTTGTGTAGTCTTAAGGCAGCTTCTCCACCCGCACAGGTTGGCATATTGAGATCATGTGACAAACTATGGTCTTATCTTTGCATGACAAAGCATCTACCACAACATTCTTCTCCTCTTCGTTATGTATGATCTCAAATTCATAATCCTGCAACCAAACAATCCAGTTCTGTGGCTTCTTTAAGAGTCCTTGGTGTCAAATGATGTTTTAGGCTCAGTTGGTCAGCCTTAAGGAACACTTTGCTCCCTAGCAAAATTTAATTTCACTTGGCAACAATATGCAATGTGGCTAGCATATCCTTACCATACATTGACATGTGCTTCTACCCATCATTCAGTTTCATCTATCAGATGCAATGGGACGATAATCCTATGAAACCACCATGCCAAACCAAGATCTAGACAACACTCAATGAGAAAGGAACTAAAGAAATTAAGGGCAGTCTTCATACTAGAACAAAAACAAGGAAATATTCAAACAAAAATAAAGGCTTCTTGCGCCTTAGTGGACCAGTAAAAGTATCCTTCTTGAATAAAGAGCCGGTCCTAGTTTGGTACTGGTAGGGTTACAGGTTCAGGGACGACAGTACGGCAATTTTTGCTCTACAGCTTGGGTACGGCCATACAAATATAAATATTAAAAATTTGGCCATATAAGTAAAATTAACCACATAAAATGCATAATAGAGTAAACAAAATATATTAAATAACCGCAAAACATAGCTTTGGACATCCCATAGAACGATAAACATAGCTTTGGACATCCCATAGAGCGACAGACATAGATTCAGACACCCCATTTAATATCTAGTGTCCTTGGTCATGACATTCACCTCAACACCTGGTTCCGTTAACATATTTTAGAGCCTAAACTCATTCAACTTCACACCTATTAGGAGCTCACCCTCAAAACACGAATCCTTTATTTGCATCCCCTGTCGAGGGAGTTAGGTTGGCTGGTCAAATGGAGTAAATGCTCATTTTCCAACAACATCAACTGTCCCTTCAAACATCCCATGATCCCTCCCTTTGCAACAAGCAAAGTATATCTCTCAGAACTGTGATCTCTAACCCAACCAAGGAATCCAGTGTCAAATTCTTACCACCAAGGGATGTTGCTTGCAAGCTCATATTAGCTGCTAAGAGTGTTGGTAAATCTTTCAATACCTTCGCAACCTCATCCAAAACGTGTTTTTTCCTGAGATTTCATATACTCTCTTGATACAGGCTTATAGCAACTCTGTACCTCATCATATTGATCGGCATCTCAAAAAATTTAAAAACAGCGTTTTTTGCTGTGGGTATGCTACAGGTACTACCCAGGTATGTCCCAGCAGGGTCGGATACGACTGGGTTCACCCTTGGGCAAACCCAGCCGCACCCAACCCTATTTGGACGCACCCAAGCAGTACTCACAGGCAAACTGGACCAGGACAGGCACCCTGTATGGCTGTACCGGGACCGATCCCCTGAACAGCAGTGCCCGGCTACTTAGCTTCTTGACAAGGCTAGTCAAAGGGTGGGTGGGTTGTAGTGGAGAAAATCCTTACAGATGTACAATTGAAACCTGCTAAACGTAAAATACCATGCAAATCACAAACGGACTTTATCTTTTCAAGTTCTATGTGCACACTTTCTAAAAAAATATGGCCGAGGTCTTCTAAGAATGACCCTGATAATTCACACTTGGCTTCCTTGGCATTAAACTTTTCTTCAGCTAACATTTTGAGAACAATGTCTAGATGCTCTAAATGTAATGCTCGTAGTTTATTGTACTCCAAAATCAGGTTCTCAGCCATATCATCATCATCCAATTCTCCAACTCATATGGATACACATCATTGACGATGCAAAACTGTTTAGGGTTTCAGGAATCGCTCTTACTCCAAGGTTGGAAACATTTACGAAAGCTATTGGAGACTGAAGCATCAGGGTTCTAAATCAACTAACGGTTGGGGTTTTTAGACTGTAATGAGTCAGAGTTTCCTTCCTTATTTCTCCTATTAAATTTATAACCCACTTTACCAGAACTCAAACAACTTTTCTTTTAATAGCTTCTAGGTCGATTTATGGTCTTCTAGCAAGACTAATGACCTTTTACAGGTATTTTGGTTCAAACATCCTTTCCTTGGTTAGTATTTTCGACCGCAGATTGAAGATGTCGATCTTTTGCAACATGTATCCTAAGAGTTTGTCTTTCAACATCAAAACTTGATATTTCTCTGTGAACTCTTCCATTGTTATGTATTTCTAGAACAAGTACATGAGTTGAAAATCATAGGGCCCACCTGTGTTTCCATCTGCTGTATAGCTTAGTGCATCAGCAGTCTACATATTAATTTCATTTACAATGTTGAGTGATTAATTTCATTTGTCAATGTTGAGAGATCCATCTATCTTCACACATATGGGCTGCCCCATCCAGGGGTTGCACGGCGACATTTAACTTATCCTCCTGGTCAGATATGCAATGCACCTTCAAAACAAACTTAATCTTGCTCATCCATGTATGAACCTCTCTTCAAATATCATATTGTGAAATCTTTGACTAGAAGTTGAATGAGTGTTTCTCAAAACTCCAAGAGATTTGTGAGTGTGAAGGGAGTTAACCCTCACAATCTAACACATCAAAGTAGAAAGTTCTCGTAAAAGAAAACAATTTATACCCCATTGTTATCCTCAAGCTGAGTGAGGCACCAGAGAGTGGAAATAACATGGTGATATTTGAGCCATGCACGCGTCTTCGCTAATGGAAATACCACTTTCTGCTAGGTAGGAATTAATTAATTAATGGCCCAATTTATGTAGAGTGACACAACCAACCCAGCGAGAATTTAATTAGCTGGTGTTCTTAATAAATAAGTTTCCCAATAATGATTCGATAGTAAAGAATAGCAGTAGGCCAAGTTGAAAAAAAAAAAAAGAGGCAAAAAGAGAGAGCATTATTTAATCAATCCATTCATCATGTATTTGAGCCAGGTGGTCAGGTCATTTCCAAACATCGACTGTGTTTCTGAATGCTGAATTTGTAGATAGATATGTGGGATGCCGCCCACTTTGATCTAGTGACAGTTCAGTGCTTCTTGTTACGATACCATCGCAAAAAGTCGGGAAGAAATGAATTTTGAATCATATGATTCGAAGTTATCATATACATGTCAAAGAGAATGCATCCCCAATTCAGAAATCGAACTAGATTATGCTGCTACAAGCAATACAAATCCAGCATTGGCTCCAACATGCCTCGGAAAGGGGCTTCTTTCAACCTGGTCCAAAATCCTGGTCAGATTTTGCTCTGTTCTTCCTCTCCCTCAAGTGTTTGCCATTGGTTGAATCTTGTTCCTTGTTAGACAGTTCTAAATGATAGTAAGATTTGTTCGGGCAATTGAATTCCTTTGAGCATGACACTACAAATGTTGGGCCACAGGCAAATGAATACGATTGATCATGACACTACAAATGTTTGGCCATAGTTGAATTTTCAAATCACGTGTGTACTTGGAAGTCACATCTAGAGTTCAACCCTGCACCCATTGTAATTAGACCGTGAGCAACTCCACCGACATTTATACGGTGCATTCGAGCATGACCTGTATTTACATGTCTTTAGACCACTGTCATAGCTTACCCCCACACTCAAGATTTACCAAGAAAACAAAATCGGGAAACAAAAGAAATTTAAAAAAAACGAAGCTGAAAAACTTACTCAGGATATGCTATGGCATCAAGCAGCCGCTCCACAGAATCATCCAGCGGCCCCATCTTCTTCTCCATCTCCTCCTCGTCCTCCTTCAACCAAAGTATCGCAAGAACCCTCTGCCTCATAACTCTAAAATCCTTAGCCAGCCTCTCCACAGTATAAACCTCAGGATTCTCCTTATGCAACTTATACATTTCCTGCTTCTCCGAGTCCTTCAAATAAGCCCCTCTCAGCCCGGGCTCCCTCACCTGCGTCAACAAAACCTCCATCTCATCAATCTTGCCATCAATACTCTCCACAAATTTCTTACTTTCTCCGTACTGCGCTTCAACCCTGGCCCATTCTTCGCTATCATCAAAAAACCTTCTCCTTTCACGCTGTTTGTTTTATCGAGCTCCTCGGTGGTGGCCGTGGAAATCAAACCCTCGTCGATGTTTTCCACGGGGCGCCCCACGGCTTCTTCTTCTTCGAACTCTTCTTCTGTTATTCCTGTAGACCATGATGAACCTATGGGCTCAAAGGGGGTACTAAAATCTGGATTTTGTTTTTGTTGTTGTTTGTTTTGCCAGGGCTGGTCCCAGGGATCTTGAGGTTTTGAACCCGGGTCGTTTCTTGAGCCATTGCTGCTGCAGAAATGTCTTTGGGCTAGGGGTTGAAGGATGATTCTGCTAGAGGGACTGGTTGTTGAGCTAGAATTTTGAGCCAGTACCTTGCTCAGAAGGGTTTTCCAGGCGAAAGGAAGTAATCTCTGCATTGCTTTGATTATGTGTTTGCTTTTCTTTTTATGAGGGTTTTAGATTAGGATTTTAGGATCATTCTGCTCAAAATGATTAGACGAGTTTGGTATATCAGTTCTTGAAAAGGTTTTAGGAAGCCTGGTGTTGTTCTACATTATGATGCCACTCTAGTAAACATGGATTTATTTTCATTTAAACCCTCGGCTTTATTTTCAAACCTTTAAAGTTAAAAGCATACAATCACTATTTCAGCAATAAAAAAATTAGTACAATGGAGCCATGTAACATGGAACTCGAACAGAAATTATTCTTATTTGTAAAATAATAAAATTGGGTAATATTTTTAATAGATAAAATGAAAAATTATACAACTATAGATATATCTTAATAAGGTTTTAATTATAACAAATATGAATATATTTTCATTTATAGTACTAAAATGTGGCCTATCCACTCGGTAAAATGGCATTTTACATTTATCCTAACTACACATTAATTGACTAATATCAAGTGCTTTATCATGTACCCTAGTTTCACTAGATGACCATCATGCACCCTCTCACTTTATCCTCCACCCTAGTCCTACTAGATGACAACTATTTTGTAGCTCAACTCCTCTAGAATCTTAGCACATGTTACTAAACATATACTAGCAATTGCGAAATGAGTTGCAAATTACGCCAAGATAGTAGCAATATTTAGTTTATTTGAGTTGTATTTTGGGTTGATATTGCATGGATGTCTATATGTTGTTGCAAAGCTCTTATTTTGCTATTGTCCATATTTTTGTAAGACACAATTATGATAGTCGCCAAACTAAATCACATTTCATCATTTGGTCAAACACCTGGACATTTATCTATTAAATCTTTCAAATCTCAAAAACTTTGAACAAGATATATGACCAATATTATTTTCCAAAAAGTAAACTATAGAATTTACTTTATGAAGAATAAAATCAAAATCAGAAAACTTTTGAATCTCAAAAACTTTGAACAAGATATATGACCAATATTATTTTTCAAATAGTAAACTATAGAATTCACTTTATGAAGAATAAAATCAAAATCAAATATTTAGGATAGTAAATATGTAGGACTCGTAGAAAAATATCTAAAATCCAAAAACAATAAATATTGGAGCCACTGGAATTTGACACTTTCCACCATGGCATCTTGAAAGTAGACGCCACCTAAATTAGACTTCTACTTCTCTCAAACTTAATTGTTTTCACACCCTAGATAGATTCGTAAGTCCACAATAGGTTCAACCATAAACCTATCCAACCCTTATGAACATGTTATTACACTTCTAATGATCACTTTTTGAAAAAAGTGACTTGGCTTAGTTAACCTAGGTAGTACTTTTGGGTCAATCAAACAGAAATCATACAAATGATCACATATAATAACACATGAAACATGAGCCATTAGGGGCAATGAGGGATCCTCTACTATCTCACTCTAAGAAGGTTTATAAGAAGCATCAAGCATCCAATTCCCTAAAGCATCCATCACAATAAAGCAAGCTATTAAATGTGAAGCCATCCATATTGTACCATGTACCAATAATGAATCAAATTTAAAGTACAAGTTATGTGTTATCAAGTGTGAGGTTTGGATCAAGGGCTCCATTCGTAGACACTCAAAGTTGGCAATTTATTATTTTGACATTGTTGGTTGTGATTATGCTTCTTCGCTAAGACAAACACCTACATCATATCCCCACTCAAGATATCTTCTTATCTCTCTCCTAAATTTCTTATTCCTACACACTAATGTGTCAACAAATTATGAATACAAATCCATAAAATCAAGTAATTAACCTTTGTCCATCATTATGCAACTTTTAGATTTCATCCATCATCTCCTCGTCCAAAACCATACAGTAAGTTCAAGATGTGGACTCTCTGGTCTCGCCAACCTATACATCTTGACCAACACATCTTCTAACTTTTCTTTCAATTTCACTATCATTGTTGGGATTTCCATCTTCTTGCTCATCCCTTACATGACAAATTACCTTCAAAGCCCTATATAAGCAAGTTTATATCACCTCATTCACTAAGTCAGGCACACTCATGAGTTATCAAACACTAGCACAAAAGGCATCCAAGGCTCCCTAAATCTTCCCAAAACTTATGCACATCCACTAGGGTAGCCACTACTACAATTCTAAAGCACTCAACTAGGTCAAGGAGTTTGAATTCCCTCATTTCTAAACACTCAAAGAGCTCTATTCAATGTCTTAATAAGAGCACGGTCATCTCAAGACAAATCAAAGTGATTCAAGTTGTCAACTAGTGATTAACTAAAATAAGATTATTCCAGTGTAATCTAATGTTATAAGAGCAGTAAAATAATTGAATAAATGAAGTAATAAAATATTGAAATACACTCGAGCAAACTAAGTTAGAAAATATGAAACCCTAATGTGCAAGAAGGGTTAAGAAAAGCCTTAGCTAATTCGCCAATGCTATAGGACTATGTCGCAGGTGTAGAGCAGGTGAACATGAGGAGGAAACGATCACACAGAAGCCTGAGAAAGCACATATATGAGCTATCTAACTGGACTGGGGTGCCTCGAAAGGGATAGGGGCGCCCATAGGTGCCCTAGTTTGCGGAAATGGCTAGAAAACTTCCTTTGAGGTGTCGTTGGATGTTCGCCTATATTCACTTCATGTCGCACTAATGTCGTTGAACTGTGTTGGATGTCACTGTGAATAGGAGATGGAATAATCACCTGTAAAAACCTAGACAAAACATCAAAACCCTAACAAAAGAAAGATACATATGAAGGGGTCAGACTATCCTCAGCTGCCAAATGGATGGACTTATCACTGAGCGTTGCACTACATCTCAGACCCAATGTAGTTCTAGGTGTGTGTGTGTGTGTGTAATTGTGCCCTAGGTTGCTCTTGTGCCAGTCGCACTTTGTGAAGTAATGAGAAAATAACTAAATGTAGAATGTAATAAATGTGTGCATGGAAACAATAGACTCCCCTCATATGAAGTGTGATGTAGATGAACCAGCATTGTGTGCCTTATGATGGAGCTAGATGGATGCAAATATAGTTTTATATGCCTTTGATGGATGCAACTCTAGATGGTGAAAGTAGATGTTTAGTCTTTGGTCCCTCATTATGGTCACATAACTTTATATTTATACAGTTCTCTTGTTCTAATTTCATAATTAACCCTGAAAAGGCCAACCACCAAAAGGATAGAAATCTCAAATGGCTGTAAAGTGCCCCAAAGATGAGAGTAAAGTGTGTGTGCATGTATACTTTGCTTAATGCTAAATCAAATGAAGCAAGAACTACCACCTAAAATAGTTCTACAATTTAGCTAAAACAAAGCATAAACACCATCATGATAAGAATTAAACAAGGGTTAGATGCTAGCATTCATAAATACAAACTTTGAAACTAATAATGCTAAATATCTAAACTCCTCTATTCTCTAACAACAAATAAATGAATGGACCTAAGTAAGCTCCATGGCTATCAAAATAGTTGTCCTTAATGTTCCAAAAACGTAGGAATGGGGGCTAATCAAAGTTGGGCACAAGACCCTTTCGACACCTCCCATATGACCCAAACACTTTAAGAAAGAGTCTTAACTCTTCAAGATGATGAACTCTCAAAAGGGCAAGGTGCAAGCTCTTAGTCTCTTTCTTTATATGCTTTGCATTTGCTCTCTTAGAAAGTTTAGGTGTAAGTAAAAGGTAGGTGGAGGGCTCTTTATATAGCCCAAAGGATAAAGGATTAAACACATTCTCATGAATGTGGGATAAAGATAAAACATGATTAGGAATGGATAAGGTTGCTTTATTAAAGGTAACCTTACTTTAGAAGGGTTTAATACATGTTTAGCAAGTCATGGGAGTTGGGGGTATTTTAATTAATCAAAGGTGATTAATTAATAGGTAGGTGTAAGCTTATAGAAGCCAATTAGAAGAATATTAGTGCGATTTAGGCTATTATAAGGGGATTAAATCAATTAAATATTGATTTATTGGTTAAATGGAAGGGAAAGCTAATTAATTAATAATAATTAATTAGTCTAGGTAGAAGGGTGATTTATTAACTAAGGTCGTTAATTATGGTATTTGTTGGATAGGCAACTTAATTAATTAGCTTAGTGTAATTAATTAATGATGATATGAGGGAAAATGAGCGCTTTTGACGATACGTCGTTGATTTGCGAGAAAGGGGATAATTAGCGCAATTTAAGTATTTAAATTGCTTGGGCGTAATTATAGGTGTCTACAAAGTGCAAAGAGGATTAGAGCGCCCTGCAGGGGACCAAGGTGCTTGGGGCTCCCAGCTTAGAAATATGAAAAATGTAGAATGACAATACAAACTGGACAAGTGTAGGTGTAAATCAAAAATATGATAGCAAGCAATGTAAAAATGGCCAAAGACGTGGGTTAATTATTACTCTTTTCACTTAAGAATCATATGAATAGTAGTATGAGACCGAGACTAAATAATGACTCAAAGTGCGTGATTTTGTGTCTACATTTGCCCCCACTTTATGTTGGTGAGCGGAAAGCTTAGTAACATAAAGTAGATAGAGATGCATACCTGATAATCCATATAGAGTGATGTAGAAACGTGTCGAAGGACTAGACAAAGCGTGGAATGACAAAAAAGATGGAGCATGAGACTAAAGATGTAAAAGTGTAAAAAGTGATGAAAGTGAACCTAGGGTGAAAGCATGTGTGTAGATGCCAATGTGTGTAGTGTACCTGCATGGTTAGTATTGTGTGTGTGATGTACCCACCATGTGTGTGTTGTTTTTTGACTTTTTTCTTCCCATACAAATGCAGACTTCGTAAAAGAGAATATGATCAAGTAGTCAAATACGCATGCATATATATATATATATATATATATATATATATATACATATATATATATATATATATATTATATGATATATATATATATATATATACATATATATATATATATATATATATATATATATGTACATATATGTGTATATATATATATATGTGTGTGTGTGTGTGTGTGTGTGTGTGTGTGTGTGTGTGTGTGTGTGTGTGTGTAAAGAAACATGTAAAAATAGTATGAAAATGACAATGAAAAAGGAACATGTGCACCTAATCCATGATGAGACAAAATGGTGTAGAAAGGATATCCTATAATCACAATGAAGTTTGAGTTTTTTGGCGATCTCACAAAGACACTACGTCCAAAGAAGTGTAGGGAGAAAGTTGTGTTATTCTCCAACCTATAATCTTTCCCTAAGAATATGAAGAGATCTTTGTACTTACCTAGTTTTTTGGGTGATCCAACGCCACTGGCCAAAGTAGTGTAGGGAGGAAAGTCTATTGTATCCTCCAACCTGTAACTTCTCCCTAAATGCTAAGGACAATCTACCCTATAAAATTCGTTGTGTATGGAGTTCATAGACTGGTCTGAACTCACTCGTTGTATAACCCACTATGTCATGGACAAAAATTGAAAAATTGAACTACATCGTATTGTGTTATGTAGTGTGTAAACTCAAATGATGCCCCCTCTTTGGGGGCGCACGATGTCACAGATAAGAGAATGCGGCCCCAAAAGAGGACCGACCATGCAAATTAAAACTCTTCCCTACAGGGGGAAGGGAATGTTCTTGGTAAAGACCAAGGCACACACAAACAAGTGGCTAGAAAACAAGTGTTAGTACGAACATACATGTAGAAAACAAGTGTAAGCCATAAATAATGTGTAAGCTAAAACATAAGTAGATAATGTAAACACCCAAAAAGACAATGTAGGTCACACAAAGTGGGTTGCAAACATGGGACACCACTCACGGTGTCATAAGACACTCAAGGTCCAAATGGCACAAACAAACAAGTGTGCACACAAGACAAAGGGAAAAGCCCACAACAATAACAAAAAGAATAGTAGATAATGTAACAAACAAGTATGGAATTAAATATCCCTGCATAACAAATGTTGCACATGAAGCACCCATTAGCATGTTAGAAAAATAAAAAGTATGTCAAAGCGTGTATAAACCAAAGTAGTGTGTTATGAACAAAAATGAAACAATAACACATGTAGTGTATGTGGATGCCCCAGAGAGGTAGTAAAGTGTCAAGCATCATGTGTGCATGTAGTAAGCTTTGTATCTGCGATCACAACTAGAAAAGGACATGAATGTGCACATGTGTATGATAAATATAATGACATATAAGAGATCTATCTAACATGTGTAGTAAAGTGAACATGTAAGAACAAGTGCAACAAGAGTAAATGCAACCATAAAATGCAATATGTTGGATGGATGGATGGAATGGAATGTAGTGTGGATGATAGGAGTCACGTGCCCCCCTTGAGTGAATGGAGTTGTATGCAGTGAGGTTCATTTAGTATGCCCCCTCAACAGTCAAGAATGAACCATAAACGAGAGTGTGTCATCAGAAATGGTCAAACTATGTGTTATGTGTAGCGCGTTGTGATGAGTGTGGTGATGATGATATGTGACATAGAGATGTGTGTGTGATGTTGTAGCCTAAGTGTATATCACGACAAGATGAGTAGAAAGGAGTGGTGATTTAGCCTAAAGCGTATACCACTAAACAATGTAAGCGTAAAGTGATGATGTAGCCTATCACGAGATGATGCTAGAAGAAGTGACCCTATAGCCTAAAGCATATATCACTAATCCTAGGAATGTCACATGAGAGAAAGATTGAATGATGAACATGTAAGGGTGATGAGGTCCATTTGTGATGTATACCCTCAATAGTCCAATATGGACCGTGAGACTAGAGTGCATCATCGGGTAGTGAGTGCAACGCGTAGAGAGAGAATATGCAAAATGTGTAATGTGTGTAGTAAAGTGTATGGTATGTAATGCGAGATGTGTAGATGACCTAAGATGTGTAGATGTATAGTATATGTAAGATGCAATGTAAGATGACATGTATGAGGTGTAAAAACATGCAATATGTGATAGCTATGGGGTGATGTATGTAGGACAAGATGTAAGATGTAAAATGTAGAATGTATGAAGACGCAAATGTCGATAGCCTGTAATGTGGTGTGTAATACGTAGATGATGTAGGATGATGTGATGATATGTGGTGCCTAATGTGTAGTGACTATTGTGCAGTGTGTGGGGTTCATGTGTAGAGAATGCCCTCAACAATCAAGTGTGAACCAAAGCACAAGAGTGTGTCGTCATCGGGTAATGATGATGCTAAGGTGTAGATGAATATGCGTATGCTAGGATATAAAATCTACGAGAAATAGGTCAGGGGATGTACTAGGTAAGTGTAATGTCCCCCAAGTGTGTGTGATTGAATGACCTATCCAATGAAAGTGAAGGACGAAGGTCCTCTCATCCGATGTGTGATGATGAAAGCGTATGACCATGCTCTAGTAGTGGTGGAATAGTAGATAGTCGCTGCGTGAGTGAGTGAAGTCTATGTGCATGCGATGGATGAGTATATGATGAGCGTGTAGGTGTAAAAAATGTGTAGGTGATGGAGATCGATGAGAAGTTAAGTGCGGAGGTGATGGACACCACGGGGAATAAAATGAGGTGGTGACCTATGTCAAGATGCAATAACTATGTGAGGAATGGGCCTATGTCTATGTGTAGGACTAGTAGAGTGATGAGGCCATGTAGATGGTGTATGAGTAGGTGAACTAGGAGTAGATTGTGCTTTAAGTAACATATGGATTGTGATGTACTAGATGATGTAGGAGGTGCATTGACCGATGCTCGAGGAAATGATGACCATGGAGTAGATGGAGGTATATCATCGATAGAAATAACTTGATTTTATGAATGAATTTGAGTCACAAATGATTCATAGAGATGATGGATTGAGACCTACAAATCCAATTAAGACCTAAGAGCATGTCACAACCATCGATTGTTTGTCCCACAAGAAAGGGTACAAGCATAGTAAGAGGTTCTACCGTAACACGAAGGTTAAACAACACCATATGAATTGTTCATTGGATATGAGATGTGCGAATGCGGATAACCGATAACATCAAGAAGTGGCATAGAACATGCATTAATAGGCCATGATGGATCAACCTTAGTATTATTGATGGGGACCGCTTCCGATAGATGCACTAATGTGTAAGTGATTAGAAGAGAATGTGGCATGGTAATCATGATCATAGAAAGAGATGATCAATGGAGAAACATTGGTGTTAGCAACTAAGAAATCAAGGGCCCCGATGTAGGTGGAGGCACTGCGTGATAAGTATGATTAGCTGATGAATCAACAGTTTTCTTGTCATGTTGTGGAGGTTGGTTATTAAATATTTTGAGCTTACAATTTTCGTTAACTAGTGCAGAGTCTTGTAGCCTCTGAAATTCAAGCTTGTTGTTATCGATAAGATCTTGGATGATGGTGTGGAGTTTGAAACACCTATTGGTAGAGTGCCCCACACATGAATGGTGATAATCACATCAAATTTTTCATTGTAATTTCTTCCTTTTGGTCATGATGGATCCAATTCAAGCGGTGGAGGAAGCGTGATAAGATTGATTTCAAGAAGTTGTTGTAATATGAGTTGTGGGGCAATAGGAAATTTGGTGAATGTATGTTGAGGTGGTTGTGACTGAACTTATTAGGAGTAGCCCACCACATTGACAAATGATTTTGGCGTCATTAGTAGGTTTTGTGGTGGAAGGTTTAAATGTTGACTTGCTTTGAAAGCATACAGATGATGATGCTTGTTCCTGATACTTAAGCTTACCGATGGATAAAATCTTAGTTTTTCAAGCTTGAGGGTATGATAGAGTTGATCGAATGAAGGAGAGGTCTCAAAGAGTACACTTTCTTGGAGGGTGGTAGTAGACTTTGATGAATAAATCTTGAAGCTCAGAGTCCGTAAGAATATTTGACATCTTAGCTAAGTTATTTTTGTAACGCAAGACATAATCCATAAGTGTTCATTAGATCCATGTTTAAGTTGTGCAAGTTGGGCATAAGAGATCTTAGAGCCAATGTTGATAGAGAAATGAGTGAGAAAAGCATCGGTTAGATGTGTGAAAGAGATTACCAATGGACAGTAGGTCATAAAACCAACACATCGCATAATCATGAAGGCTATGAGGAAAGAGCTTAGCTAGGAGAATGTGATCATCCATAAAATCTAGACAAGCCACATGGAATGCTCGAGGTGCTCTTGTGGGTCACCTTGGCCATTGAAAATAGGTAGTTTAGGGGTAATGAAATTTGGTGGAAGTGATAAGTGGATATAGCGGGTGCAAATGGAGTATGCAATAATAGAGTGGAATCCAAAGATGGAGACACATGAGAAGTAGCCTGTCATAATTGATGAATTTGTGCTTGAAGGTCTTGATAAAGGGAGGCTAGATCTTGAGTGCCAATGGAAGGAGGTTATGTGTGTATGAGAAATAAGAGGTAGGGTATAGTGATTAGTAGGAGTAGGAATGAAAATGGGAATGATAGAGATGGGTGGAAGAGTATAAGCAAAAGGTTGGGTAACAAATGTGGTGGGAATAACAAAGATACACATTAAGCTCTCATAAGGTTTGTAGCTTCCTCACAGCAATATATAAAAGAAAGTCTAGATCTTGGGGATGCTCAATAATATGATCATTAATGGATTTAAGATGAGATTTAGTAAAATCTTCAAAATATTGAGCCATAGTAAAGAAGAGAAAGAGAGCCCTAAGTGGAAGGTGGTGTTGAGCGTGGGGTTCACCAAAATGATTAACTAAAATAAGATTATTCTAGTGTAATCTAATGTTATAGGAGCAATAAAATAATTAAATAAATGAAGTAATAAAATATTGAAATACACCCAAGCAAATCTAAGCAATAAAATATGAAACCCTAATGTGCAAAAGGGTTAAGAAAAGCCTTAGCTGATTTAAAGATGTCATGGGACTATGTCGCAGTGTAGACCAAGTGAATAGAGGAGGAAACGACCACACAAAAGCCTAAGAAAGCACAAATATGAGCTATCTGACTAGACTGGGGTGCTTGAAAGGGATAGGGGCACCATGTGGGTGCCCTGGTCTAAGATCTGGGTGCCCTAGTCTGCGAAAATGGCTGAAAACCTCCTTAGGTGTGTCACTAGATGTTCTTGTTTCATTTCCTATCGCACTAATGTCATTTGAAATCGCATCGCTATGTCATTGTGAATAGGAGATGGAATAATCACTTGCAAAACCCCAGACAAAGCATCAAAACCCTAAAAAAGAAAGATGCATATGAAGGGGTCAGGAGCTCTCAACTAAATGGATGGACTTATCATTGAGTGTTACACTACATCTTAGACCCAATGTAGTTCTAGGTGTGTGTGTGTGTGCAAATCATGCCCTAGGTTGCTCTTATGTCAATCACACTTTGTGAAGTAACGAGAAAATAACTAGATGTAGAATGTAATAAATGTGTGCATGGAAACAATAGACTCCCTCCTATGAAGTGTGATGTAGATGAACCAACCTTATGTGCCTTGTGATGGAGCTAGATGGATGCAAATGTAGCTTTAGATGCCTTTGATGGATGTAACTCTAGATGGTGATAGTAGATGTTTAGTGTTTGGTCCTCATTATGGTCACATAACTTTATATTTATATGGTTCTCTTTGTTCTAATTTTGTAATTAACCCCAAAAAGGTCAACCACCAAAAATATAAAAAGCTCAAATGGCTAGAAAGTGCCCAAAAGGTGAGAGTAAAGTGCAAAGAGGATCAGGGTGCCCCAAAGGGGGACCACCTAGGGCACCCTAGCTGGGCACCCTAGTTAGAAATAGGAAAAATGTAAAATGACAATACAGACTGGGCAAGTGTAGGTGTAAGATTGAAAATACGACAACAAGCAATGTAAAAATGGCTAAAGACATGGGTTAATTATTACTCTTTTCACTTAAGAACCATATGAATAGTAGAATGAGACTAGACTAAATAATGACTCAAAGTGCATTTAAGTTCCATCTAGTCAATTTTGTATGGCGGGCCAAGAATGTATCTCAATGGCTTGCACTCCTAATTCTTCCATTCTACAAGGGTATTGAGGCAACGAATAGGAGACACACATGAACCGACACACAATGGGTTGATTTAAAGGGGCTACGATGAGCGCTAAGGTCGCATATCCAGAGGGCAATAATCCCTACACTAGGTCAACCTAGGGTTTCCAAGGCCCACAATCAAGATAGAGGAGAGTACCCTCCTAGGATATTGGTAAATGGGTGAGAAGAGGTATAGATCGATAGTGGATAAGACAAGCATGCACAATATAATTGAAATGTAAATAAGGGAAAGCTAAGGAGCTAATCAAATAAGAGCACTATGTTAACTAGCATCAATGTACATATAACACTAAGCTAACATAGAGCAATGGGGAAGGGAAATAAACTAATCTATGCAAAATGACAAATATAGTTAGAGCACTTACCTGTGGGGTGGTCGTTCGATGTATCTATCTCTCCAGAGAAGTAGTACACCGAGAGAGAATTGTTATTGGGTGGAGAAGGGGAACATCATTCCTGTCCTAGACTCACTATAGATGACCTAGTAGTGCAAGCAATCCAACTAAGAAGAAGAGTGTCCAATCCAATCCAAGTCAAGTGCAAGATGAACCAAGGGTTGAGTGAGCATATGCAAAGTTAGCACAAAAGAGCAGAACATATGGTAGTTCTTATGATTTTGACTTCCTTCATGGATGTTAAAGTTTGGAATGTATATATACAACACCATCACCCGTGGGTGATGGCATCGACTAGGAAAAACCTAACACTAACACCATCACCAAGAAGTGATGGTGTCACCAAGGATGTTAAATGTCGTGCAAAGTGAAAAAGAGGTGTTGTGGATCGCACATCGATGAACAAAGTACCAAATGGTGATATGTAAGCAAGGCATTGGGAGTGCAATATGTATGAGATATAAAGGGACAAGGATGATTAATGCAAGGATAACTAAGGATGCAACTACATAGCGATACACTCTCTCGTGTATTGTCTCTAACCCATAATGACTATGTGAATAGTCATACCTCATTCCTAGTAGTCCCATTTAGGCACATCCTCCGAAAATAGATGCATCAGTGAACCTTATCTACATAAAGGAAATTGTTAATAACATGTATGAAAGATGAAAAGTAAAAATTAGGTGTATATATATGCCCTACCATTGATCACCACATGTCGCAATGCTGATGAAACATGGGGTGGTCAATGAAAATAAATAATCTCGTAAATAATAATATCAAAAGTAGATATTGAAAGTAAGAACATAAAGGACTAGTTGAAATGAAATATACCCACAATGCATACCTAATCGCCTCACTCATCCCGCCATGCGCGGTGCAATCAACACCGCAAGAACCCCAAGAAGCAAAACTTAAAGGAAACACTAGAGGATCATAAGTAAAATTAGGCATAAATCACCTAGCTAAGGGCCCATGGGATAGATGTCGTGTCATAGTGTCGAGATGTCATAGTGGTATGATGTCAAAAATAGGCAAAAATCAAAGATTGTTGAATATATGTGTGTAATAGTTCAAAATGAATGGTTCGAGATCACGATCATAACACAACAAGCAACACATATGACATAGTTTAGGAGAAAAAGTGACCATGGTTGAAATATTTAGGTTTATCACGACAAAATTTGGATAGAAAATTTGAGTTTTATATAGGCATTTGGTGTTTATTTACTTATTATTATTTTTAGAATAAAGAGAACTAAGCCCTAGAATTCTGAATTTGAGTGTATTTCATCGACATGGCACGAGTGCGAGGTGGCGGCGGAGGATGACGAGGTAATGCACGCGAGGGTGTGACCACGAGTAAGTTGTTGCATTTAATGTTATTGAGTAGATTATGTGTTATTTGGCCTTTTGGCTCTTTCATAGTTGTCGTGGCATCATTCTTGTCTAAACTTGTGTCTTCAGTAGGTTAGGACAAAATACAAGTGGGTTTGGGAGGGATTTAAATTTGGTTTGTTCATTTTGTCATTATTCGAGAGTCATTGTTGGGAAAGTCACGATCGCATTTTGGCCACATGTCATCAACCCATTTGCAACAAGAGGGCCGATAACATCGAAGTTGGAAATAAAATGTTGTTAGGGGGTCGATGGCATAGGGATTGAGAAAAAAATCTAGGGGATAATGGCATTAGCCAAAGGGACGCCGGTGTAGGGATGGTTGTAGATGTGAGTTGTAAATTCTAAATTTGTCGCTCCAGTTAATTTTTAGACTTTTAATGCTTGTTTTTGTCATTTTATGCATGCAGGTAGAGCGTAAGATCCACCTATGGAGGAGTTAGGATGTATCATGACTTAGTGGATTGATTAGCAGATTGAGCTGTGGTAGAGGTGATCCAGTTACATGGTTGGGGTTTTGGAGGCATCATGCAAATGCCCAAGATACCATTGGATTTAGATTCGTTATTGATGTTTTTGGTTGCATGGGTGACTAGATCCAACACCTTAAGTGGTGGAAAAGATAGGAGACCATGGAGATGGCATTGACCTTAGAGGATGTTCATGGGATTTTGGGGTTACTTAATGAGGCCATAAATTGGCCATAAATTACCATTATTTTGTCCTTCCAAGTTACCTTTGAAAGTGGATTTAAATGTAATCTAGGAACTTATAGTTTGCTTAAGATAAAATATAGGATATATATATTGTTCATGCTTTAGAAATATTTTGTTATCTATTTTGTTGACTAATCCTATTGATTATTTGGGAAAATATACAATGTCTTATGTATGCAGGCCATAAAGGAAAGATAATGCTAGTATTGAGAAAAGTGGAGTTGATCATGGATGGTATATATAAACTCAAATCTGATTTCAATTCCTCTCAAAAAATTATGTAAGTTTAAAACAAGAATCATCTCAATCTGGGATCATATGCAAAAGTTATAGATATTTTAAGTTCGTCCGGAACTCGCAGGTTTAGTTCCAGAACTCGTAGGCTTAGTTTTGGAACTAAGCAGATTTTGACAGTTTTTGAGGAATTGTGAAAGATCAAAGAATCTAATGGAAAATATGAGAGAGGTTTTTGTTAATATAAATGTGATTAACAAAACCTCATTCATATTTTCTACAAGTATTACCAATAAAGAGAGATCTAACTTTTAGTGAGTTGTAGTCCAAGGAAAAGTGTATCAAACGAGCGCTAAAAGTTCCATAAATAGAAACAAAAAGTAAAAAAAAAAATATGAGAGAGGTTTTTGTTCATAGAAATGTGTTTAATAAAAATTCATTCAGATTTTCTACAAGTTTTACCAATGAAGAGAGTTCTAACTTTTAGTGAGTCAGTGAAGTCGAGGAAAAGTTTATTGGGACGAGTGCTAAAAGTTCCATAAACAGAAACAAAAAATTCAAACATAAAATCTAAGAGAGGTTTTTGTTCATAGAAATGTGTTTAACAAAAACCTTATTCATATTGATAACAAGTTTTACCAATAAAGATAAATCTAACTTTTAGTGAACTGCAGTCCGAGGAAAAACGTATCAGATAAGCGTCAAAAGTTCCACAGTCAAAAACAACAAAGTCAAATGGAAAATTCGAGAAAGGTATTTGGTCAAAATAATATTTTGAGGAAAATCCTCCTTCCAATAATGTAGAGGAATAAAATCATTATGATTCTTGTTACCGAAAATTAAGGAGAAGATTTGGGAGCAAATCTTCCTAAAATAAGTGAGATGAGACTTTGACTCCAATAATATATCTCTCTCCATATTTTGTGGAGATGGAGATCTTAGTTGTTAGGATTTAAATAAATATAAGATCAGATTGTATTTCTTAAAATAAGGATTTGGTTGATGCATGAATTATAAATGCAACGCTCCACACTTAGATATGTAATGCTTCTCTCTCAAGAACTAAAGATCTGTTCTTTCCTCTCAAATATTCTCGTAGTTTTAAGATCTCAAAAGTATGATTTAAATCCTCTTCCAAGGAATGAACTAGCCACTCATTTCAAGGAAGTCATATGGATCTGTATTTATGTTTATGTTTATTCATTTATCTGCAATTCATTTTGTTGTATTGTTTTTATCTTTGTATTGTGAAAATTCAATTTGTTGTGAACTTGCAGGTGTTTCATTCAATTATGTTTATTTTTAATTAAGAAATTTCAATTTATGCAAGTGTGTTTAAATTCATGCAAGTGTGATTTATTTCATGCAAACTTTATTTCTGCAAGTGTGCCTTTCAATTTCCGCAAGTGTGATTTATTTTATGCAAGTTTGGTTTGTGTTTAAAGGAGTTGCTTTCCAAGATCTTCTTCTCTTAATGCATACAACCTTTGACACCAACCTAGATTGACATTATTAATGGCGAAGATTGATGACCCTCATCGCTTACCCATTAGAGAGACATGTATGCATTGTGATTTGAGTTCGGATGATGCAGAGAGGATAGCCTTAGCCATATGGGCTGGTGAGAGCGGGACATATGATGAGAGTATGTTATGTGTCTGACTCAACACAATGTAGGCCATATGGATTCCAGTAGTATAGATGTGATGTTGCAGAGTCTATTGTAGGTGCATGATTCCCTATATCAAGATCATATAGCCCACATATCGGTGCCCAGAGAGCGGTCAAGAGGATTACTATATTGGAGACACATCCGGAAAGAGTGCAAGAGAGAGAGCCTCGAGAGCCCTAGTTTAGGGTAGAGTCTCTACGCGGGCATAGCCCAAGCCCCCACACGGCTCCATCGGCCTAGAGCATCTAGAGATCCCCATAGGGGGTGAGATTACTTGAGCCATTTTTGTAGAGGGGCCAGAGCCATGCATTGATTTTGTATCATTTTGTCGATGTATATAAATTGATTCGAGATATATATATATATATATAGATAAGATGATGATGATGATGATTTGGTGATATTGTGTATTGGATGTTTGTTGTATGTATGTTGTTTTGCTTATCATTTTCCTAATTTTTTGCATTTATGTATGTAATGATATCGATGATACCTAGGAATAATATGAGATAGGTAAAATTAGCGGAAGGAGCTCGGTAGGATAGCCCAACCCACGCGATGTGAAGGAACCAAGAGGTGAAATAAGACCAAAACGTCGTATGGTAGGATGTTAGGGCGCGATCGGGTAAATAAATCTAAGCAAGGCCATAGGCCTAAGAAATGATGCACAAGATATTGTGACAATTTAATGGGAAATACCAGGTGAATTGAAGCCAAGATAGGTGGAATTGAGACCGAGGCACTCTAATGGTAGGAGAAAACATGGTGTTCGTGATGATAAATCCAAGTGGGGTAATAGTCCAATTCAAAATGTAATGAGATATAATGAAGTATGTGAAACACCTAAGTGGGGGATCGAGAGCCCAAGCGAAGGTAGGAGGTAGGGTGTAAAATACCAAGTGAGGGATTGAGAGCCCAAGTGAAGGCATGAGGTAGTGTGTAAAAACCCAAGTGGGGCCAAGGAAAACAAAATGTAATCAAGGTATTGTAGATAACTATCCATGAGGTGCAAAAGATCGCAAAGTATCAGTGATAATGTCATCAACTTTATTCAAGATGTGCCTTCTAACATGATTCATCAGGTCATCTATGAATTGATGTGTAATAAGAAGTTGATGATGAACTTCAGATCTCATGGAAAATAAGGTGTCATCGATCCGATCCTCTAGTTAGGTGAGAATGTCACATTGAACATCATTCATGGTGGGATGAGGATCAGGGTGAGGTGGGGGCCTGTAAATAGTTTATGGTCTAGTTGGTCGAGGGGAAGGTGGTTGGTTCTAAGAGGAATCAACTCCACGCTTCTAATTATGGGAAGAAGTTTCAAGAATTGGACACTTGCTACGTAGAACTTGACAGCTTTGTGTCGATGTGCGTGTAATACCTTTGATGAGAGCAAAAGAAGGGAGCCAAAGTAGAAGGTTATGTAGACTTTCTAGTTTGGTCGTGTTTGATCTCAAATTTGAGTTTCTTCATGTGATATTGATAGGCTCTATAGTCAAAAACATCATGCCCGGGGCCTCATGCCATGTACAATATGGCTCGATCGTAGCAGACTAAGGAGTCATAAGGGCAAGAGGTAGGGATAGGAGTCTCATAGGATGCAAAGGGCTAGCAAGAGTATCTAAGGTACTGATGAAATGGGTGAATATGGTGTTGATGGAGCAATATGTTACTCAATCATCGAGGCACAATAGATAGGATCATCACCCATGAGATCATCGGCTTCGTAGTCAAAACCAATGACCCGATCAAATCCATTTTTGTAAGGTAAAATGGGTCGATAGGTCGATGGTAGTATGTGGAGGTGTAGTTGGTGGAGAAATATGAGGCTCATACACTGGTTGGGAAGAAGTAACAACTATACTCAAAGATTCCTCTTGTATGAGGATGACGTTCATGTCATGAGTGAATTTGGTGTGAAGGGTCTCTTGGTAATGCAAGACTTCCTATCACGAATCTGGGCATAGCTAACTGTGCGAGGATCATCTAAAGCGTATCGACGTCATACTTAGATGTGGAGGCATCCACCACACAAGAATCAACTATGGTCTCTAGTTGGACCACGTGCTCTAGTGGGGGTTGTGGTGTATGTGAGATGATCATGTAACAACCAAAGGCTCTTTCTTACGAAAACAAGGCCACAACGAAGTAGAAAAGTGTAATATGATCCTTTTGGGAAGATTAGAAGTGTTAATTCTAAGTGTGACCTCATCAAGATTGTCATCATTTGACTCCAAGAGATTGGGAGGTGTGCACCCGACCAATTTGGGATGACCAACATTGTCGCGAAGAGAATCTATAGGATAGTTAAAACGTTGGTATTCTCAAAAGGGAATAGGAGATAATTTGTCTAGTGTTGGGAGCTTGTATGTCCCTTTTTGTTGGAGCATATCATATTTCCAAGGATTAGAGTCCCCTAAATCTTATAAATAGCTCCTTAGTGAGCAAAATTGACACACTAACATGCGGAAGAAGCGATGACGCACATGTGATGAGTCTAAGGCCGCCTTAGGAGAATATTATAAGATAGAGGAAAGTTGAAGACCATGACTTTGATGTGGACAATCCTAGGAGGGATGGTGATGGGTAACCAAATACACCCCATATGAGGCATCTATCGGTGATCATACCCTTGGAAATTAGTTCCCATATATTTCAAGTTATCTATGGAATAACCTAAAGCCTTAATGAAGTCTAATGAGGCCACACATTTGTCGACTCCTTCATCAATGAGAGCATGTTTGATTGTAGTGTGACAAATATTGACTGAAATGAAAAGGGGTGGATCATCTACACGAAGCAAGAGCTCATCAGGGATCATAGAGGCTATAGGAAAATGAATGCAAGAGTGAGCATCTATGGTAAGGTCAGTATGAATAGAGAGTTCCTCACATTGATGGTGGATGTTTTCTTTTGAACCATGTAATGTGGGACTCTTCCCAAAGAGGGAGGAAAGAGAATGTTCATGTCAAACACTATTGTTATGAGACATTCATAGTGTGGTGAGTGACATACACATGAGTTCTAAGAAGGGACTTTTCCATGAAGTTAGGAAAGTGCTTCAAAAGGATCCCACTTCCCATGACCGATTTATGTAGTAGGTTGAGATTATTAGGAGTCCTTAAAACTAGAGCCATAAGAAGAAGGTGTGATCAAGGAGACTTCTGAAATGGTTTTTAATTCAACCTCCACACCATCAGTCCTACAAGTTTTATTTTCACAAGGGTCGATGGTGTCTCAGTGCCGAAAAAATAGATCGAAACACCATCACCGTGTAGAAGAGTTTTCATAGGGGTTGATGACATCTCAAGGAGGTAAATTTTTTTCTTTGGGAATCTTGGTTTTGAGGTACAAATGGATATATAACCTTGTGAGTTTGAGGCTAGAATGATATGGAATATTTAGGTTCTACATAAGTTATGACATGCTTCACATCATTAATTGCAACTATATTTTTAGGAGGATAATCCATGTTAACTACATTAGCAATAACATGTTCTTGTTTCTTAGAACTCTCAACAACATTATGATTAGGCATGGGATTAGAGAATATTTGTAGCTTCTCATTAGCTTGGTTGATAGCTTCGTGATGATATTTTTGTTGATCCACATCATGGGATTTGATCACTTTGGTCAAACACTCTCGAGTGATGGTATCATGGTCAAATTGGGGACCTAGGAAAAAGTTGATGGAAAATGTTCGTAGTGCATGAATTTTTTCATAAGAGTGACCTTGATTAGCATGTTGCCAAAAAAATTTACTCTAATCATGCCACTGAGGAACATGTCAAGAAGGATCTAAGATCGCGGTAAATGGCTTAGGTAAGCAATGTTTCAACTCTTCCTTGCTCAATGGTTGATGATAGTTAGGTTGATTCTTATTGTTGTTAGTTTGTTGATCAATGTTAAAAACATTCCTATTTGAAGAAGTGATGAGAGGAAGAATATCAAAGACTTCGTTGTCTGTCATGTTCTTGTTCTTAGAACATTGGAGGATTTGAACTTGTTTATTAGTTTGTGTCTTAGGAGGAGCTTTCTCGAACTCCCTCATGAGATAATCCTTCATTTTAGATTTTTCAAAGGATTCTTCTAGGGAGGTGGGAGAAAATGACCTCACCTTGATCGAATGCGAGGTTCAAGAGCTCATAAGAAAAGCTGGAAGAGGCTATCATTAGGCATATTATGTTCTTCTCATGTAGATAGGGTCTTCCAATGCTTGATGAAATATTACACTGATTAATTTTCAGTTTGTTGGCAGTTAATGAAAGCATTGATATTGTTTTTAGTAGATCATGATATTGAAATTCATTTACCAAGGACTCTAGCTCAACTATGAAGTTAGGGGGTAAAGTATGATACTAATCCAAAGCATCTCTAGTAAGAGTCTTAGCTAGGATTTTGGTTGTAACATATGAATTGGTTCTGATATATTCCTTGTAAAGGTTACTAAAGGCCTTGATGTGAAGGGTGGGATCAGTGGACCTGTCATAGGAAATAGAAGGAACGATGCCACCAATATCTATGTTGGCAATGTAGGGCACTAGAGGCTCTTGTTGGACTGCTCTTAAGACTTTGTTTTGAATAGGGGTTTGTGTGATGGGTACCCCATTAGGCCCATTTGGAAAAGGAGGTTTGTGGTGCTCTAAGAGCCCGTTGTAGGGTGGTTGACTAATTTAGCCATGTTGGCTTTCATTTGAAGGAATTGAGTGTAGTGTGTGATTTTTGTTGACTCATCCTATCAATAAGGTGGAGAATGAGGTTGGTATGGTCAAAATTAGAAGCATTCTCAGATGAGCCTACTTTTGGACCTTTCCTTTTTTTCCGCACTATTATCAAGCTATTTGGAGACAAATTCAAGAAGATGTTTGCCAAGCATTTCTTCTAATTCATCCTTGTATTGAGGAAATTGAGTGAGGAATTTCTGAATCTCAAGAGGATGATCAGAAGTATTGTCATTTTGATTTTCTTCTTCATCCTCAAGTGGACCATCATGCGGGTGAAGGCTTCTTTCTAGGTGCTCTTATGACACAAAAGTCCATGAAAAAGGGGGATTCAACTTCGTGGTGATAAATCTCGGGAATGTATACACAATATAATCAAAAGACCCTAATCCCAAATAGTGATTAAACTAAATATGGAAATATATGCCTAATCTGATTGTTATTGTAGTAGTAAATGAATAAATAATTAAGTACAAAAATTAACCTAAGTAAACTAAGCCTAAAGATATGAAACCTTAAGTGCAAAGAAGAGGTAAGATGACTTAGTTGTTTCACAATTATTCCTAGACTGTGCCGAAGTGTTGACCAGATGAGCAGAGAGGGAGAAGCATCTCATAGGGCCTCAAGAAATTGTGCAAGTTGATAATTTGTCTAGACTGGGGCGCCTAAAGAGAGATAGGGGCACCTGTGGGTGCCCAAGACCTATTTTTGGGCGCTTATGTCTCAGTAAAAATTCTTAGAGAAAATCCTATGAGAGGTTGCGAGGTATTCGTTGTTGTTCACCTTTGGTAGCAAAGATAATGATCACCGAAGTCGCTAGAAACCTATAATGAAATAATGACCTGCAAAACCCTCAAAGAGACATCAAATCCTAAAAAGAAAGATGCAGAATGAGGGGTCAAACTGTCCTCACTGTCCACAATGGTGATCTTACGACTGAGCATTGCACTATATCTCATACCCAATGTAGTTCTATGTGTATGTGTGTGGAATCGTGCCTTAGGTGGCTCTTGTGTGTGTTACACTTGATAGCGAGCAAATAGCTAGATGTAAATAAATGTAATAGATGTGTGCATGGAATAAAATGAACTTCCCTCATATGAAGTGTATGCAAAATAACCAGCCCTTGTGTCCCTTGGATGGTGTTAGATGTATGTAATGGAGATCTTAGATGCTTGATGGATGCAACCTTAGGTGGTGATAGCTAATGCTTAGTGTTTGGTCCTTTATTATGATCACATAACTTTATATTTATATGATTCCCTTGCTTGAATTTCATAATTAATCATGAAAAGGATGACTACCAAAAGATAAGATGTTCAAATGGCTAGAAAGGACCCAAAAAGTGTTAACAAAGTATACTGAGGTCTAGGGTGCTGAGGGGATGAGGGTGCCTAATGTTGATGTCCTGGCTGGGTGCTGATGTCCAGGATGATAAATCTCGAGGTATTAAAAGGCAGTCTAAGTAATTAAGGGTGTAATGAAACAAAAAGAAAAGAAAGGTGTCCAAATACATGGGTTAATTAGTACTTTTCTTACTTAGGAATCATATGAATAGGAGTATGTAACAAAGACTAAATATTTACCTAAAGTGCATGATTTTGTGTCTACATTTCCCCCACTTTATGTTTTTGAGTGAAAGCTCGATAACATAAAGTAGATAAGAGATGTGTACTTGATAACCATTTAGATCGACGATGAGAGCGTGCTGAGGATAAGACAAAGTGTGGAGTGATGAAAAAATATATGAAGTGTGGATGTGAGGGAGGAAAAAGTGAAAAAAGTGATTGATGAAAGTGACCCCGTGGAGAAAATGCATGTGTAGATGTCATGATGTGCCTTATGTCGATGTCAATGTTGATGTTGATGTGATTGTTGTTGTTGATGTTGTGAAGTGACTACCACTTCCCATAAGGGAGGACCTGTAAAAGAGAAGAACGAACAAGTAGTCAAATACGTATGTATATGATTGAAATGTGTAAAAAGTATGTAAAATATGGAAATGATAAAGGAATGTGTACACTTGATCCATGATGAGAAAAAGGGTGTAGAAAGGATCCTAAAGATGTTATAGATGAATGAGTTTTTCGCAATCTCACGCCGCTTATGCCAATCGCGAGTTTTGGGGTGATCTCATGCCAAGTCATGGAAGAAGTGTAGGGAGAAAAGTCCAGTGTTATCCTCCAACCTTTAACTATTTCCTGCGATGTAGAACACAACTACAAATGGTGTGTAAATATTCAAACAATTCAATCCAATGCAAAAGTAAAAATTAATGTGTAGTGCATGCATGCTTTGAGTGTTAAGGATTCTGCACTGTAAAAGCCATTGTGTGGAGTTCTGTAGACTATGTTGAACGCCAAATGTTATGTAATCGCCCCCGGTCATAAGCTTCCAAGAAGGGTCAAGGGTGCCCAAGCGCCACTGCTTGGTTTGAGCACCGGTGTTTGTGTTGTGTTGTGTTAAGGACCCAAGTCTCGATTCTTGTTTGGGGTGCATGTGACATCACTGAAGGAGTATGTGGCCCAAAGGAGGACTGATCATTGTGTTGAAACTATTCCCTACATGGGGAAGGGAATGTGCTTGGTAGAAAGTAAGGCACTCACAAACAAAGTGGCTAGAGACAAGTGTTAGTATAAGCAAATACAAACACACATGTAGAAAACAAAATGTAAACTAAACATACAATGTGTAAGCTAAGATGCAAGAAGATAATGTGAACATGCAAGAAGACATGAAAAGAGGGTTACAAACATGGGATACCACTCATGATGTCACAAGACAATCAAGGTCGATGAAGCCAAAAGTAAATAGTGTGCACACAAGATAAAGGGCAAGGGCAAAGCCCGCAAACAATGTCATACAAAGAGCAAACAATGACAAACAATGTAACATACAACCATGGAAGAAAATAGACCTGCAAGACAAATGCTACACATGAAGCACCTATTAACATGTTAGAAAGATAAAAAGTATGTCAAAATGTGTATAATCCAATATATAAATGTGCTATGAAAAATGAAACAATAGCACTTGTAGTGTATGGAAGTGGATGCCCCTAGAGCCGTTGTGGGACTAGTAATAGGTACTACACCAAGCATCCATGTTGTGCATGTAATGGATATGTATAATCTATGATCATAACTAGAAAGGAAAGTGAAAATGCATGTGTGTATGATAAATATAATGACATACAAGATATCTATCTAGCATGTGTAAAACGTGTACATGTAAAAGCATGAGAAAGCAAGATTAAATGCCACCAAGATATGTAGTATGTTATGGATGAGATGGAATAGAATGCAGTGTGAGTGTGATAGTGTAGACACAAAATCATGCACTTTGGGTAATTATCTAGTCATGATTACATACTATTGTTCATATGATTCCTAAGTAAAAACATACTAATTAACCCGTGTCTTTGCCACCTCTCTTTCCTTTATGTCACTTTTCTTGGTCTTACACTTCTTCTTGCTCGGTATGAATTTTCAGCCTTCAACATTTTTCATCCTAGACACTAGCGCCCAAACCAAGATGTCGGCAAAGCCAGTGTGCCCCCATCCAATTTGGGCACCCTTGACCCCTTTGTACTTTACTCAAACCTTTTGGGTCCTTTCTAACCATTTGAGCATCTTATCTTTTTGGTAGTTGGCCTTTTCAGGTTAATTATGAAATTTAAGAAAGGGAATCATATAAATATAGAGTTATGTGATCATAATAAAGGCCCAAACACTAAGCATTAACTATCACCACCTAAGGTTGCATCCATAAAGGTATCTAAGAGCTCCATTGCATCCATCTAGATCCATCACCAGGGACACAAGGGTCAGTTTTCTACATCACACTTCATAAGAGGGAAGTTCATTTTATTCCATGCACACATTTATTACATTATACATTTAGTTACTTGCTCATTATCCATGTGTGACTGGCACAAGAGAAACCTAGGGCACAATTCCATACACACACAAAATTACATTGGGTTTGAGATGTAGTGCAACACTCGATTGGAATTACACCATTATAGTGGTGAGGATAGTCCGATCCCTCATTTTGCATCTTTATTTTTTTGGGATTTGATATATGTTTGAGGGTTTTGTAGGTTTATTCTTCTTTGCAGGTTTATTGTGACCTCGGTGATCATTGTGTGAATCCATAGTGACAAAAGGCAAGCATCAACAAACATCTTGTGACCATGAGAATTTGGGTTTCTGAGCATTTCCGTAGACCCAGGTGCCCAAAATCGCACTGCCAGCACCCGCGGGCACCTTTCCCTCTCTAGTGCCCCCGTCCACCTATTCCTCTAGTTTTGCAATTTTCTCGAGCTCCATTGTGACGGTCGCTGCTTCACATTTCTCTGTCTTCCAACTCTGTGCATTTTCTAGAACTCGGTGAATCAGCCAAGGCATCTTACCCTTCTTTGCACATTAGGGTTTCATTATTTATTACTTAGTTTTTTTGGGTATATTTCTATATTTCAGTATTGCACTCATTTATTTACTACTATAACATCAGATTAGGCATAATATTCCATATTTATCTTAATCATTTTGGTGAACCACATGCTCGAATACACCTTATTTTTAGGGTTTTCTTCTTATGCTCATCACCCGTAGTGGTCGATTTGGGTCTCTTAAGCATCTTGAGCTTCCTCTATCCTCCCGTAGGGTTTCTAAATCAATGGTTGAGGTCTCTACATCAATGAATACAACTGAAAATTCCTTTTGCTAACTCTCATAATGTTCCCTTCACGAAATAGAAGCATTTGATAGTGAGAAGTCATATGATGAGGATACTAATGTCGATCAAGACCAATTGAACACACTTACTAATTTTTGACAAGATTTGCATAATAATCCCACCCATCTTCTACATGCTTTAGTCACTACTAAAAATAATCATGATGTTGCCTCACTCCACTTATTGCTAACTCTTCAAACCCTATAGTCTCCACTCACCTCTCGCTCTAGTATCCATTCCTACCACTACCGCTCCTATCATTCCACCTAATACTCCCAATGCACAACTTGGTTCCTCTTCAAATACTCTTGATTTAACTTCTTTATATCAGGATCTATAGACACAAATTTTCTAGTTACAACTCACCACTTCTTGTGTATCTCCATCTCTTGACTCCACTTCACTTCTTCATACTCCTTTTGCACCCACCATTTCCACGTATCTACTACCACCAAACTTTAACTCTCCTAAATTTTCAATCTTCAAAGGCCATGGTGACCCACAAGAGCATCTCCAAGCCTTTCACATCGCATGTCTTGACTATGCGGATGATTACACCATTTTAGCAAAGCTTTTTCCTCACAGTCTCCAAGATTATGTGATGCGTTGGTTCTATGACCTACCTGTTCACTCGGTAACATCTTTCACGCATCTGTCCAATGCTTTTCTCACTCACTTCTCTATCAACATTAGATCTAATATCTCTTATGCTCAACTCACACAACTTAAACAAGGATCTAGCGAACACTTAGTGGACTATGTTTTGTGATACAAAAACAACTTAGCTAAGATGTCAAATGTGCTTACTTAACTCTAAGCTTCAAGACTTATTCACTCGAATTTTATTACCACCTCTTCAGAGAGTGTTCTATTTGAGACATCTCCTTCATTTGATCACTTGTGTCATACTCTTCATGAAACTAAGCTCTTATCTATAGGCAAGCTTAAATATCAAGAGCAAGCCTCATATTCTACATGTTTTCAAAATAAATCAACATTCAAACCATCAACAACCAAGCCAACTGACACAAAAATCACTATCAACGTAGTATCCACCACTAGAGAGCTTCAATCGCAACTGCCTAGGCATACATTTACAAAGTTAACCATTGCTCCAAAAATTATATTACAAAAAATCGCTTGAGAGCAATCTTATTACACTTCCTCCCATGCTTGAATTAGACCCATCTCATCCAAAAGGTCGAATTACAATGAGAACTTTCAATGCGACTATCATCAATGTGTGGGACACTATACAAATAGGTGTTTCAAATTTCACGCAATCATCCAATATCTTATTAATGACAATAAACTTGAGCTTCTAGATCCTTCAAACTCTGTACCAATCAATGAAATCATAAGCTCAAAATATTCAATAATACGCTTCCAAGACACGACAGAAACCGACTGACTCCTCAACTAATCATACATATCACATAGTGCCTCCTCTTGCATCGAGGGCTCTTAATTTCCTAGTTGCTCATACTGACACTTCTCTACCAATTATTTCTTTCTCTAACCATGATTATCATGTGACATTCTCTTCTAATCACTTACACATCAATGCCTCTATTGGATCTACCTCTATCAATAATACTAAGGTTGATCCATCATGGCCCATTAAGCGCATGTTCTATTCCACTTCTTGCTACTATTGGCTATCCGCTTTCACAAATTTCATATCCAATGAATAACTCCTATGGTGTTGTCAAGCTTCATGTTATAGTTGGTCCTCTTACTATGTTGGTGCCCTTCCTTATGGGCCAAGTAGTCGATGGGTGTGACATGCTCTTAGGTCTCAATTGATCCACAGGTCTAAGTCTATCATCTCCATGAATCATTTGCGTCTAAAATTCATCCACAATAATCAAGTAATTTCTATCAATGGTGTGCCTCCATCCATTCCATGATCATCATCTCCTCTTGCGATTACCACTACATCATCAATTCCATCTAGTACATCACAACCTTGCACACCTAAAGCACAATCTACTCCTATCTCACCTACTCGCACATGACCTATGCGGTCTCATCGCTCTACTAGTCTAGTACATTAGATCAGGTCCATTACTAGGACAACTCCTACATCTAGATGCATGTCACCACCTTGTTTTATTCCACGTAAGTGTCCATCACTCGCCACGTTCGCTTCACATAGGTCTCCATCACCTACACATTTTTTCACACCAAGATGCCCACAATATACTCATTAGTCATATGCATATAGAATTCACTCACCTGCACAACATCTATCTCATATACCACCACTCTTAGAGCATAATCACACACCTTCATCTCCACCATAATAAGGCAGATGCTCTTCATATTTCACTTTATCAGATAGTGCACTCACCATCGCATTCTTGGGGGCATCATGCTTATCATCTTACCCTCTAGCATCAACACGAGTCCCGTACTCTCATCAAATCACACATCAATCTTTACACACAAATACACACATGTATATTTGATTTCCGATGACGCACTCTTGTGCTACGGTTCACACTTGACTGCCGAGGGAATGCTATACACACAAACCTCACACACACTACACAATAGACATTACATATTACACATCTTCATACATCATGTTTTTTTATATATACAATCTTCCATCTATTCTACATCATCCACACTTTGTGCTTTATACACCTATATATAGTACACATTCTACACACTACATCTTGCATTACACATTATACTATTCTACTTACACACCCTACATTCCACATTACACATTTCACATGTCACACACCAATGACATAGTTTTCACTTACTTCACACATAATACATTTTACTCATCTACCTATATGTGATGCTCTCTCACTACTCGATGATGCACTTTAGTCCCCTCTTTAGTCCCCTCGGTCCATACTCGACTGTTGAGGGTTTACCAATCAAATGGACCTCATCACACCCACACATTTGATCAACCAATATTTTTATCATATTATGTGACATTTTAGCCACCACCTTCTTCACACATGTTGTGATATATGCTCTTAGGCTAAATCATCACCCCTTTCTAGCATCTTATCCATACATTTCGTGATATATCTTTTTGCTACATCATCATGTTTTCTACCATTTTATTCATACATCATCATGTTTTCTATCCTTTCATCCATACCTTTTGTGATATATGTTTTAGGATAAATTATCACACATTCTACCACCCCATCACTTTTACTTTGTCACATTCAATCCTACACATCACATGACAACTTACAATCACCATCTTTCTTCTACACACATTTCAGACCATTTCCCGATGATGCACTCTCATTTATAGTTCATTCTTGACTGCTGAGGGGGCATAAATAAATGAACCTCATTGCATACATACACATCCACTTGGGGGGAACGCTTCTCATATCATTCACATTGCATTTCATTCTACCTCATCCACAACATACTACATATCTTGGTTGCATTTACTCTTGCTTCTATTTTTACATGTTCATCTTATTACACATGTTAGATAGATATCTTATATGTCATTATATTTATCATATACACATACATGTTCACTTTCCTTTCTAGCTATGGTTGCAAATTATACAGTCCATTACATGTGTGTGCATGTATACTTTGCTTAATGCTAAATCAAATGAAGCAAGAACTAACACCTAAAATAGTTCTACAATTTAGCTAAAACAAAGCATAAACACCATCATGATAAGAATTAAACAAGGGTTAGATGCTAGCATTCATCAATACAAACTTTGAAACTAACAATGCTAAATATCTAAACTCCTCTATTCTCTAACAACAAATAAATGAATGGACCTAAGTAAGCTCCATGGCTATCAAAATAGTTGTCCTTAATGCTCCAAGAACCTAGGAATGGGGCTAATCAAAGTTAGGCTACAAGACCCTTTTGACACCTCTCATATGACCCAAGCCATATGACCCAAGCACTTTAAGAAAGAGGCTTAACTCTTCAAGATGATGAACTCTCAAAAGGGCAAGGTGCAAGCTCTTAGTCTCTTTGCTTTATATGTTTTGCATTTGCTCTCTTAGAAAGTTTAGGTGTAAGTAAAAGGTAGGTGGAGGGCTCTTTATATAGCCCAAAGGATAAGGATTAAACACATTCTCATGAATGTGGGATAAAGGTAAAACATGATTAGGAATGGATAAGGTTGCTTTATTAAAGGTAACCTTACTTTAGAAGGGTTTAATACATGTTTAGCAAGTCATGGGAGTTGGGGGGTATTTTAATTAATCAAAGGTGATTAATTAATAGGTAGGTGTAAGCTTATAGAAGCCAATTAGAAGAATATTAGTGCGATTTAGGCTATTATAAGGGGATTAAATCAATTAAATATTGATTTATTGGTTAAATGGAAGGGAAAACTAATTAATTAATAATAATTAATTAGTCTAGGTAGAAGGGGTGATTTATTAACAGAAGTCGTTAATTAGGGTATTTGTTGGATAGGCAACTTAATTAATTAGCTTAGTGTAATTAATTAATGATGATATGAGGGAAAATGAGTGCTTTTGACAATATGTCGTTGATTTGTGAGAAAGGGGATAATTAGCACAATTTAAGTATTTAAATTGCTTGGGTGTAATTATAGGTGTCTACATTTGCCCCTCTTTGGGGTGGCATAAGTGATGCCACTTCAAAGATAGTAGACAAAAGAGATTTTGAAGAGATGGAAGAAAAATTAGTAGGAGGGAGAGATGCCCCCTCGAGTGTCGATGGGGTGATAGAAGAACTCGATTGACGATCGAAAAAGGTGAGAAGTAGGTAGAAGAATGGGGACGAGGCAGGATGCCCCAAGGAGAGGGAGAATTAGAGGTGAAAGGGAAGTGGTGTAGAAGAAATATGGATGAGGGGAGAGAAGAGCTTAACCTCTAGCCGTTTATTTGTTTAGAACAAATTTGATGTCATCATATTGCCATAGGAACTACATCATCGGTCCTTATGAAAAATATAAGCATACGACAAAGGTAGAATGACATGAAAAGCCATACTACGATGCATCCGGCAAATCCAGACTCAAAGGTTCTATGCTTTGCAAAGGTGCTTCCGCTTAGTCGGTCGCCAGTACTTGTCCTTTAATTGATTTTTGATGGACAAATTCTATATCAAACTCACTGAGTAGAATGATCCAATTAGCCATTCTACCTGTGAGGGCGGGTTTGGACAACAAATACTTGAGTGGGTCGACCTTGGATATGAGCTTGGTCTTAGTATTTAGCAGGTAATGGCAAAGTTTCTGAAAGGTAAAAACAACAGCCAAGCAAGCCTTCTCAATCTGAGGATAATTACATTCATAGGCGATGAGGGTGCGACTCAGATAGTACACTGCTTTCTCTTTATGGCTAAGGTCATATTGGGCGAGCAGTGCACCAATAGCATATTACGTAGCGAAATATAGAGCAAAAGTGGTTCTCCCGGAGTGGGAGGCATGAGGACAGGTGGATTAGCCAGGTATTGTTTAAGCAAAGCAAAGGCTTGTTGTTGCTCAGGTCCCCAGATGAAAGTGATGTCCTTCTTAAGCAAATGAGTGAATGAGTGACATTTATCTGCAAGCTAGGAGATAAAGCGGCGAATGGCTTGAATTTTCCCTTGCAAGCTACGCAGTTGCTTGATATTCTCAGGTGGAGGCATTTCTGTGATGGCAGATACTTTAGCAAGGTCTACCTCAATACCTCGTCTTGACACGATGAAGCCTAATAGTTTCCCATATAGCACACCAAAGACACACTTCTTTAGATTTAGCCTGACTTTGTATTCACGTAGGTGTTCAAAGATGCGCCACAAAAATGATAGGATGATCCTCTCTTGTTTTGGACTTTCCCAGATGTCGTCTACATAGTCTTCCATGATGTCATGAATCATATCATGAAATATTACTGCATGGCGGCCCCCATAAGTTGCTCCCGTGCATTCTTAAGGCTGAATGGTATCACCGATAATGAGAAGGTGCCCAAGGAGTTGTGAAAGCTATTTTGTGTTGGTCTTCCTCGTGAGATCTTAATTTGATTAGAACCTAAAACCATCCATAAGTGATAGCATTTCATACCCTGCGGTTGAGTCAACAATCATGTCAATGTTGGGAAATGGAAAGTCATCTTTAGGGCAAGCTTTATTGATGTCCCTAAAATCATGGTAAATTCGGATACCAATAGGTTTCTTCCGACAGAACAATATTCGATATCCATTCAGAATAATCAATTAGCCTGATGAATCCTGCTGCAAGTAACCTTTCCAACTCTTCTTTAACTAACAAGGCCGCTCTTGGGTGCATCTTTCAAAGCTTTTGTTTGATAGGCTTAGCGTCTGCGTGCACAACCAAGTTATACACGACCAAAGTTGGATCTAAGCCGGGCATGTCTTTGTAAGACCATGCGAACACATCAATAAACTCTCGCAGAGCATAGTGAACGCTTTTGTTCTCTGCCGGCTAAGAGTGATGCTCCCAATTTTACTATCTTGGGATCTTCTTCAGCACTAATATCGACATTAATGGTTTCTTCAACTAACAATTTTGATAAATCCTCCATACGCGTGGGATCGGGAGGTAGGTTGAGATCTTCATCCAAGGATGTCTCTACGAGATTTTCATCCTTGGCGTGGTCACTTTGTTTGTCCTTTGATTTTCTTATTTGTTTGTCGGCCCAAAGGCCTCAAAGAGGTTTTCACCGTGTGACTTGGACTTTGATTTTTGCTGAGGCTTTTCTTTAGAACTCTTGCCTCGCTTTTCTTTAAATTTTGCTAACCACGAAGTTCACCTCCTCGCCGAAGTAGCGCAGTGTCTAAGTCGATAAAGAAACCCTTCTTGTGATCTCCAATGGGAATTGTATCCCTTATGCCCATAAACTCGCAATAGCCTCGTTCTCGAATAAATCTAGTGGCATGTGACGTTGTTGGTCCCATTCAACATGGGAAGGGTACACAAGGTCAAGGGTTGGTTCGGTGGGGGTTATGGTCGACAACGTTATTCATGAAAAGGTTCGTGGAGGCCGATCCTCATATTGGCTACAACAGAATCCGTATTGCTTTATCCCTAGATAATCGAGCCATCCTCATGCTCATAACAAGTCGCATCTTGATCGTTGGGGTGTGCTCCATAAGGGCGAATCCCAATGCCATATCTTTCTGTTTTGAAATGTGGAAGAGGGACTGGTTCTCTTTGTCCTTGTTCATTCCTCCCACATCCTAGGCCTTTGTAGCCCATGGAGTACATCATTCTGCTAGATTTTTCATATTCTGGGGTTTGATAACAAGATGGCTGAGTGTCCTCAGGGACCCAAGTAGTAGGTGGATCAAGTAATTTTTCCTCGCCTAACAAGCCTGGTGAACGACCCAATAGTATGTTCCTCTCTAGGTCTCCTGAAGCAAGTTGGGTCGACCTCTAGTCTTGGGTGACAAGGAGAGGTCGAAACCAAGAGCGCTTGTTGTACATTATACTCCCCACACCCATATATTCGAATTTTCATCTCCCATGAATTAAATGGAGATGTTGAACTAGATGCCCCATGAGTGCAAGAACTAAGAGAATTTGAATCTACTCGAGATTCCATGGCCTCGAGAATGAAGAGGGACAACTATATCTATGGGAGGGACATGCGTATGTACCCTTTCGTGCAAAGCTATTAAGAGCTCTACAATGAGCAAAGGGCTCGAGTCTCCCGGTATTGTCTTCGTATGTCCCTCATGCTTCACTGATACATTGATGAAATGTTGATGGCAATCGCTGCATGGCATGGATCCATGGTCGGCCTGAAGCATATTATATGGAAGTTCCAAGTCTAAGACGTGAAACTTTGTCTCCATGGCAAGTGGAGCCCACCTCCATCGGCGTAATGGTGCTCGGGCCGACTCTCTTTCCACGTTGTCGTATGCGGTGATAGTGATGATATGGGACTCAAGATATTCTTTCGTATGTCCCAATTGTTTGACTAATTTAAGCGCAAGTGCGGATGTTTAATCCAGATCCGTTATCCACAAGCACCCATTTGATTTTCCTGCGGGTAACAACTACCTCAATGTATAAGGGAAGATTATGTGTAGGATTCTCGGTAGGGACCTCCCTATGGTTGAAAGTGAGATGCTCACTGGGTGCAATATTTGCCACCGCGGCTTGAAGGTATGCAGGATCGACTTCTAAAGGCACTCCCGACCCTTGAAGAGTTTGATACAAAAAGTCCTTATGCACATTGGATATCTTGAGAAGATCTAAGATCGAGATCTTAGCAGGTGTCTTCTCAAGTTGTTCTAAAAGGTTATATTTACCACCATGGGTCAACAGAGAGGGTTCTGGAATCACGAGGTGGGCACGCCTTATTCTTTCAGCAGCAGCCTTTCCCTCGATCCGAATGGTATTGACACGGCGTCGAGGGGAGCGAATACATCCGATAAGTGAATCGTAATGATTGTTATCTCTCTTGGTATACAAGTAATTCGTGGCTTTATAGGTTTGGGATGACTCTCCCGATCCGGTTTTACCTTTTCCGACTTATCATGCTTGGGGAATGGTTCCTTATAAATCCCCATTTTCTCATTAGGTGTTTGCATGTGGCTAGGGTTATCCACCTCTATCTCCCCGTTGTCAATGAGGTCTTGAATATAGTGGCGAAGTCACAAACATTTGTCTATTTTATGACCTTTAACGCGATGCATTTCACAGTATTCATGCTCCTTATACCATGAAGGTTTAGGAGTGTTGTCATCAAACGGTTGCGTTGTAGGATAGGTCATCATGTGGGCCGCATCCAACTGTTTTAGTATGATAGACAATGGTTCATTAAGGGAGGTGAATGTTCGTCACTTTGGTGGTGGTTGAATTGGGCCCTTGGTCAGTTTAAAAGGTTGACTGGTTTGGACCGTTTGAACACGTTTGGAATCAGTGATTCCGTCTCCCACCACGTTTTTGTTTTTGTTAAAGATCTTTGGCTTTTTAGCGGGTTTGACACTTTGGTTGTCTTTAGATTGGGTTTTGAGGGTGCCTTTGGCAATGAGAGCCTTTTCTATTTGAATCCCTTTCTCGATAACCTCCTCAAAGGTGCGGACACAATGCATTTGGAGGTGGAAAGTTATATCTGGGTTGAGATTAGGGATGAAAATATTGACTAGCTGCTTCTCAGGGAAAGCGCAAGGGAAGCGACTAGTTATCCCTCTCCATCGTTGGAGGAAGCTGGCGAAGGTCTCATTTGGGCGTTGTTTTGTGCCGCACAAGTCTGCCATGGTGACGTCACTCTCTATGTTATATGAGAAATGACGACGAATCTTTCGCCACTCGCCGGTGAAAATTGATCCTCGTGGCAAGCGCGTAAACCATTCTAATGCTTGACCTCCGAGACTCTTAGGAAAAAGTCTGATGAGGTAATTATCACTATAAGACACCTCTTGACATGCCATGTAGAAATCTTTAACATGATCCTTGGGTCTCCCTTTCCTTTGTATTTGTCGACTTTGGCATATCAAATTTATTTGGAAAGGATTGAAGGGTCATTGTCTTGTCAAAAGGATAGGGGCATAGTTCTTCATATTGGTATTTCCTAATACTCCCTATATTGCTTTCTTGTATGCTCGCAAGCGTTGCTTTCATAGATTGTACTTCTTGTGTGAGCAATTGTTCTTTAGTGGGAGAAGTGGGGATGTGTACATGATGATACCCCGTGTCTTCTTCTCCTTGGTTTTCTCGATGGAGTTCGTGGATCCTAAACTTAGGCTTTGACTTTTGAACATTCTTGTTTGTGTCTTTCTAAGCACTGGAAAGTAAGCAAAGCTAGTTGTCGGCTTAGGTTACTGAGTTGTTGTTGGATTGTGACTTGGTTTGTGTCTTCTTCTTCTAAAGGTTCTTCCTCTTCGTAGTGTGGAGGTTCTTCCCCTGTCTCATGTTCTATCTTTTTTCTTCGTGGCACTTTGATGAGGGGTATTCTATGCCCTACCACTTTATCATTTTCTGCGTAAGAAGTGGAAGCATGCCCACCTGTTAAAATATCTTCCATATTGACAAGGGGGATTCTTCCTTAGTAGTGTCATTTGTAGGTAATATTGGTTCATTTTCGGGGGAAATTTAGCCCTAATTCCATGACCCGTGCCAAAACTCTATCTTTATTTCTAAGGAGAAAATCATCTAGTAGAGTGGGGTCAAAATCAAAGTTTGCGTGTGGTGATTCTAATTCATTTCCACTATGGTCAACCATTTCTTCTATTTCCTTTTCTGCAGAAAATAGTGGTCCTAGATCGTGTCCGATAAAATGGGTTTGAGCCTTGTTTGTTAGAGGTTTCCCAAGCTTGCGCTTTGTTGTTCCTCATATGTTTGTTTATTTAAACCTTAGACGCGTCTTTGGGAGCCATGTTTTCATGATAAGTTTCACTAAGGTAAGTTGTAGATTTGTTCAAAATTCAATGTCTACCCCTAAGTGAAACACAAGATGTACGTGTTAAGAGTAAATTAACAGCAGTGTGAGAATACCAATGTGATAAAGTGATAAATTCACCAATGAAACAATCGTTTGGTACCAAAACCTAATCAAATGAAATACTTCCTGAGACTACGCTCCAAAGTAATTTATGACGCCGATGATTAACATGATGTCTCCACTTATGCCAAGTTCAAAGGAATGAACAAGACGTAAGTAAATACATGAAGTTAAATGCGATCTTCCAATCAAGATATATGATGAGCAAGCTCAAGTCTGATTAAGACCTATATCTCAAAAAGTGCCAATTACAATTTGTGAATGACACAACAATATCACCAAGATATGTTAACCCACTTTGCAAGAAAGTGAAGTATTGATATCGAGGTGTTATTGATATAACATGCACAAATGGTAGTGCCTAGCACCTTTTGAAATCGAGGTAATAATAAAACCGAACAAAAAAATCTCAAAGTATAGCTAGGAATAGTTAAGAATGTGTGCAGTAGAATCAGCATAATATAGGTATTTATGTCAAGTTTACAAGAAACAAGACGTAAATATCGAAATTGTAATGATACGAGATAAACAAGCTAACTCCTCTATGGAAGTCCGCAATGATGAACCACGCCTAACTACAATGACGATCTTGACGTGGGTATCAAGATCACAATGGCTACCAAATGATGTGAAAACACCTCCACTCACTTTAGACGTTTAACTAACCCAGCCACAAACATGGATGGGCGTAAACGGACATAAAAGTGAGAGAAACAGTCAAATGGCAACACAAAGGTAATCACACCTCTTTTGATCAACAAAGTGTCAAAAGAATATGAAGGAAATAAATCAAGAAAAAATGACAAAAAATGCTAGTCTTACTTTGGCAGAGTTTCGCCTCGCCCTAAGGCAAGTAAAAACTAGGCGAAAGTAATACGTCACACGTTTCTCAAAAAGAAGGTTCACAACTCAACACTATTTTAAAGTGGTCAAAGTGGGCTCCTGGCCAAAGTATATTCTCCTAGGTGGTTCTCTCGCCCTAGGTGTTACAAAGTTGCCACGAGCGAGCGCGATTTACCCAAAAAGTCACACTGACTAGTTTGGGAGTATCTCGGCTTTACTTTACCCCCTTCAAGAACAATATGTAACTAGTGCGTCTACGTGTACTATCACTGGGGTCGCCACAACAGACAACCTGTAACGCTATCTCACAAAGGAATCACTAGTCAAGTAGGTAGTGCGGAGCACTTCCCGTTTCATCCACAAGGTTCCCTCTTGTGTGGACTACTTTGGGGTTCCTGAACCACCCCCATTGTTGTAGCTTAAGGCATTATGCCAAAGGGTTATGTTCCATTGAGCGGAGAGGGACGTACTTTTCCGAAACCTGCAATAATCTGAGTGTTTTGAATATGTTGTTCTTTTTATCTTATTTAATTAGGTGTGGTTTGCTTGAACACCTTTTGGCAACTCCGTATAACAACCGTATTAGTAGTTTTTGATTTCGTTTTGATTCCTCCTTTCTTTGTGACAAGTGTTTTTAGGTCCTGCACTCAAGCGTTAGTAGTTCTCCAAGAAAATCACATTATTTAAAAGAGGATTAAAAGTTTATTTTGATTCTCAAGATCATCCAAGGATGCAAGAGAAGAGCATACACAACAAATAATCCAACTAAAAGTAAATAAAATCTTTTCAATCAATAAACCATACAAATTTTTTGATAAATGTTCATTCCCTTAAACCAAAAGTGAAAGATGAAGTTTCCAATTTACCAAAATATTATAAAATGAAGACTAAAGTTGCTTTTGATTCTCAAGAGCACCCTAAGGTGCAAGAGAAGAGCATACACAAACTTTAGCCCAACTATATAGAAATGGAAAACTTCAAATCAAAGGACCATTAAAAAATGCTTTGTAAAAGGTTCATTCCCTTAAGCAAAATGAATAATTAAATTTCCAAGTTTAATCCCAATGTTAAAAAGATATAGATCAAAGTTGTTTTTGATTCTCAAGATCACCAAAAGGTGTAAGAGAAGAGCATACACACGCTTTGATCTAAATCGAGTAAGCATGGAAATACAACATTCATCAAAACATTAGACATATTAGAAAATGACCAGTTTTAAAATAATAGAAAAACCTATAACTTCTATAAGTGTAAATCCCAAATTTATGTTTTCATTGCATAGTTAACTTCAATACCTTTCCAACGCAAAAAAATGGAGTCATTTTGAGTTTGGGAGCAAACGTTATGGCCTTCGGAAGATGGGTTACGCATATGCTCTTATGCTCATGGGTATGCACTTGACATGCACTTAAAAAATGTCAAAAAAAACGTCCCTTAATATGCAAAATGGGCAAATTTTTCCAACCAAGATTCAATTTTGACAACAACCCATCACATTAATATATGAATAGAAGACTCAACGCTATCAAACATTAACATACATGCTCAAGAATTTAAGATTTTCAAGAAATTGACAAAACTAGCATGTAGAATGATGAAAAAGTAAGCTCTAAAAATGAAAACATGATGAAATCTTGAAATTTTCTCACCAACATTAAATTTTGACAGCAACCCACCACATTAATATGTAAATATAAGACTCAACACTATCAAACACTAACCTATATGCTCAAGAATTGAAAATTTTCAAGAAATTGACAAAACTAGCATGTAAAATGATGAAAAAGTAAGCTCTAAAAATGAAAACATGATGAAATCTTGAAATTTTCTCACCAAGATTAAATTTTGACAGTAACCCACCACATTAATATGTAAATAGAAGACTCAACACTATCAAACACTAACCTACATGCTCAAGAATTTAAAATCTTCAAGAAATTGACAAAACTAGCATGTAGAATGTTGAAAAAGTAAGCTCTAAAAATGAAAACATGGAGAAATCTTGAAATTTTCCCCTCAATTCCAATTTTGACAGCACTTCACCTCCTTCATACCTACAAGGAAGACCCAACACATGTAAACTCAACAAAACATGTTAAAAAAAACAAGTTAGATCAACATGTGTAAAAGAGGGTTAGTAACCAAAAATAAAACTTAACTACAAAAACTTGAAATTAAGTGCAAAGGACAATGGAGTATGTCCCACCGGGCATGCCAAATGTGTGCATGTATAATTTGCTTAATGCTAAATCAAATGAAGCAAGAACTACCACCTAAAATAGTTCTACAATTTAGCTAAAACAAAGCATAAACACCATCATGATAAGAATTAAACAAGGGTTAGATGCTAGCATTCATCAATACAAACTTTGAAACTAACAATGTTAAATATCTAAACTCCTCTATTCTCTAACAAAAATAAATGAATGGACCTAAGTAAGCTCCATGGCTATCAAAATAGTTGTCCTTAATGTTCCAAGAACCTAGGAATGGGGGCTAATCAAAGTTGGGCTACAAGACCCTTTTGACACCTCCCATATGACCCAAGCACTTTAAGAAAGAGGCTTAACTCTTCAAGATGATGAACTCTCAAAAGGGCAAGGTGCAAGCTCTTAGTCTCTTTGCTATATGCTTTGCATTTGCTCTCTTAGAAAGTTTAGGTGTAAGTAAAAAGGTAGGTGGAGGGCTCTTTATATAGCCCAAAGGATAAAGGATTAAACACATTCTCATGAATGTGGGATAAAGGTAAAACATGATTAGGAATGGATAAGGTTGCTTTATTAAAGGTAACCTTACTTTAGAAGGGTTTAATACATGTTTAGCAAGTCATGGGAGTTGGGGGTATTTTAATTAATCAAAGGTGATTAATTAATAGGTAGGTGTAAGCTTATAAGTCAATTAGAAGAATATTAGTGTGATTTAGGCTATTATAAGGGGATTAAATCAATTAAATATTGATTTATTGGTTAAATGGAAGGGAAAGCTAATTAATTAATAATAATTAATTAGTCTAGGTAGAAGGGGTGATTTATTAACGGAAAGTCGTTAATTAGGGTATTTGTTGGATAGGCAACTTAATTAATTAGCTTAGTGTAATTAATTAATGATGATATGAGGGAAAATGAGTGCCTTTGACAATATGTCATTGATTTGTGAGAAAGGGGATAATTAGCACAATTTAAGTATTTAAATTGCTTGGGTGTAATTATAGGTGTCTACAACATGCAACATGGATGCTTGCACAATACCTAAGACTGGTCCCACAACGGCTCCTAAGGGCATCCACTTTCGTATATTACATGTGTTATTGTTTCATTTTGTTTCATAACACACTAGTCTCTTAGATTATACATACTTTGACATACTTTTTTATCTTTCTAACATGCTAATGGGTGCTTCATGTGCAACATTTGTTATGCAAGGCTACTTTCTTCCATGGTTATCTATTACATTGTTTTCCATTACTTGTCATTAGTATGCTCTTGTTTGCGAGGATTTTCCCTTTGTCTTGTGTGCACACTTGTCTTTTTGCAGCCATTACGACCTTGATTGTCTTGTGACATCATGAGTGATGTCCCATGTTTGTAACCCACCTTTTTTTGTGGTCTACATTGTCTTCTTACGTGTTTACACATTGTCTGCATAGCTTACATTTTGTCTTATACATGAGTGTTTTTCTTTGATTGTACTAACACTTATCTTTCCTAGCCACTTGTTTGTGTGTGCCTTGGTTTCTACCAAACACATTCCCTTCCCCCTACAGGGCACAATTCAATATAACGGTTGGTCCTCCTTTGGGATGCATACTTCTTTAATGACATCGAATGCACCTTTAAATGAGGGGGCATTATATGGGTGAATCACCCCCCATAGAGAGATACACACAACACGATAATGATACATAACAATTTTTAGTTTCGACAGGGCTCAAAATCAAACTTGGGTCCTTAACACAACGACCTTTCCTGGAAGCCCGAAACCAGGGGCAATATAATGGTCTTTCCTGGAATGCCAAGAATTGTGGGAAAATTACATAGATCTTCGACATGTCATAATGGATTTTAATAGGAAGAGAGTACTTTAGCACTAGGAACACAATGACTTTTATAGGGCGAGAGTCCTTAGCAAATGTATACCATTTGCGGTGGTATTTTACACAACGGAAGCGATTAAAGATCGGCGAATGAAACCAAACAATTTCCCCTACACTTCTTCCATTACACTGGTGTGAGATCACCCAAAAAAACTCGCGTGTCGACATCATCTAGAGGATCCTTTCTAAACTATTTCTACATCACGGATTAGGTGCACATGTTCCTTTTTCACATTTTTCATTTTACATACTCCTTTACATGTTTTTTACATATATACATGTGTATTTGACTACTTGTCAACTTCTCTTTTATAGGTCCATCCGTATGGGAAGCGGTAGTCAACATCATCCACATCACACACATCGACATCAACATCGAAAATAGGTACATCATGACACCTACACATGTGTTTTCCACCCTAGGTTCATTTTCATCACTTTTTTCACTTTCTCCTCCTTAGCATCCACACTTCACATTTTTATCACTCAATGCTTTCTCTAGTTCCTCATCACGTCTCCGACATTGATCTACATGGATATCAGGTACACATATCTATCTACTTTATGTTACCGAGATTTCCGCTCACCAACATAAAGTGGGGGAAAATGTAGACACAAAATCATGCATTTTGGGTAATTATCTAGTCCTGATTACATACTACTATTCACATGATTCCTAAGTAAGAATGGTACTAATTAACCCATGTCTTTGCCACCTTTCTTTCCTTTTTGTCACTTTTCTTGGTCTTACACCTCTGCTTGCTCAGTCTTCCTTTTCAATCTTCGACATTTTTCATCATGGACACCAATGCCTGGACAAGACCCTAGCGTCGATGTGCCCCCAGTCCAACTGGGTGCCCCTGACCCCTTTTTACTTTACTCACACTTTTTTGGTCCTTTCTATTCATTTGAGCATCTTATATTTTTGGTAGTCGGCCTTTTTGCGGTTAATTATGAAATTTTAGTAAGGGAATAATATAATTATAAAGTTATGTGATCATAATAAAGGACCAAACACTAAGCATTAATTATCACCACCTAAGGTTGCATCCATCAAGGCATCTAAGAGCTCCATTGCATCTATCTAGCTCCATCACAAGAGACACAAGGGCTAGTTTTCTACATCACACTTCATAGAAGGGAAGTTCATTTTATTCCATGCACACATTTATTACATTTTACATCTAGCTACTTGTTTAATATCCACATGCGACCAACACAAGAGAAACCTAGGGCACAATTCCACACACACACACACATAACTACATTGGGTCTGAGATATAGTGCAATGCTCAATTGTAAGTCCACCATTGTGGTGGTTGAGGACAGTCCGACCCCTCATTTTGCATCTTTCTTTTTTGGGATTTGATGTCTATTTGAGGGTTTTACAGTCTATACTTTCTTTGCGTGTTTATTGCATGAGCTCGACGATCATTGTGTGAATCTATAGTGACAAAAGGTGAACATCAACAAACATCTTGCAACCCTGAGAATTTGGGTTTCTGAACACTTCCACAGACCCAGGTGCTCAAAATCAGTACTCGGGCGCTCGCGGGCGCCGTTGTCCATCGTGCTCCTCTAGTTCTGTAATTTTCTGAGCTCTAATGTGATGGTTAGTGCTTTGCATTTCCCTATCTTCTAGCTCTATGTACTTTCCAGAACTCAACAAATCAACTAAGGCATGTTACCCTTCTTTGCACATCAGGGTTTCATTATTTATTACTTATTTTACTTTGGAGTATTTATGTATTTCATTATTGCATTCATTTATTGCTACTATAACATCAAATTAGGCATGCTATTCTATATTTAGCTTAATCAGATAAGATCCACTTGCCTCTCCGAGTGAGTATGGATGTGTATATATGTGATGAGGTTCATTTATATATTCCCCCTCAAGAGTCAAGAATGAACCGTAAATGAGAGTGCGTCATCGAGAAATGGGTTTGAATTGTATGTACTAAAAAGATGTGATCGTCAAAGCGTAAAGCATAGATCAGTATGAATGGGTGAGTGATTATGTGAGTGAGGTGCGGTTAATTTTAGATCAAACCCTTAGTAGTCGAGTATGAACCATGGAACTAGAGTGCGTCATAGGGTAATGAGTGCAGCGTGTAGTAGTAGAAGTGAGAAAGATATGTTGTGAATGTGTAGAGTAAATAAGACGTAAAGTGTGTAATAGGAGTCATGAGAGAAGATGTCCTACATGTATGATGTGAGACGGTAAAGTATGTATTGTGTAAGTTTGAGTGTATAATGTGCAATGTGTGAGGTTTATGTATGTAATATGCCCTCAACGATCAAGTGTGAACCATAGCACGAGAGTGCATCATCCGAAATGATGATGCAAGTGTATCAAGATGTGTATGATGAATGTAAAAGACTAGATGCGATGTGTGTAAGATGGAATATATTTAATGATGCAAGAAGAGGGGGAGGGAGGAAGTACGATGCCCCCCAATTGTATGGTGATGAGTGTGTTATTTGATGAATGATGTTTGGTGATAGATGATGAGAGAGTGTATTATCTCGCATAAATAAATGTTGATAAATGTGTGCATATACAAATGGGTATGTAGTAGATGGGCAGATGAAACAAGTTAGTATTATGAGAGATCCTCAATAGTCATGGAAGAACTGTAAGAACATGAGTGTGTCATCAGGAAATAATGATTGGAAATGAATCATGATGTGTAAGATGTGTGTGAAAGACTAAAGATAATAGGCGTGAGATGTAAAAGGGGTTTTAATGTTAGAAGATGGGGGATAAGGTGATGCCCCCCGAGTGTGTAATAAGAAGAGTGATCAAGTAACTTCATCTAGAAGTTCATCATTTTCATGTTCAAAATTATATGGTGATGCATATGAGACTTGATAAGAAATAGTGTTGGTTTGGTTGAGTAAAGAGTCGTTGAGGCGTAAATTATGCATGCCCATAGTATACTCTTCATCAATGAAGGGTGGTAATGGGCATCCATGTGCATACCAATGAGTAAGATTTTGTGAATAACCAAGGAATGAATCATTGTAAATGAAGATGTGGCCAAAAGGCATGGGGAATGAAATATCAGTGTGATCAGGGTCTAGTGTGCCCCTAATGTAATCAAGCCAAGACTATCCAAGCATAAGCAGAGAAGGGAAAGGAGCGTGTGTAAGAAATATGGTGAGGTAGAAGACACAAAGACCATAAGTCAGTAGTGATGTGAATGAACCCATGATAGAGATGAGAAGAGTGAGGTGGTGGCATAAGATCATCAAGTGTATACCCAAGCCGAGCTAGACCATCATGTGTGCAAACAATGTCATCTAAAGTGGGATCAAATGGAATATGCTCCCAATAATAATCATTTATGACGAGTGTAGATATGAAGGGAGGTAGTGTAGATGTCTCACCGTAAATGAGAAGATTATGAGGATGGTATGACATCCGATGTGTGGATAGGCCCCGATAAAGTACCATAGCATTTGTAATAGTGGGAGGGGGGTGATGACATGGATGGAACAACATCCAACATGCAAATAGTAGCTTCTAAGTTAGGTGGAGGATCCATAGGTTGTGGTTCATTAGTAGTAATAGATTGTGGAGTAGGGATCGTAGTGGTGGGATCATGTTTGTAATATTTGAATGGTTCATAATCAATAACAATGGTGTATTCAATACCCTCATGTAAGAATTTGACACATCGATGTATTGTGGAAGGTACAACTTGCATGACATGAAGCCATGGTCTACCAAGTAAGCAATTATATGAAACTGGGAAGTCCATGATAAAGAAAACTCGTATAAGGGTTTTGGGCCGAAATGATTAAGCTAAATATGGAAATATATGCCTAATCTAATTGCTATTGTAGCAGTAAATGAATAAATAATTAAGTACATAAATTAACCCAAACAAACTAAGCCAAAATATATAAAACCCTAAGTGCAAAGAAGAGGTAAGATGACTTAGTTTTTTCGTAATTATTTCTAGATTATGCTGAAGTGTTGACCGGATGAGCAAAGAGGGAGAAGTGTCTCACGAGCCTCGGGAAATTATGCGGTGGCGATCTACTTGGACCGGAGCACTGGAGATGGATAGAGGTGACTCATGGTGCCCTAGACCTATTTATGGGTGCCTATGTCTATGGAAATGCTCAGAAAACCTCCTCTGAGTGGTTATGAGGTATTCTCTCTTGTTCGTGTTTGGTCACACAATGATCACCAAAGTCATCTGGAAACATGTAATGAAATAATGACCTATAAAACCATCAAAGAGACATCAAATCCTAAAAATAAAGATGCAAATGAGGGGTCATACTGTTCTTAGTCATTATAATGGCGATCTTACAGCAACTCGAAAGTGCTATAATACATCTTATACCCAATGTAGTTTTGTGTGTGTGTGCGTGGAATCATGTCCTAGGTGGCTCTTATGCGTGTCACACTTGATAGCAAGCAAGTAGCTAGATGTAAATAAATGTAATAGATGTGTGTATGGAATAGAATGAACTTCCCTCCTATGAAGTGTATGCAGAATAACCAGCCCTTGTGTCCCTTGGATGGTGCTAGATGTATGCAATGGAGCTCTTAGATGCTTGATGGATGTAACCTTAGGTGGTGATATCTAATGCTTAGTGCTTGGTCCTTTATTATGATCACATAACTTTATATTTATATGATTCCCTTGCTTGAATTTCATAATTAACCCCGAAAAGGCCGATCACCAAAAAGCTAAGATACTCAAACAACTAGAAAGGACTTGAAAATTGTGAACAAAGTATATTGAGGTCAGGGGCGCCAAGAGGGGATGAGGGTGTTTGGCGCCGACATCTTGGTGGGTGTTGATGTCCGTGATGATAAATTCGAGGTATAAAAAGGCATATTGAGCGAGTAAGGGTATAAGGAAACAAAAAGTAAAGAAATGCACCCAAAGACATGGTTAATTAGTACTTTTCTTACTTAGGAATCATATGAATAGTAGTATTAATCAAGACTAAATAATTACCCAAAGTGTGTGATTTTGTGTCTACAGATACTCCATGATAGAATGGTGATATGGTTAAGAACATGTCTTGAAATGGAGCTTACATGCACAATTGTCTATGTAACAAAGTTTACACAGGGGCCAATGGAGTCTAGAGTAAAATTTGGAAGAACAGAAGGGATCGACCATGCAAATAGGTTTACACAAGGGATGAAGGCACCTAGAAATAACTATGCTAAAATAGACAAGATCGCCCCTAGGTGATGGTATCTATGGTGACTAGTTTTTGACATTTTTATGATTTTTGGTGGTTTGGAATAAGATCAAGTTGTGAGATGGATGTTTTTAATGAGTTATGCTTAATCGGGAGGTTTTTAGGATTGATGTTGGTTTCAAAAGAAATGTATGGCGGGCCAAGAGTGTATCTTAATGGCTTGCACTCCCAATTCTTCCATTCTACAAGGGTATTGAGGAAAAGAGTAAGAGACACACATGAACCGACACACAATGGGTTGATTTAAAGGGGCTACGATAAGCACTAAGATTGCATATCCGTAGGGCGTAATCCCTACACCAGGTCAACCTAGGGTTTTTAAGGCCCCGTGGTCAAGATAGAGGAGAGTACCTATAGACATTGGGTTTTTGTTAACCCGCATACTTCCATCTATACACACATTATTTAATCTAAAATATATCATTATATAATTTTCCTAATTCTCCTTCCCCATCTAGTAAAATCATTTTTTACACTCTCATAAATTACTATTTACCCATCCTAAATTACCTTAACCTCTTTAAAACCACTTAAACATCTCAAAACCACCTCAAACCTATTTTATCTTAACATCCTAACCTCCCCAACTTGACCATAACCTCCTCCCAACCATTTTCCCTCATAATTTACTTGAAAACCCTATTTAAGAAGTGGTTTCAACCATTTCCTAAATGTTTTCCTGAAAAATCCCGTATCATCAAAGGTGATTCTAATGAATCACGAGTGATTATAAATACTAGCTTTCACTCTCCCTCGTGATCTACAAAATAATTTTGCTCACCCTTGCACTTTGTCTTTGACCCAAAAATGAATCTATGTCATTCCAAAGATCATCAAGGACTTGTATCAACCTCAAGCTCTTGCAACAATTAATTTTGATAGTCTTTTCATCAATCATCTTCCCAGGAAGCTCAACAACCGACCATCAACTTCAAATAGTTCCATTTGGTGTTTGGAGACATATTTCAGCCTATTTCCACATCAAAAGGTATTTCTCTATGTTATTTCATCATTTACATTTCATAAAAACATAAAAAACAAAAAAATCATCATTCAAAAGCTTTTTTATTGTTTTAGAAAAGTTTATCATTTTCACAAAGAATCGCTAGTGATTACTTGAATTGCCCACGATTTTGTCCAATCACTAGTGATCCCAATCAATCTACATTTTTCAATTAATTCATCAGTTTTGTATCAATTTTCATCAATATTTTGGATTTAACTTGTCCTCTCGCAAGCATGGTTTTACTTTAGATGGCAATACCTGGCCGGTCCCATCCTATCAAAAAAATCTACGATCTTCCAATAGTTTAACAACCCTTCTTTTGGGAACAATTTAACATCATTCACAAGCTTACATTATGTGTAATTCAATTTTCCATTTAGATTGAAGACATTGAGGATCAGATCGAGTTCCTCCATGAGATCTAACAAGAAACAAATGAATTTTGGTATGACTACTTTGAATTTGTCCAGATTATGTCCACCCTTGCCTGGTTCACATTTGAATCTACAAATGAATTACCATTCAATATTGAGTTCTAAATCTTCTTATACATTATCTATCTATCTTTGTCATTTACATATCCTTATCATTATATTTTTAATCTACTTAATTGTATCAAAGCGAGATGACATCCTCCAAGGAAGTCCCTTTGGATTCTTGGAATTGTACTTACCGAGTAGCTTTCAAGTCATGCCATTTATCTAATCTATTTCATTTAGTGTCTCTAATCCAAAGGTTTCTTCATCGGAGAAGGGAGAAAGAGATTCATCCAACAATATCAAAATCCATCATCATTGGTATCAGTAAACCCTGCCATCTTCCGAGGTTAGTTTATTTTTTTAATTTCATGTTATTAAGTTAAAGTTGTAAATTTAGACACGCCTAAAGGGGACAATTCCCTTTTTCTCATTTCAAATTGATTTATATTCATCCTAGGCCTTCTGTTATTTAATCGATAATGATCCAAATAAATTTCCAAAGGATTTTGGTGAATCGCCAATGATTCCCTTAAATCACCAAAGATCTCTGCAATTGTTTTTTATTACTCAATTAGTCAAAGTTTAACATCCATATCTCTTTCTATTTTTTTCCTACTTCTAACCTTTGTAGGTTTTTGCCTTGGGAGCTTTTGCTTATCGCACCGTAGTTGTGCTAAAAAAATTCTAAAAATTAAAAATTAAAAATTAAAAAGGAAGCATTTTACAGTACGCACTCTTTTTTTTTTTTTTTTTAAAACATTGCATTTTTGTCTGTTTCCCTCATCGAACTCACATTTATTTTTGGTATTAAAAATAACCCTTCATTCTACATCATGGTCTCGATTAGGAGGTTAATAGATTGCATTCACTTAATCTCCCCACACACAACCAAATCACATCAAACACAAATTGCATCTAAACATTCCTACCCAGGTGGACCTACTTGGATTTCATCACCAAGAGGAGAAGTTGACTCAGTGTTTTGGTTGAGTATAAATAATTGGTTGTCGGTATATTGGCTAAGCACCCGACTCCCTTATTGTTGCATGACCATGAAGTGATGGGGTAGGCCCCAATACCAAGCCCCATATCGACACCAAAATTTTTTGGGCTTCACGTACCTTCAAGTATATCGAGGACTCCTTCCTTAAACATCACCTGAAACCATCCTTAGACTACCATTTCCTAGGACCCCATCAACCATTTTTCACATTTCACCCTTCTTTTAAATAATCAAGATAATCAAAAAAATTTGTTGCATGATTTGTATATTGTTTGTAACCAACAATCTAGATTCATTCTTCATTTTAGGTGATTGTTTGTTTTCATGGTTATTACAAGACAACAATCTCATCTACAAAATTCTAACAATATGACTAAAAACTTCCAACGAACTATTGAAAATATTAAAACCTCGCATTGAATATGCTTTACATTTAATTAATCAACATCGAACATCCCTATCACCTCACCTAAAATATCAAGAACCTCCACATTCCCCTAGTAGTCAATCTGAATCATCTGAAATACCTAATCCACCTAGTCCATGTTTCTTTGATAGTAGGGACCCAGTCTTCTTTGAGATCTTAGACTCAAATCCCATTGCCCTTAATGTATATCATGTTGTCGAGGTGTTCACCTCCATCCATTCATACCTAGACCACAACCCTCTATATCTAACACATCATATGATGTCTCCCACCTTAACGATTCTAGCCATGAGTCAGCTTATCCAACAAGTCCATCTTTATCGCACCATTAGTAAATTAGAAACATCCAATGATCATGTCTTCGGCTCTTATAATTGCCTTTGACCTTAATTTAGTCTCCTCATAAGACACGACCAACCAATAATCCACGTCTTCAGCAAATATCTCATCTAATTCCACATCGTCCCAGAATACCAATCTATCCACATCCACATCAACCCTTTTGATCTCTTCTACCATCCAAACTCATCTTGCGATTTCAATATCCATCCCAACAAACATGCCTCAACCTACCCCATCCCAATAGCCCACATCAGTGGTCCAAAATATAGTTATATCTATTCTAATATTAACACTAGCCATTAACACGAGTCTTATTTCTACTGTTCATCCCTCCTCACAATAGTCATAAACCATCCCCACTTCCTCTCAATCCATCCCTCAACAATTGAAATCTCTCATTCACACTTCATTCCTTTTTAACACGTACCTTAACCATCCCACCTCTCATTCATAACATACTATTTCACCCAATTCTTAGAGTGTTTCTTTGAATATTGACAAAATAGATAAGGGTAAATGGGCTAGGAGGAATACCTGTTAAAGCTGGTTGAAGGTTGTTGCATGCGTATGACTTCTTGATCCATAGCTGATCATGAGAGCTTCCTTTTGGCTAGGAGGAACTACCTGAAATAGAAAACAAGACCACCAAATAGAAGTTAAACAATATATGCAGTGGACTTCCTAGCGTATGCTAGATCTAGGAAGTGTGATACTCCCTAGAAGGTTGTCAATCCACTTGTTTAAAAATTCAATGTTAACAATAAATGAAATCCTATTGTAGTTAAAATGATTTAGGTATCTCATTCAACTACAATAAGTAGATTCATTCACAACAAGCTATGATTAAATCTGAAGGTCAAGGTCTTTGTCAGAGTATTGGTACTGGTCAGCATCTGGTTTTGGGATGTTTTGGGGTATTTGGTGGGGATTTTAAGCTTTGTTCTTGGTCTAAGGGTAAAACAAAAATACCGACATCGATCTGGTATGACTGATGTCAGTTTAAGCGAACCAACGACGATTGTGGGTAGTCGGCGTCGGTATGGTCAGGGTAGAGGAAACTTAATGAAAATCTTGGTGTGGCGACATATCCGAGGCTAAATGGAAATGGAGAGGGCCATGACAAGGTATGTGTAGGTCTTAGGTATGCTCAGGGGTAGTTATCAGTAGGATATGGGAATCTTAATAGTGTGGGTGAAGGAATGATCAAGTTTGTATGAAGGTAAATGATGGGTGAATGGGAATGCAAGTAGAAACTGATAACAAAAGTAAAAGAGTCTACTAAAATGACAGTAGATGAATGTTGGTTAACAAGATACTTACTGTTGTATGAGCTTGATGGCTGGATGGAAATGGCAGTTATCAAATGGAAGGAATTTGGTGTGGTGATGGTGCTTCCCAGGATGCTCTCGTGAATGCAAATGACTTTGTGATTGCTTCTAATGCTAGGTATGGATGCTCTAATGCGTGTACGAATGTTGGTTCTGCTTGCATGCAGCTTTGGTTTCATCTATTGCTCTCATAAATGTGCCAACCTCAAAATAAGGTTTTTTGGGGAATAAATGGTAACCGATGATGGTTCTGGGTTGACTAACGATGGTTTAGGGTAACCGGTGTCGGTTAGGGCGGGATTTTCTAGGTTTACTAAAATGGGTAGATCTCCTTGATTTTCTTGGATCTCGTTCATTTCTTCCATGGATTAGAATGGAAGCTTCCTTTCTAATAGGCAGGAATGTGGTTAGAGGGAATGTAGGCTTTGATTTTTAGGGTTTAGGTAGGTCTTAGTTAGTTATGGAAACATACTAAGAATAGGTCTTAGGTGAGGTGGCTAGATGAGGTGTATAGGTGAGGTGGTGGTGTGGGCATTATCCTAATTAGGATATTTAAATAATAAATATTATGAGATCATGAATTAATTTAATTAAATTAATTAAATTAATATTAGAGTGGGGTGAAAGGGGCCATGGTTAGGTGAGTGTGTTCGAGTTGGTTATTTGTCGAGGGACCAGGGGAGTGTGACCCAATTTTGGTGTCTACATTTTGCCCCTTTTTGTTGCATAGCTTGTATTGGTAAGCGACATTGACAAAAATAAGATGTGGTTGCCCCATGTGTGGGTGAAGGTGATCCCCCTCAAACCAGGAACTGATGAGGCAAAAGGAAGAATCGTGAGTGGTTTGATAAAAGGTGAATGTGATGAAGAGGAAGGTGGGCAATGGGGTAAAAAGGGGTAAAGGTCTAATCAGGTAATCCAGGTAATGGGTCAGGGTCAAAGGTAGTAATAATCAAACGCACACACACGTATAAACTACAACACGGTACCAGGTTGAAGAGCATACAAACTCTACATTGTTTAAGGTCGATAGGTTTATCCAAACAAGGTTGAGGTGATTATGGTATCCAAGGTATAGGATATGGTTAGGAAACATGATGTAGGTCAGGTGTAAGAACGTTTAGGTATGTTCTGATACACCAAAGGTTGGGTCAGGATAAATGGTCATGGTAAGAGGCAAGGTAAGGTCAGTATGTCAATCAACACGGGTAACAGTGCCTGCAAGGTATAGTGAGCACATGAGGTCACAGTCACTAGAAATGTTCCAGGTCCAAGTAACTAGGTCACGGCATGGGTAGGGCCGAGGTATGGGTAAAATAACGAGTCCTCAAATGAGGATGAGGTGAGGTAGTAAATGATAAGGTCAGGAGGATAAAGTGAAGTGTCCAAGTCAGGTGTGGGTGAGGTAAAAAGGATTCAAGTTAGAAAATTAGGGGTAGGGGGTAGGAAAAAGACTAAGTAGGATAACCAATAATGGTTAGAAGGAACCAATGCCAGTCGTGATGGACCGACCATGGTAAGCTAGGGCACAGAGACCATGTCGGTCAAGGTAAAACCGTCATCGGTCAAGTCGGGTAGGTTATAAAAAGAAAAATTACCGTGTTTTTAAAATCATTTGTCATTTACCAAATTGGAGAAAATGATAGGTGAGAGAGAGAAAGGTTGAAATTATCCGTGTGGAATGGAAAGTTGAGTTGGCGAGTGGTGTAGTGGGTGATTGGTAGTTGATAGGCGGGTCCACGAGATCGATTGATCGATCGATTCGGTTGGTTGGAGGTGATAGGTTGATTGGGTGATGGCAGAGGCAGGAGAGGGGTCGGGTGGACCACGGTGCAGTGGCCTCGACATACCACCATGGCAACGGCAACGTGATGAGGTAAGAGTCAATCCCTTTCTTTGTTTTGTGAGTTAGATTGGTTTAGAGGTCGGGGTTTGGGAAAAAATGGGTTTGGGGGAAATGAATTTTGAATTTGTGGGAGGGAAAATCGGGTAAAATAGGAATGGGGGAGGTGATTGGGTGAAGGAGGGTGGGGAAGGGTTGAGGGGGATTTAGGTAGAAATGGGTGGGTAGAAGGGAGAGAAAGGGAGTGTTTAGGAAAAAGGGGGGTTTTGGGTGTCGTGGTTTTCAGTGCGATAGTGACCGGCGTCGGTTGAGGGTTAGCCGACGTTGGTGGTAGTGAACCGTATCGTGGAAAAAAAAAGGTGACCGATGCTTGGTTTATGGGGGACCGGGGTCGGTTAGAGATAACCAGTACCGGTCATGATTTGGGGAAAAAGGGGCCAAAAGTGACCTAGGTTGGGTGGGTGAGATAGGTAGTGGTAAGTAGGAGATGTTTGGGGAAAATCATAACATAGGTAAAGGGTGAAAAATAGGTAAGGGTGAATGATAGTGGGTTAGGGTTGGGGTGGGTAGATAGAAGATGGGATACGAAGGTAAGGAGGTCTAGGGAAAGAGAGGTAGGGTGGTAAGTATAGGTGAGGTGTCAAGAGTGATTGTGGGTATGATTAAGGTGTAGTAATGTGATGTTTTACTAGATGCAGGTGAGAGATCAGCTGAGGATGCGAGACAGGGTGCCACCCCTGCTCTTGATAGTTCGTGGGGCTACGACAATCAAGGAGTGGAGGCATGTCATAGATGTGGTCCTGAGAGTGGGGTCAGGTGCTACCGACATGTAGTCCTGAGATAGCCAAGTTTGATGGTCACCCTCATCGATAGATGGGATTCGGTGACCACATTCATTCCACCTACACGAGGAGATGACATCACCTGGAGGACGTGTACGAGGATCCCGTGTTACCTATATTGGGGACACAGTATACTGATCTCCTTAGAGGCATCTAAGGAGTTGATGCTTGATAATATTCGGTGAGGACTAGTGGAGATGACATTCCATAAAGCCAACTGAGTTATGGAGAGATGTGTACCTAGCCCGTCGCCCGAGAGAGATGAGGCTAGTAGTATTATTGATGGAGGTAGTCTGTTTTTTGCATTGCCAGGATGCGAGAGGGTGGAAGATTTCCATGATCACTGATGGGGGTGCTACATGATATGATGATGGACATGACCTGCTTTGCATGGGCGTCAACATTCCTGGTGCAGTTATATAGAGAGCTATGGGCGTATGGGCGGCTCTGCAGGTTCAACTTATGTTACACATTTATTCTTCACTATTGGGCCTACGAGCACATTATGTGTGTTCATCCGATTGGTATGCCTCGGGTGGATGCATTCGAGTAAGTTTGGTGTGGGTAGGTTACAGGTGATGGGTGCTTGTGATTGGAGCGTCGATCAGACAGGTTACTCATGATGTAGCATATTATAGGTGGCTTCTTGGAGGGATTGTCCGGTGTGGACATTATTTGGAGACCGTATGTGGGTTATCCCTCATACAGACAGATGGTTGATGAGTTAGATGGCTTGTAGCTACTTAGATGGATTGAGGGGCATCATGTAGGGAGCATGAGATGATTCTAGTAGATAGGGTCGACGATAGTTTGGGCTACCACAAGACATATACCCCACCCTTCCCACAGTACCGGAGAGATGATGTGGAGAGACCACTACCGACTACCACAACCAACAGTACCTACAGGGTAGGAGGAGTAGGTGATAGACCGGTGGATTGATGATGCCAGGTGATGATAGATATAGACAGTGGTGGGCGGCTCATTTACGAGTAGTACCACCCAGGCTAAAACAACCAGATTTAGCCACCATCACCATTCAGAGAGACGCCCTATAGGGTAGGTGGCGACCCTAATTACATAGTTGGGGATGGTACATGGGTAGTTAGTAGGTTTAGAGGTGGAGGTGGCCACTTTGCATGCACAAGTGGCTAGTCTAGCCCAGATGGCCCAGGGTGGAGATGGTGATGGTGATGATGATTAGGTGGCCACCTTATAGGTGTAGGTTATAGGTTTACGGGGGCTAGTTGGCACTACATGCACAAATCAGGCATCACAGCCCAAATACATGATAGGCACAGGTGTGAGGCCAATGCACCACCACGAGCACTTGAGACAGGTCCCAGGTTCACGGGAGGGGTGGGACAGGGTCCCATAGGATAGGCACAAGGATAGAGGCCGATGGGGCCACCACAGATAGTACCCATATCTAGATTATGGGATGCCCTAGGTGAGGCCAGGTATTATTAGGACCAACTGATGGTGGCAGGGATAGATTTTCTATCCTACGGAGAGTACAGGGCACAATAGGCCTCGAGTGAGAGGACCAGATCCCATACCCATAGCGTGGAGAGCACAGGGGGCCATCGAGCCCTGAGATAGGATCAGGGTGAGGCTACCAATTCATGGAGGCCAGCCCCAGGTGATGTACCAGTAGGGACCCGACCATGACTTATGATGGGCGGTGAGATGTTATTAGGCCGCCAAACAAGAGAGAGCGAGGGGAGGAGGAGGAGAGGAGAGACCGATATGGAGGATATCCGGCAGATGATGCCTGATGTATGTCCCTCCATTTTGATGTATTTATTCATTTTTGATATATACCGGCCTGCATGCTGAAGAGAGTGAGGATGTATATGAGAGTTTGTGTATTTTTATCGATATCCATATTTTGCATATTGCCTAAGATGGTGAGGTCATATATGAGAGTTTTTGAGAGATGCATATTATTTGATATCAGTGTATATTGTATGGATACATAGATTTATATGATGAGATGGATGATTTGGTGATGATGTATGTGTGTTGATGGAATTTTATTGTTATGCATAGATGGATTCATGATATGTGTGTTAGGCATGGTGGAGTTAGGTCATAGGCATGGTTGAGTCAGGTTGTAGGTATGGTGAGTCGGTGTAGGCATGGTGGAGTCGGGTCATAGGCATGGATGGAGTCATAGGTCAGTCATAGGCATGGATTGGAGTCATTGAGTTGTCATAGGCATGGATTGAGTTAGGTTGTGGTTTAGGCATGGATTGAGTTGAAATGGGTTGAGTTTGTAATTCATTAATTTGTGCAATTAATGATGATATGAGTCACGTTGAGATGTTTTATAGTAACATGCATGATAATGGTAAAGAAATGGTAGACATAATGAATGAATGTTTGATGATGATAAAGGTGTGAAGCAATTTGTTGTTTGTTTGATTTAATTTCCAATTATTGATATAAAAAGGAAACTAACGAGGGTAGATTGTGATTAGGAAAAGGAAAGGGGAATTGGTTAGGGTAGAGAGTGGCCGAGCTAACCTCCAAGGGCCCCCGCCCTCGGAGTGCTACCTACATAGTCCCGGTGAAAAGGGACCTCAGGCCAATGTAGTTCTCCCATAATCTAGGGAAGAATGCAAGGAGGTATGAGTATGGGTTGGTAGGTTATAGGCATGATTGAGTCTAGGTATTTTAGGTATGGGTGAATTGTGGGCACATTGGTATGGGTGATGTTAAGGTGATTGTGGTGAAAGAGGAAAAAATTACCCAAAGATAAGCGTCGAGGATCTAGTCTTGTATAAGATAATCAATATGTAATGAAGTAGGTTAAAAGATAAGAGGAGGTAAGAAAGCCACCTGATTGGTAAGGATCATAATGGTGGGTCATACTTTGATAGGCTAATGAACGTAAGACCCTAAAGACATTGCATGATTGATTATTCTAAAGGTGAAGAGTAGTCACATGATCACCAAATGTCACGGTTCCAGCAGGTCCCTTGAGGTGGTAGGAAATGAAGGTGCAAATGGTAAGAAGGTGAAAAATGGTTAGGTTATATGGTATGAGGTAGCATGCCTTTTTGGCAAGAGATCCAAGATCACAATGAGCAAGTCCATGATGAAAAAGTTTTCTATTTTGACTTGTATTTGAGATAGAATGATTGATGTGGGAAGTCTATATGGGATGAGGAAATTAACTCCTTGAGGTCTTCGTGAAGTTGATCGATGCGGAAGCTTCGGATTCTCTTTTTTTTTTTTTTGAAGCAGGCTTTACATAGCTGTCCTTCGAGGGAGAAGTCTATTTACAACAACGATGTAGAGAGAAAGATGTCCTTTTGAGGGAGTCATCTTTTATTGGAAGTTTGACTCAAGGAGTTAGATCCCATGTGAGGGATTTTAAGTCATGGACAAGACTAAGGTGAAGAATCGGATTCTTGTTCAAAAGCAAGGTGAAACGACCATGGGATCTCATCTAAAAGCAAAAAAAAGTATCCATGAGAATCATGTCATGTGTAGAGCCGTGGTACACATATTTAAGAGAGGATAAAAGAGTGATGAGTATGCACATGATTCTTGTTTAATCGTTGGGGGTGGCATAGTGGAAGGAGGGAAGTGAAGGGTGCTCAAGGGACGAGCATGAAAAAGAGGGAAAAAGGTGAGGTAGGACTAAAAGTCAACAATAGAATGGTCGAAGATGTAAGGCATTAAGGGGCTTAGGTTCGGGTTTACCGTCGAGTGAAGATAAATGATAAGCACCTGATCCATAAGTATGAGTCATGATGTATGGTCCAAGCCAATTAGGAGCAAATTTGCCCGTTTACTTTTTTCTACTTTGGTTACATGTTGATTTTCTTTCAGACAAGGTCACCGACTTGGAAGGTTCGTTCATGGAAACATTTGTCATAGGCACATTTGATACATTTTTGGTAAACTTGAATATGGTCAAGAGCATTAAGATGACGTTCATCTAATAACTCAAGTTTTGCTAAACGGTCCTGGTAAAAAGTCATTATCATTGAGCATTTCATGGAGAGAAATACAGAGTGAGGGAATCTGACTTCGAGGGGCAGAACAACCTCTGTATCGTAGACTAGAGAAAAAGGTGTGGCAGCAGTGGAAGTGTGAATACTAGTGCGATACGCCCATAGGGTGAAAGGAATGTGCATATGCCAATCCTTCCCAGTATCGTTAACCACTTTCATGAGAATTTTGTTCAGGGTTTTATTAGTGGATTCAGCTTGCCATTGGTTTGTGGGTAATAAGGTGATGAGAAACTTAGTTGAATACCGAAGGTGTCACAAAGTTTCCAAGGTTTTATTTTTGAATTGTTTTCCGTTATCAATGATGAGGCGATGTGGGACACCAAAGCGATAAATGATGTGATGATTGATGAACTCACATATTTTCTCGGCTTTTGTGGAGATGAGAGGTATGGCTTCAACCCATTTGGTGTAATATTTGGTAGCGGTGATTATCCATTGATGTCACTAGGAAGAATGGGGATTGATCTCTCTGACAAGATCCAAACCCCATTGAGAGAAGGGCCAAAGGTCACGGGTGACCTATAAGGCATGACTGGGTGTATGATGAAGGTTGGCATGTTGTTGGCATTTTACACAACGCTTAACGTAGTCACAACAATCATGGTTAAGGGTTGGCCAATAATAGCCTAGGCAAAGAATACACTTAGCAACCGCAAGGCCACTGAAGTGACCTCCACATATGCCATCATGAACTTCCTTAATGGTATAAGGAATTTCAGAACTTGTAAGGCACCGTAAGAGAATACCATCAAATCCGTGCTTATAGAGGAGGCCACCCATGATGACGTAATGAGAGACCCTTTTAAGAAAAGTGCGTTGTCCATTACGAGTGAGGTCGGGAGGCAAGATGGAGAGGGAAAGATATTCTGAGTATTGTTTATACCAAAGGTCACTCGGTCGGGAGCAACGGTTCGATAGAGTAAACTTCATGAGGTAAATAAGAGGGTGATTAGAGTCTTTATACGGTGATAAAGATTTTAGAATCGGCGGGTGAAGTGGGTATTTGAGAAGCCAAGCAGGCCATGGTATCTACAAATTTGTTGGTAGAACGGGGGACGGTTTGAAGGTCAGAATAAATCAAAGGTGGTCAAAAGTATGTCCACATGATGTTTATACTTTTGAATTATCTCATTATGACATTGGTATATACCATTGACTTGGTTTATGACCAATTGAGAATCACCAAAGATGTTGATTGACTTAACATCTAAGGCATAGGCAGCTTGGAGACCCAATACGAGTGCTTCGTATTCAGAAATATTGTTTATACAATCAAAATCGAGTTTGAAAGACAAAGGCATGGGTTCACCATCAAGAGGAATGAGAATAACACCAGCCCCACCCCCACGCTGACACTTGGAACCATCGAAGAAGAGTGTCATTTGATACATGGGTTCTTTTAAGTAAAGGGTAAAATAGACTCATCCGAAAAGTCAAAGTTAGAGGGTTGATCCTCAAAAATAGGTGCGTCAGCCAATTGGTTAGCAATAGCTTGGCCCTTAATGGACTTTTGATGGGTGAATTTGAGGTCGAGGTTGGCCAGAAGCATAAGCCAACATGTAACTCATTGATTTTGGTAAGGTTTGGCATACATGAAGTGTAAGGGGTCAATGTTGGTCACAACATAGGTTTTGTGGTTAAGTAGATAGTGGCGGAGTTTGGTGGCAATGAAAACTAAGGCTAAGAAAAGTTTTTTTACATGGGTGTATCGGGTTTTGTAGTCCAAAAGAGTACAACTTATGTAATAAACCACTTGCTTGCTCCCTGTGTTGTTCATCATGATGAGTGAGCATGGCCCCCAAGGAGTGATCGAAATGCGAGATGTATAGGTAGAAGGGTTGATCGTCTTTAGGTGGAATGAGCACCTGGTTGGAGAAGGTATTGTTTTAAGGATTCAAAAGCTTTCATCCCATTTAAAGGAAACATCCTTTTTGAGAAGGTGGTGAAATGGTTGACACCGATCGGACAGTTGCGAAATGAAATAGTGAATGGACAACAACTTACCTTGCAGGCTACGAGAGCTGCCACACATTAGTGGGCGAGGCATTTCGAGAATGGCCTTGACTTTATCCGGTCAACCTCTATGCCACACAAGGAGACAATAAATCCCAAGAGCTTTCTTGAGAGAACCGTGAAGACACATTTCTTGGGTTAAAGGTGAACACAATACTTAATGAGGTGGTCAAAGATGGTTTTTAGGATGGCGAGGTGCTTGGAGTGGCATTTATATTTGGCCAAGAGAGATCATCTACGTAATCTTCTAATATATGGTGCATGATGTCATGGAAGATGTAAGTCATAGCCCGCTAATATGTGGCACCAACATTTTTAAGGCCAAAAGGCATGACTCGATAGCAGAAGGTCCCCCAAGGGGTGATGAATGTGGTTTTGTGTTGATCCTCTGGAGCAAGCAAGATTTGGTTATAACCCGAGAAACCATCCATGAGTGATAGCATCTCGTGACTAGTGGTAAGGTCAACCAATTGGTCAATACCGGTAGAGGAAAGTCATCTTTCGAGCAAGCTAGGTTGAGGTCATGGAAATCATGTAAATGTAGAGTCCCCTGTCACCTTAGTGATAGGAACAATGTTATAAATCCATCAAGGATAATCAATGGGTAAGATGAAGGAAATAGAAAGAAGGCGTTGAAGTTCTTCTTTGACTAGAAGAGCAATGCGAGGGTGCATTTTCCTTAGCTTTTGTTTTACGGGTTTGGCATCGGGAATGGTTACGATATTGTGGACCACTATGGTGGGGTCAATACTGGGCATGTCTGCATAAGACCAAGCAAAAGCATGGCTATGATCTTTGAGAAAAGAAGTGATGGCTTCTGTTTCGCAGTATCTAAAGATTGGCCAATCTTTAGAATGTGTGGGTCATCCTGAGTATGGATGTTGATTTTGATAGTTGATTCATTTAACATGGTTTGCATCTCAGATGGTAACGACCGATGAATATATGAGTCTTCTACACTAAGGTAGGTGAGTATAGATTCATCATCTTGACATTGAACGACATTAATAGAAGGTGTATCATCATTGATCATTTTAGGATACAGGAAGGGAAGAGAAGAGGGAGCCTCGCCCTCGTGTTGATAAGTCAGAGGCCCCAAGGAAATGGTGTTTATGATTATTTTTTTAGGAGGAATGGATTTTGGATCCATCAACTTTGTCGGTGAGGGTGGTGATGGTGGTGAAGAAGGTGGAGAAGGGCTAATATCCTTAATGAATTCAATACATGCCTTCTTAGTAGGTGGTTTAGAAAAGCCGATACCACTACGGTCGTTATGTTTACGGGTAGTGCATGGAATAATAGTATGATGACCTTGCTCGTAAAATCCAAAACCAAAATCCTTTCACACATTGGTGCGCAGGAAGGTGTGGGTGAAACGATGATTGGTGAGTGACCGGAGGTCGACAAAAAGGGGCGGGTTTGTGATGGTGGTTCGGTGTATAAGTAGTAGTATCCAAGTCCCCCATAAGTGAGATTGGTGAGAAGGTGGGGAGGACCATAAAGGAAATGCTCTCCTATGCGATGATCATAATGAGGATGTTGGTGAAGGCTTCCATAATCTTGTGGAGTAAGGAATGTGTTGACATTATATAGGTGATACTCCCCCAGAGTGAGGCGTTGAAAAACACCTTCCTAGGTTTAGTGGTTGATATGTGAGTGGTTGGGATAGACAATGTGTTGGAGGTTGGATAAGAGGTGGAGCTAGCTAATTGGGAGGCAAACAGGGTCAGCCGTGGAGGTCAGTAACAACAGTAGGGAATGGAGGATATATGTGTGGTTGAGGTAGTGGTGGAATTGGTGAGTGGAGGTGTAGAAGAAGAGGAAGTGGTCATAGTGGTAGATGCCTTGATAGGTATAAGCATGTCATTAGGTTGGTAAAACATGTTGAAAGTTTTGAAAGGTGATTGATCAACTTGAATGGTATAGGTGTGTCCTTCATGCTCAAACTTTACACAATGGTGCAAAGTGGAAGGAACACAACCCATGACACAAATCCAGGTTTTACCAAGCAACATGTTGTATTAAAATTCCCCTCTAAGATGTAAAATAACTCTGAATGGTACAGGGCCCACGCGAACATGGAGGATGACGGTGCAAGTGTAAAGGTGATATCATCATTAAATGAACACAACATGATGGGATGTTTATGCATGTAATTGTCGGGCATGCACATTTGGTCAAACACATGGGAGGAGATGATGTTAATGCTAGCACCCCATCGATCATAACACGTTGTACACGTATATCATCAATGTGGACAAAGATGAAAAGGGTTGGATCTGGGTCATTGGTTTGGTGCGGTGCGATCTCTTTTTCGAGAAGCTAAGTATGGCTACTTGGTTAGTGGGTGGAGGTATAGAAGAAGATGGCAATTTGGTAAGAGAGGCTACATGATGAGGTGTGATGATGGAGGCTACGGGTGTAGGATCATTGGGTAAAACCTCAATATATTGAAGGACCTCCATGAGAGCTTGGCGATGGGATTTAGAGGTTTGGATGAGGTCATAGAGGGACATCTTGAGGGAGGATTGGTGTAATTGTTTGAGCATCGCGCGATGTGTAACCCCATTAGAAATAGGATATGTGGGGCCACAGATAGTGACTTTAGGTGTGGGTGTAGATGGTATGTTGGGTATAGGGTTGGTTAGTGGGTCGGTTGTCTTTTCCTTGCCTTTATCCTTCTGTGCGAGTAATAATGTGGATCATGTTGATTTGAGGTGGGGAGGTAGGTGAAGTAGGTGAGCCATGAAAGGTATAGCGACAGGAAGGGCAAAAGCCAAGTGGCGGGAAGGAACCTTGTGAGATGAGTTAGGCACATCGACATTTGGGTGGAGGTTTGACAAGTTCTCTGATGCACACCATGTTAATTTCAAATCTCGGAGGTGGCTCTAAGAGTTGTGGGGGTGGAGGTCTTGGTCGTTGAGTAGGCAATGAGGGAAGAACTGTGGAAACTGGTGTTGGTGAAATGGGGTCCTCATCGAGAAGGTCATCATCATCAAAGTTTTCTTCAGGAGGACACAACTAGATAAGAATGGTTTTCAAAGCCTTACAGTTCTCTACATCATTGTGTCCTGACACACGATGGTAGGTGCAAATTTTGGTTTCATCAAACCCTTTTGGTTTGGGTTTGAGTAGGTCATAAGGTCTAAGAGGAGGCAATGTGATGACAAAATTTTCAAGGAGGTTGGTTAAGATTTTGGCATAGGATCCCGCTAGTGGATCACAATGGGAAGTGAACGTGGGTTTGGGTGTGTAGGTGCGGTGATTGTATAGGAAGGGGCTTTGCAAGAGGGGAGTGGGTTGAACTGTAATTTTAGGTGTTGATGTGGTCTTAGGTGTTGTTGTCGCGTCTGCTTGGGTAGGGGCATGGTAAATGAACCGAATAATAGGTATGTAGTTGGTTTGACTACCTTATTGGAGGGTAGAAGATTTTTACCTTTAGGTTGCACCTTCTTGGGTAAAGGTGATACGGGCGCACTAGATCTAGAGGGAAAAGTAGATGGTGGAAGAGGGTGAGTTACCCATGGGGATAACTGAGGTGTTGTGAAGGTAGATGGCGCGGGTCATGCAGGAGGTGTGAGGGAAAGAGACTGAAGTGTCATGGGTAGTGAAGAAGTTATTGATGGTATTACAGGTATGGGTGGTAAAAATGTTTGCAGATATGGGCGTAAGTTGTGTCGTGTGCTTGGGTATGTTAGAGGTTTGCGAGGAGGAATGGGCTCACTGTGCTTTTAGTTTACCGGGGTGGAGGGTTCTTAACTAGGCTAGAAGGATGAGGTCCTACGACGCACGAAAGAGGTGAAGGTAATGAAGGTGTGATCGACGAGGTTGGGGTACGAGATCTAGGGGATTGTTTCTTCCTTCGGGGCCAAATTAAGTTTGGTGTTAGTTTTGGAGGATGTAGCTAAATCTAATTTGATGGGTGGATGAGTAAGGCTGGCCGTTGGGATGACCCCTAAGGTAGTAATAGGTTTAGGCAAGGAAGATGATGTAGGTGTAGGTTTGGATGTAGAAGCATGTTGAGTTATGGGTAGAGGTGTGAGTTGAGCCATGAGTGGTATCGTGGGAGAATTTGTGATAGTTGTGGTTGTGTTTGGTTTGATTGGCCAAAATATTTTTGGATAGATAGTGGAAGTGTCAGCGAGTGACATTTGCATTTGTGTTGAGACAAGAAGTAGAATACACCCCCAAAGTAAGGCTCTATCTACATAATCTAGGCGGTCGACCAAGCATGATAAAGGCATTGCAAAGGGTGAGGTTGGCATGGATCTAATGGATATTCCCATAAAACGTGTCTTAGAAATGGGGAATTCACTAGCTTCAGCCTCTGTGGGTAAGAGAGCTGAAAGTAAGTCCGCAGGATCTTGGGTAGCTGATGGAGAATGGTCACCTAGAGGCAACACCATTTCTACTGGATCTTTGATAGGTGGAGGAGATGACGGGTGCTCCCTTATGGGTGGAGGAGATGAACAAGTGTCTCCCATTGGTCGAGAGGTATTGCTAGTGACGGCTCTCTAGGTGGAGAAGCCAAAGGTGAAGTGGTCTTGATGTCAACAGGAGGCTCCTTCACAGGTGAAGGAGGAGATGAAGGGTGTTCCTCTGTGGGTGGAGGAATAGGTGAGGTGGGTTCATGTGTAGGTGGAGGACTTTGGGCTAAGATTTCCTCTATGGAAGGAATATGAGGCAATTGGGAAGCAACTCGTTGTTGCTGAAAATAGCATGGACCTCGCGGGTATGGCTATCGTTAGTTGAGGTCTCTCCAATTTGGTCAGAAGAAGGGGCGTATTAGGAAATGGTTTCTTGAAGATGTGCAAGTTTTGATTGGTAGGTGCGTTAGGATTATCCAAGACTAACTCGTTGTTCTCAAGCATTTCTTGGATAATGTTCTTGAAAGTGATGTAATTTCGACATTATGACCTTTTACCGAGATGATAGTTGCGAAGTCATGCTCTTTATACCAAACAGGCATGGGGCTAGCAGGATCAAAACCAATGTGTGGTTTTACAGGAGGAAGGGTGATGGCCCCAACTTTAATGAGCTTTTCTGAGACAGAAGAATAAGGCTCCCTAATTGGGGTGTATTTCTGTTATTCTCGTCTGAATTGAAAGGTCTAGACAGGAGAAAGATTAGATGAGGGGTTAGCTTTGATTTGATGGATGAGTGGGCCGACCTTGAGTACCACCAAGGGTTAGCGGTTCCCTTGGATTTTGAATAATTATTCTATAATTTTGAAGAAGAAGAAGTATCATTTGACTTAAATGCCAAGTTCTTATTACGTAGTTGATTTTTCTTTTCTTCGATGGCCCGAATCTCTAGCTTTTGTGCCATGGTGAATGCCTCATCGACACGTTCGAAAGTCCTGACCCGCAGGTTAGCAAGATATGTCTAGCACAAGCCCAAGTGAAGAGATTTATGAGCTCGGTTTGTGGTAATTGGAATGTGAGTTAGGAAGTAATTGGTGTGTTTTTGAAAATAGCATGGACCTCATGGGTATGGCTATCGTTAGTTGAGGTCTCTCCAATTTGGTTAAAGAAGGGCATATTAGGAAATGGTTTCTTGAAGATGTGCATGTTTTGATTGGTAGGTGCGTTAGGATTATCCAAGACTAACTCACCATTCTCAAGCATTTCTTGGATAATGTTCTTGAAAGTGATGTAATTTCCGGCATTATAACCTTTTACCCGATGATAGTTGCACAAGTAAGTCGTGCTTTTTACCACACGGGTGTGGGGCTAGCAGGATCAAAACCAATGTGTGGTTTTACAGGAGGAAGGGTGATGGCCCCAACTTTAATGAGATTTTCTAAGACAGATTAATACGGCTCCCCAATTGGGGTGTATTTCCGTTATTCTCATCTAAATTGAAAGGTATGGACAGGAGAAAGATTAGATGAGGGGTTAGCCTGATTTGATGGATGAGCTGGGCCGACCTTGAGTACCACTACGTTAGTGGTTCCCTTGGCTTTTGAATAATTATTCTATGGTTTCAAAGAAGAAGAAGTATCATTTGACTTAAATGCCAAGTTATTATTGCGTAGTTGAATTTTATTTTCTTCGATGGCCCGAATCTCTAGCTTTTGTGCCATGGTGAATGCCTCATCGACGGTTCAAAAAGTCCGGACCTACATGGTCAAAGAAGATATGTCTAGCACAAGCCCAAGTGAAGTGATCTATGAGCTCGGTTTGTGGTAATTGGAATGTGAGTTGATTGATCAGGCTATGCCAATGAGTGAAAAAATCCGTGATAGACTCGTCATCATATTGACGCATAGAGTAGAGGTCAGTCATGGTAACCTTCTTAACAACGTTGATGGAGAAGTGATCCAAGAAGGCTTGGGATACCTGATTAAATGAGAAGATAGATAGACTGCCTAGGTAACCCACTATACCAATCTAATGCGGGCCTGGTCAGAGACATGGGAAAGGTCCTCAAAAGTAAAGCGTCATCATGGGTGATCAGATAACAACCGTGTTTGAAAGACCGCAAGTGCTGTTGTGGGTCCTCTTTGCTATTAAAGCGGTTAAATTTAGGCATTTCCCAATGTATGGGATATGGATGAATAGGAATGGATGGGTGGATGGGCTCATTACAAATCTCATCGTAGGTGAGAGAGTTGTGTGTGCTAGAAACCGATGCCTCTAGTGTCTGCATCTTGTCCATCATTAACTTGATTAGGTCATTGGTAGGTTGTGATGGATGGGTACCTCTTATAGCGTAAGGAGGTTGGTGTTGGACATATGATGGAGGTGGCATTCCAGTATATGGTGATGCCGTATAGGTAGATTGAGAAGGAGGGAGTGAGATAGGGGCGTACTTAATGACCGATAGATGAAACAAGAGGTCATTGATAGTATGTATATATGGAGGTGGAAGGGTCATGTTGACTCTAGTAGCAATGAGGGCTAAGGACTATGGAATAGAAAGGAAAATGTTTTGAAAAGGGGTAGGGGTCACCGACACTGGGGGTGGTTGTGTAGCTACGGGTATATGTGAGATAATAGGCACGGATGAGGTGACGTTCGGCGTGGTCGAGGAAGGTATAGTGGATGTTACAGGTGTAATGGATGTAGTAGATGGGGCGGTCATAAGTACAGGGGCCTATTTGAGAAACAATCAAAGGCAAGGTAGGTGCGGGTAAATAAGGGAGCTAGCAGAGGGTCGCCGCAGAGTAGGAGCGAGTATCGGGGGATAGATACGGCATGCCTTTATATATCAACTCGACCCAAGGCATCTCGAGTGGACGAGTGGGAAAGATAGAACCGTAAGGTGACAAATTTTTAGTTAAGGAGTCGTGCAAACTCCTCATCCCATGTGGCGATAGTGATAGGTTGGGTAGGATCCATGGGTGATAAAATAGAAGGTGGTGAAGGACTAGGTAGGAGCGGTTGACAACTAGCATGGAAAATGAGGGTGTTTGCTTGGCTACGTGTCGCACCATGTGAACAAGTACTTGATGTGGTAGGACCGCTTTATAAATGACACATAAATACAACAAAGATAGGAAAACAGGTGGTGGTAGGTGGATTAGGTATAAAATGTCACTTGGAAATTTTAATAGGCTAACGATGCGATTAGGTAAACCGACGTCGATCATAGTAACCGCGGTCGATCATCATGTGAAAAAGGGATAGTTTGTCAAAACAAGGTAAAAGGATAATAATCTTCCAGGTAGATAAGATGCTGATGGATTTTAATGGGACATAGAAGATGATGAGAGTCACAGAGACCTTGAACAACAAAGAAAGTGAAGCAGGTGTCCTTTTAGGTAGGTTAACCAAAAGAATAGTAAACTGATGCCGGTTGGGTAAAACCGATGACGGTTAGAGGGTAACTGATGACGATGGCTGGACCAACCCCGATTACTATGAAATTGAAACATAAATGAATAAAAGGTGGTTGTGAGTTAAAATTGAATGTGGAATCAGACTTAGAATTCTGAGAATGATAAAAATAGGGTCCAAGCACACTCAGATGAAGTTAGAATACACCAAATATGATGAGGAGCATGCAAGGAGAAATGAAAAGATGAAGAACGTGTCCTCTCACCTCAAAACACAAGCCAAGTAGAAACACTAAGAAAAATACGATCCTAAGAGTGCTTTTTCTATTATGTTTATTCAACTTATGCTATTAAGGACTGACTCATGAACTTTAGAATAGATTTTTTGGTGAGGAAGGCTTCCTATGAAGAAGGAGATCTACAAGGAGAGGTTTCAAGTATGTTATGGTGGGGGTGGGCCGTCTTCTGAGATATGACTCGACAAAAGTAATGAGTTAGGGAGTACCTACCAATCCTCTGATCACCTATTAGTGTGACCATTGACAGCGTTCCTCCTGAAATATGTTGTTTAAGAAAGATGTGTATATTTTAATTGGTGTAGTTTAGGAAGACAAAGAGAGAGAAAGAGAGAAAAATGTGCTTTCATGATTCATTTTTCAACCATCAGCTGGGAATGACTTCCAGCGTATAGGTTGCCCTCAGTTAATGTGAGCTAATGTAGAAAATTAGAATGAAATGAAGTTGATTTTAAACCCAAATCAAAATATTGAATTTGATGACACAAGAAGATGAACAGGAGAAAGTATGATCTTTCACTAATGCAGTACAAATGAAAGGAAAGAAGAATTCTTTTTATAGCACCAAAACATGATTGCTTTGAGACAAATAGAAAGAAGAGAAGATTCTAGGGGAGAAATTTTAGTGTGAGAACCTTTCTAGAAAGGAAACAAACATGCAAATTTTCACCTAGGAATGAAGAAATGCAAGGAACCCCGAATGGGTCCCACTGGGTGTGCCAAAATGTTTCACCTGATTCTTAGAGCGTTTCTTTGAATATTGACGAAACAGATAAGGGTAAATGGGCTAGGAGGAATACTTGTTAAATCTAGTTGAAGGTTGTTGTGCGTGTATGACTTCTTGATCCACAACTGATCGTGAGAGCTTCCTTTTGGCTAGGAGGAACTACCTGAAATAGAAAACAAGACCACCAAATAGAAGTTAAACAATATATGTAGTGGACTACCTAGCATATGCTAGATCCGGGAAGTGTGATACTCCTAGAATATCATCAATTCACTTTGTTTAAAACAATTCAATTTTAACAATAAATGAAATCCTACTATAGTTAAAATGATTTAGGTATCTCATTCGACTACAATAAGTAGATTCGTTCACAATAGGCTAGGCTATGATTAACTCGTAGGTCTCTGTTGAAGTACTTGATGCTGGTCAAGGTCCGATTTTGGGCTGTTTTGGGGTATGTGGTGGGGATTTTAAGCTTTGTTCTTGGTCTGAGGGTAAAACACAGAGATCGACGTTGGTCTGGTATGACCGATGTCGGTTTAAGTGAACCGGTGACGGTTGTGGGTAACCGGCGTCGGTATGGTCGAGGTAGAGGAAACTTAATAAAATCTTGGTGTGGTGACAGATCTGAGGCTAAATGGAAATGGAGAGGGCAATGACAAGGTCTATATAGGTCTTAGGTATGCTCAGGGGTAGTTATCAGTAGGATATGGGTAGCTTAATGGTGTGGGTGAAGGAATGATCAAGTTTGTATGAAGGCAAATGATGGGTGAATGGGAATGCAAGTAGAAACTGATAACAGAAGTAAAAGAGTCTACTAAAATGACAACAGATGAATGCTGGTTAATAAGATACTTACTATTGTATGAGCTTGATGGCTAGATGGAAATGGTAGGTGATCAAATGGAAGGAATTTGGTGTGGTGATGGTGCTTCCCAGGATGCTCCCGTGAATGCAAATGACTCTGTGATTACTTTTAATGCTAGCTGTGGATGCTCTGATGCGTTCACAAATGTTGGTTCTACTTGCATGTAGCCCTGGTTATGTCTCTTGCTCTCAGAAATGTGCCAACCTCAAAATAAGGTTATTTTGGGAATAAATGGTAACCGACGATGGTTTCGGGTTAACCGGTGGTGGTTTAGGGTAGCCGGCGTCGGTTAGGGCGGGATTTCCTAGGTTTAATAAAATGGGTAGATCTCCTTGATTTTCATGGATCTCATTTGTTTCCTTCCACATATTAGAATAGGATCTTCCTTTCTAACAAAGTGGAATGTGGTTAGAGAGAATGTAGGCTTTAATTTTTAGGGTTTAGGTAGGTCTTAGTTAGTTATGGCAACATACTAAGAATAGGTCTTAGGGTGAGGTGGCTAGATGAGGTGGTGGTGTGGGTATTATCCCAATTAGGATATTTAAATAATAAATATTATGAGATCATGAATTAATTTAATTAAATTAATTAAATTAATATTAGAGTGGGGTGAAAGGGGCCATGGTTAGGTGAGTGTGTTTGAGTTGGTTATTTGTCGAGGAACAAGGGAGTGTGACTCAATTTTGGTGTCTACACATACCTTGGCAATCTCAACCACTTATCTACTCATATATCCTTTTTAACACATGCCACAACCATCACAACCACTTATGAACACATCCTTTCCCTTTTAATACCAATATATCCAACCTTCACAACCCTTGGTTTCATAACCCATCCATAACATTCTCATAAGTACCCCTCTCTAATATAATATCCCACAACCATATCAACAACCAAATCGATTCTCATATAATCAACCTTGGTCCTTCACCATCTAACATCGACAATAACCACAAACATACCCTTTACATGCTTCATGAATAGAATATATAGCCTTGAAACCACTTCTATGAGTCCTAAAAATAAATTATCATACGAACAAATATGTAATGAACCCTTTCATCCATCTATATCATACAAATCTTATTCTCCCTACTAGAACTCGCCCAAGTTCCTTAAATTCTATAAAGCAAAGAAAATCCTCAACAACATATTCGACATTCCGACATGCCTTTTATCTCATTGCCCATGACCAAGACCTAATGTTGAGGACATTCCCTATGTCCTTAGTCGGCCCTACCTTAGATTGGTATAACAACATTCCTCAATATTCACTTTTTTCATTCGCTCAACTTGCTTAGCTCTTCCTTGAACATTTTTCAATCAATATCACTCATAAAATCACTATCACTGACCTATACACAATCAAACAATTTAAATACAAGTCCATTGCAGACTTTTTCACCCACTGGAGGGGCGTTATCAATCAAATATCATTTTCCCTCCCACAAAATGAGCTAATTGAGTTATTATCTCACTCTGCGCTAAACACATTTTATCCACATTGCAAAATATAATCTTTTTAGACATTTAATGAAGCCTTCACCATGGTCCACAGACTTGAGTTGTGTGCTCTCGAAGACAATAAAGTTAAATTTAGGTCAAGAAACCAAACCCTGAGTTTTCATCCAAACTATCATCTAGTCATGAGAAATCTAAATCATCAGCCAACACATTTTTCGTCAAGATCACTCTCTAGGAATGTTGGGCCTCCGAACGCTCTCGTCCTCAATGTAACTATACTCCTATTAGTAAATCATATAGTGCAGTATTTGACAAACTCCTGGAATCCAACATGATCACTCTTCCTCCTATCCACCCCATTGATACATCCGTCTCAAAACCCTCTTGGTATAGAGAAAATGATTACTATAAATACCATAGGGTCAAGGGCCATGACATCAAAAGGTGTCATTCATTTAGAAATGCCCTTCAAGATCTTATCGACAAAGGTGCGCACTACAATTAGATAATCCAAATGCACCTCAAAATCAAAACCTGGATGTCTTTAAACAACCTTTCCTGAATCACTCCCCATCCACTAGTCACCACAGCTTTAATGTTATTTAGGGTCATCAAACTATCAACACAGGGAAATAATCCACATCCTAATCGTTTACCAATAGTGCTATCATCTTTGGAATAAGAAACCAAGAATCCACAGTAAGCACCTCCACTAGTCCTGCCATAGAAGAGAAAACACTTTCATCTACATCTACTCTATCCACGTCTAATTCATCGACAAGCTCTTCACAAACCTTACAAAAGAAACCCATCATACAAATTATGAAAAGCTCATATGATGATCATGTTTCCCAATATCACTTGCATACATTTCAAAAAAATTCATACAACTACACGCCCCTTCATATAAAAAATCCAACAATCATAACACATCACCCTATTACTCCTTCAACACAAAAATCAAAACCACCGCACTTCGTTTTAAGTCCACATCCTTCATCTAAGTTACCAATCATCATTACGTAGTAAAACCCATTCCTCAAAGACACATCCAAAGAAACCACACCAAAAATGGTGCCTTCGATACACTCAGATAAACGAAAGGATCATTGAACTTCCTTCAATATCCACCTCAAAAGGATATTATGCATCAACCCTTGAAAGGATCCTTCAACAATCCATCATAGCACTACCCCTCTTAAGCCATCTAGCTCTCGAGGGTGGAAGCCTTCCTGGTATAACTTCGAAGCCTTTTGTGACTATCATCGCACATAAGGACATCATACGAGAAGATTTCAAAGCCCTTATTTCCACTATAAAAAGCCTTACAAACAAAGGAATTCTTCCTCTAGACCTAACCACATAAAAAAACCTCTTAAAACATATATAATCATCACATCTAAACAATCAGAACCTCCGAAAGTGGGGATTCTTCTAAGAAAACCCCTCCACATCAAATTGACGTAATATGCATAACCACTAGAGCACGTACCCACAAACCTAATCCTTCAGATCAAAATAATTCCAAAGCCTCTGTTTCCCTCACTCCCCAAATCATCTAACCAAACACCATCCACCAAAGCCAAGGTTTCCATCCTTACTGCTCCTCATACACAATCTACCACCGCAATACAAAAAATCATCATCAAACAACTTCACCAAGCTCTAGTCAAGATGTCCCTTTATGAGCTAGTGCAAACCTCACCTTCACACCAAAAAGCCATGATTGAAGCTCTTTAATCCATATCAATTCCCTCAAATGATCCACAACTCTTTACAAAAATCTAGTAGGCACTCTTAAAACATCCACTACTATCTCCTTTGACAGCTTCAAAATACCATCATTACAGCCATAAGACCATGATCTTCCTCTCTTCATCACCACCCAAATCAATGATATCCTTGTAAAAAGAGTCATGATCAATAATGGCACCAATATCAATATCATATCATCATATGCCTTCAATAAAATTTGACTAATTAACACATTATCGCCCAAACACCGGTTTTACTTTGAGTCTAAATGACACCATCGCTCCTACATTGGGTACAATCATATTACCACTAAATTCATTGTTGAAAATCTTCTTGAAATATTCTATCTGGTAGAAGAAGAGTTCCAATATAACATACTTTTTAGGATGACCTTGGATACGTGTTATGCATTGTATCCCATCAACACTCCATCGATGTCTTAAGTACGAACACAAAGGTAAAAACTTTACAATTCCCACGGATCCTAACTTTTTCAGAGCTTGTAACATGACGTATTTTTTTTTGAATGACATACTTGGTTCACAATTCAAACCCGGGATCCTCTAATGAAGAATCTACTAGTTCATCCATTTCATCATAAAAACTACCAGATGATTCTTCCTTTGATGATGTTATGCAATGCCTTTCGCTAGGGAGTATCGTCTCCTTACCCTCAATTCACTTCCCACACCTAAGAAATATATAAGACTTGACAAATGACCCATGTATAAACCCAACATCGAGATGTCATATCCTACAATCCACCACACCTAAAAACAAACCTTGTCTACAGAGGATCAATCTCCCTTCTACACGTCCTACTTATCAACGTTGTGTCATGCCATTCATATCATATTTTAAATTATTATATAACCAAGTATTTGCACGTATGTATCTCTCGTTGTTGTGCTTAGAAAGGGTTCGGATTCGATGTTATGAATAGGGTATCCATGATTTGATCATCCAACATTCCCTCAAACCACATGAAAAATATGAGTTAGGTGATGAGAAACCAACTTTTTAATCCTCCACACATTATACATCCAAATATATCATAGAACTTGGAACATCATCCTCAACCACACACGATGATCCTATGGAAATTGAAGACACCATTTCCATTCCCCCAATTCTTTTAGTCAATACTATTACATTAGGACCACTAACCTATCGAACTAATCACACTTTCAGAGACATTTCCTCTCATCTGGCCTAGAATGATAGAAGAAGATTCATCCACCATTAATATTCTCCAATACCAAGATGATCAACCTATCCCCTCTCATACAAGGGCGAGAGGATAATTTCCTTCGAAGGCCTTACCTCCTAACACCTCGAAACTCCTCACCGAATCCAATACCAATGTTAATATAGGGAATTCATAGGAGCCTCATATAGTTAAAGTTGGTCGATCCTTAGATCCACAGGAATTAAAAAATTGATTGCATTCATATCCAAATATAGTCAAACCTTTGCATTGTCATATAGTGATATGCCACGTATCGATCCCAACATCGTCATCTAGAATATCGTCACTTATCCTAACGCTAATCTAGTAAAAAAAAACTATGTAGGATGCACCCCCACATAGCTATCCTTATAAAAGAAGAGTTACAATGTCTGCTCTCAGTTAATTTTATCATACCCATTGATTATCCACAATGGGTCTCTAATATTGTACTATTAGCATATGGATTTACACGCATGCAAATGACATGCAACACTATGGGAACAAAGTCCCTCCTAAATGAAGGTGAGGTTACCTTTATTGAAAACCAAAACTGTATTTACATATGTACATTCAAAATTGTATGTGGGGGGTGTTTTGGAACATCAATGGAAAGAAATGTGAATGAGGGAGATGGAATGGAATGAAGGAAAGGAATGGAAAGGAATGAATGGAAGGAACACACAATAGTTAGGTAAAGACAAAGCCTAATATTGTATAAAGAAGAATAATGAATAACTAACTCAAATAAAGTGGAGTTTGAATTAGCTAAACAAGAATAAGTAAAAGGGAACACACATGAGCAAGTAAATCTCAGATCTTGATCTCCATGAACAAGAACAACATTAATAACATTGATAATAATATTAAAGACAATATTTGCTTGAAAGATCTAAACATCTAACATCTAATGAACATAAGAGCATCAAATGTTACAAGAGACAATGAATGGGACACAAAGCTCATATTTCATTAACTCCAAAATTCTTCACAAAAGAACACAAAGTTTCTTTCCTGAAACAAAGCTTGTACACAAAAATATTTTCTTCTCCTCTCTCAAAGTACCCTTTACAAATGAGCCCCTAACTTTATTTTATAACTCAAAAGTTGGTTATAAAGTAGTTAGGGTTTACATGAACATTAAATAAGGCATCTTAAATGAATTTGAATTTTTCAACCAACTTATAAAAAGCAACTAAAAATAGAAATCACTTAAGTTATCCAAAGTTTGCCAAAAGTGAGTTTAACAATAACCCACTTAAAATACCATTTAAACATATAATAAAATCTAGTGCCTTATCCATTAAAGTGGGGTCTACCTATCTCAAATGTATGAGAAATGGAATCTCCCACTTCGTTAGATACCAGAAAAGCTATCTCCTCATCCCATCAATGAAATTAGGATCCACCACCTTCACCAATTGAAAGGATTTGAACCTTCCCAATGTTTCAAACATCTTTTCTTCCTTAGGAGGTTCACTTGGTCGAAGCAAAATCTCACAAAACACCTGTAATTCCAAGATCCTACCTGGCATATCATTCAGATTGACCATCTTTGATTGAAAATTTTCAAATAAGTTCCTTAATTTAATGTAACGCTCCATTAAAGATGAAGAGAAATTGATGGCGATAATATAAATGCCTTTGAACAATGATGAGAAATTTTCCTCAACATATTCTGATGAATGTCTCTAATTTTGCTCATTTACAAGATCACAAGGGATCTCAGCTATGAACTCCTGAATTGAGGAAAGTGAAGTGAAGGCTTCATTACATACACTCTCGTAATGGATCATATAATCCTTGAGAAGTGTCTTTCTTGATTTGAGATGTAGACACCAAAGAAATCATGTCCCTCGACATTCAAATTCAAGAATTCCTTTAATGGCTAAAGTTGAAGATTTCATACTTGTCATCTCCTGTAGACTAGGCAATACCTCATCCAAATTTGATATGTTAGAAACAAAAGATTCCTTAAAAGAAAGGATTGGATCCAAATATGCACTAATATCCTCATGAAGCTTAACGATTGCTTTAATCGTCTCTCTCACCAAAAATGAGAATCTCTGAAAGCCAAGATTTAGTGACATGGCCCAATGTGTTTATTTATTTTTTGACAAATTGAGAATTTCTTCATCAGAGGTAGCCACTTCATCGGGTACTGGGAAAGTGGATGATATGAGATTTATTAGATGTTGAAAATAATCCACCAATTGATTCTTTTTGGCCTCGAGCCGAGTTATGAGATTTATATTTCTCAAGCCTCTTTAGCACAATATCCATTAAATCTTGGGCCATTTCCATGTCACTTTCCAATGTGGACTTCCCAAGTCCAAGTCTGGAACCTTCATAATTAGTAGATGTCATGGCATCACGTTCCTTGTCAACTTGTGGGATGGAAAGATCCGCAAATCTATTTCCGTCATCATCCACCATTATCTGGGAGAGCACTTTAGGCTTCTTGGGAACAAAATCATTAGAGAGCTTGAAAATGGCATTGAATTCAATGTCAATTGCCTTGACAACCCTCTTCCTTTCTTGATCTCACAATCAACCCAAAAAGGAGTATCCTTCACCAATTCCGCATACAAAAGTTTGGATTCTGAAGTAACATTCACATTGTTCTCAACATCATTAGATTCTACAAGAATCCTTTCCACAACTTCAATCTCTAGAGAAATAACCTTGATATCAACCTCTTGAACATTAGGGAGATCTTGAGAAATCTCTTCATGAACTGTAGGTTCAGAAGCATTTGATATTTGGACCACTTGCACTTGAGTAGACTCTTGTGCAAGACACGACTGAGGAGTGTTTGTTATGAGATTCCTTGAACTATTAACAACATGAGTAGAAGAATATCTACTTGAAGTGGAAATTCCCGATACATGCTCTCTTCCTTCACTAGGGCTAGGACCCTTGGATGTTTCACCCTATGACACCTTCTTTGAAGAAGTGGATTTGGGAAACCACTCTTTTCTTGCTTGATGCGTATGGGTAGATGGCATAGAGGTTGACTGAGAAGAAGCTTTGGTTAGCTGGAGACCTCCTTGAGTTGGCAATTTTTGTAATCCTGAGGTATGAACTTGGATTGATGGTAACTTTGCAAGTTCTCTTTCATACCAGGATATGCTTCTTTCGAGGATCGGTTGATTCTTGTTATCAAGAGAAAATTCATCTCTTTTGGTCCAATCAATTCGGGGTAACAGAGTAAAGGAAATGACATCATATGAGGGATCAATAACATCTTCATCATCATCCACCAATGAATCTAGAGGGTTTTTGATGTGAAAGGCCTTGATTTGAGCAAGGGTTAGGTGGGAAAACTCTCACCTTCTCACTTCATGTTCATCTGAACAGAAACCCGAAATATTCCATGGTAGGATTGTGTTGATACTTTGCTCCAAGAATCTTTTGCATATATCCGTTGATATCAAACTAGAATCTCTTCACATATGGATGAATAGTGATGAGAGAAAACTCTTTCTCCATGAGTTGTGCATTGAAGAGATTTGGACATTGGTATTCCCCAATTTGGATTGGGAAATGAATGCCTGAACGATGCTTGTCACTGAGGAGACAATGAACTTGGAATAGTTATCACGCAAGCTCCATCAACGCCCACTTGTCACGACATACCGAGGAAGCTTATATGGAGTACTGTAAATCCACTCACATGAATGTAGGAACATGGAAGAAATTAAATAAACCATGTTCCCCATTAGGAAATGACATCCATGACATCTTTATAGAATCTTTCCTTTGTATTCCTATTCAAGTTTTGAATCACGCGGAAAGTGAATGCATTATTAACTCTCTTAAAATGATGAGAGTTATTTTTTAAAATTAACTACAGATAATGATGGAACACATTATTTGATGGACTCATGACTCCTTTCATTTCTAGCCCCGAAATAGCTTCCTTCTAGCCACTGCATAAGTCAGGTATGATGTCATGTAGAAACATCCAGTCATCTTCACTTCGATCAATTGTTTGTGAAGAGTATCACTGATGATGGTGGCCCAATCCACAAACTTTCTCTTGGCAAGGATGATAAAAATAAACTAATACATACATGCATGGAAAATCCTGACAGAGGGTAGATCGAAGACTCGACTCAAGAGAGTGATCATGTCCCCGATTTCCTCCATGAACTCAATGCAAGAAAGTTCCTTAGGAAGTCACCAACTCAAGGCCTCTTGGTCACTAATCAGTTGTTATTAACCATATTGCTCCATCCGAGGGTTCTTCATCCCAAAACATTTGTGTTGACTTGAGTTATGTCAGCAATCACAGGGGAAGTTAGGTATGCCGCTCGCAATTCCTCAATGTGCTCTGGTGCGATTAAGAGGAAAGGCTTGTGATTATCCTTATAAATCCCTTGCCTCTCGAGATCATAATGATCTGCGCGCAGCGATGACCAGCTCCGGGAATTGCACCAAGATAGGAAATGTTGTTACTTGGGGTGAGACGTTATGGTAGAGCCTATATGAGAATATGATCTTGCCTTTAGCTTTCACCCAATCACAAAATTGTTGCATGTTAACATGGCCAAGATTAGTGTCGTTGATATTTTCATATGCAGACTTGATGGAAGTGGGAGGATTGATTCCTTGGAATTCATACTTGAGTGTGGATTTATTTGATTTCTCCACCGGCTTCCTTGATTTTCTTATAGATTTATTGGATTTTTGGTCCATTATGAATTTTACTGAAAAAATGACTCGAAAAGAAAAATGATGTAAACAATGTCGGGTTTTAGTCTCTAACCACCGTCAACATAAGAGAAATATGGCTTGTTTAATTATTATTATTATTATTTTAAAAATAATAATAATAATCGATCTTGAATTAAATTTTTCAAAATGTTAATACAAGCAAAATATCGAGATTGAGCTTGAGTTACAAATTGAGCAACAATAATAATATTTATTTTAAATTAAATTCTCCCGATTGTAATGGCTTTGAAAAATATTCCTCTACAAACGTTTGGGAAATAAGAAGAATTTGGAAATAACAAAAAAAAGTTAGAAATAAAGAGCCTTAACTTCTTACGCATGAATTCTTCCACAAAGTTTCACGGAGGATTTGTTGCGAGGATTAAAGAAGCTTCCACATAACCATTTCTTTGTTTCCATTGGAATAACCAATTTCCCTTTCTCTAGGTAGTGGGAATTAATTGCTAGGGAAATATGGGAAAAAACTCAATCAATTTCCCCATGTGGGAATTTGGGAGATCTTTTGCCAGTTTGCCATTTGGTTAGGTTGGTAGTTAGCAGGAGAAATTCCACAAGTGGGGAAAAAGAAGATTTTTCCAAGAAAGGGAAAATCGGGTGTGGAAAGCCAATTTAACATTCTCGACATTGGAAGCGGAATTCTTATTTCCCATGGCAATAACAAAAAACTTGTCGATTGATTTTCAATAAATATTAAATTAATATTCATTTAATTAAAAACCCCAAAATTTAATAAAATTAATTTTATTAAATAAACGGGTAAGAAATTAATTAAATATTAATTAATTAATTATTAACGTAGTTTGTGACCTAGCGGGAGGAGTTCTCACCCGAAATGGACAAAAAAGACCAAAATGATCATGAGAATAAGATGATCGTGGCGAGGGTGATAAAACACACAAAAGAATACTTTTGATTTTTAAAAAAATTTCATGCTTATTAATTTTGTGAAGTTTAAATTAGCTAATAACATGTACCCATTACCAAAGCCTCAGGAAATTTATGTATCTACACTGACTTCTGAGACATCAATCTCACTTGTCCTAAAGTTGACTACCCTCTCCCAAACATTGAACAACTTGTCCATCTAATCGCTAGCCACGAGATACTCTCGCTTATGGATGGCTTCTTTGGTTACAACCAAATCCTCATCATTATCGATGATCAACACAAAACATCCTTCATCACTCCTTGGGGAATTTTTTTACCGTGTTATTCCCTTCAGACTTAAGAATATAGGGGCTACTTATCAACGTGCTATGACATACATCTTCCATGACCTTATCCACAAAATTGTAGAAGACTACGTTGATGATATCTTAGGGAAATCTAAACAACGTAGGGATCATCTCACTATCCTTAACACTATATTCACTCGTCTTATTCAATATTTCCTTTGCCTCAACCCCACTAAGTGTGTATTCGGTGTTCTCACCAAAAAACTCCTAGGGTTCATCGTATCTATCTAGGGCATTGAAGTAGACCCCACTAAAATCAAAGCTATCATCAAAATGCCTCCTCCATCAAACCTCAAACAACTTCATATCCTTCAAGGTAAGCTTCACTATTCATCACTTTATATCACAAATTTCGATTGTTGTGAGCCCTTTTATCACCTTCTTCAAAAAGATGTTAACTTTAGATGGTACCAAAATTGTCAAAAGGCCTTCGACAACCTCAAATAATACCTCCTATCACCACCTGTGCTCACACCTCCATGTAAAGGGGAGCCATTCTACCTTTACATATCCACTACTAATCATGCCTTGGGTGCCATGCTCGCTCATCAGTGATGAGCGGTGGTCGTGAACAAGTCATTTATTATATAATCCACACTCTCCATGAATATGAAACTCGTTATACGGAAGCCGATAAGTTGTGTTTTTCCTAGTACTTCGTAATGTCCAAGCTCCATCATTATCTACTTAACCATAAGAATTACATCATTACTAGGTTAAATCATCTTAAAACCATGCATTCTAAACCCTATCATAGTGACCGCATTACTCGGTGACTTATGCTCATGACTAAGTTTGATCTTGAATTTATCTTACAAAAATATATTAAAGGAAAAGCTATTCTTGACTAGCTCGTTGAAGCCCCTCTCCCAGAAAATCAACCACCTCACAAACAATTCCCTAACGAATCTATCAACACTATCATCAATCAAGAATACACCCCTCTCAAAATGACACTCTTCTTTGATATATCCAAGTGTTAGCAAGGGGAGGGGCTAGTATCATCATCATACCTCCTTGGGGGAATCCTATCCCTCTATCATTCAAACTTAATTTCGAATGTACTAACAACATGGCCGAATACGAAGCCTTAATTACAAAAGATATCAAACCACTGTCATACTTGGTGTTCAAATCCTAGACATCTATGAAGACTCACAACTTGTCATCAATCAAATCAAAGGAATTTACCAATGTAAAAATGAGATTCTACAAAAAAAAATCCATCATTGAATTCCTCTTAGAATCCTTTGATCGTTACACCATCCAAATAGTTCCACGATCCTCTAACAAATTTGCAGACACCATGGCTTCTCTAACATCCCTCATCCCTCACAACCGATAATTCTAAAATGTTCGTTAACATCCATAGACTTGATTAACCATCCCACAATAATGAACTCCCTTCTATCAAAGATAATAAAAACAATCCAACTGACCTTTGGTACACTCAAATATTTGACTATCTTTCGGAATCCAAAATTCATCCCGACCTATCTAGAAATGCTAAACGATCATTCCTCCAACATGCTACCCGATATGTCATCATAGGTGGTGTCCTGTATAAATGTGGATTCGATGGCCTCTTGTTAAGATGCCTTAAATATCATGAGTCTACTAAAGCCATTCAAGAAGTCCACGACGATATATGTGGTGGACATTTCAATGGTACAATTGTCAGCTAAACATGTCCTCCGAATGGGCTATTATTGGCCTACGATTAATAAACCTTGCTACACATATGTTAAGAAATGCGTTAAATGTCAACAACACTCAAATCTCACTCACATAACCAAATCGATCCTTACAACCCACTTAAGACCTATAGCCTTTCTCGTAATGGGGGTTATACCTCATTGACACAATTAATCCCCACGCATCACAACAACATCATTCTATCACCACAACCACCGAATACTTTAGTAAATGGGTAGAATATGTAGAGACCTAAATCCAACTACGCAGTTTTATTTCTAAAGTTACATTGTTTATCGGCTTTCTTGTCATTTCATTATAATTAGCGAGTTCTCACTAATTAGCTAACATCCCCTTTATCTCGGTCAATTAACAACACTACGTTAATTAGCTAGACTTTCCTCCATTTTGGATGCTAATTAATGACACTTCATTAGTTATAATCCTCTTCTAATCAATTAATTAACTATTATTAGTTAATTAAGCCTTTTTAATCTTCTATTTAATCAATAAACCTTCTTATTGGTTAAATCCCCCTTTTCAATACCCTCCAAATTCTACCTATTTCCTTCTAAATCATCTCCAAATGGCTTCTTAAGCTTATCTTAAATCCTAGTTGATTAATTAAATCCTCTCCAACTCCCATGAGTTGCTAATCACTAATTAATTCCTTCTAATCATGTTTATCCCTTTCTAATTCTACTTTATCTTTGTCCCACATTCTCTAGGTTTCTAGCTTCTCCCAATTTGGAAAGCTATATAAAGAACCTAGTACCTTCCTTCCAATCTTACACCACACATACCAGTGTTACTATATGCACATGATAAGAGCATTTTCTACTTTGAAAATATTATTGATCTAACATCCATTCTATCCTCTACTTGCAAAGAGTAGTAAAGGAAGAACCAAACATGGTCATTAAGCCATATTGGTGAGATCCTTTCCTCTTCATGGAGATAGCTTCCTTTGATCACTTGTAATCATGATCGGCTCAACAAAAGGAACAATTATAATCACAAAGCACATCCAAATATCAAAGGGATGGCTTTGCATTTAATGTTTTAATGTTGGATGCATTGATTAGCTTTTTCCCTTACATAGCTTTATCATGATGTTTATGTTGAATTAGCTTAGTTATAGGAACTACTTGGTGTTAGTTTCTAGTTGTTAACTTAGCCTACTTTTACATGCATACATATGGCATGCCCGATGGGACACTCCTTTGTCTCATGTGCATTTCTCAAGTTTTTGTAGTTAAGTTTCATTTTTTCTTACTAACCTCTATTTTGCACATGTTGATCTAACTTGTATTTCTTAACTTGTTTTGTTGAGTTTACATGTGTTGAGTGTTCCTTGTAGGTGTGAAGGAGGTAAAGTGCTACCAATTTGAAGCTTATCAACAATTTTTTAGATTTTTAGACATTTGTAGTCATTTTCCCCATATTTTTGAAGAGACACATACTCCTTGCATTAGAGTTGACCCTCTCTACATCTACGTAGCTCTTGTGCGCTACCACAATCCTATGTGTGCTAGTGTTGATCCTTTGTGCATCTATATTGTTCTCCTTACTCTAACATTGCATATCTGCATGCTAGTATACCTCATCTCTGCGATACCATTATCTCGGAAATGTGTTATCATTAGCCTATGTTTTTAGCCTATGCGAAATGTGTTTATGTTGAATATCTCAGTGCGCTAATGTAGCCCCTCCGTGCAAATACCATTTCTAGAAGTACGTTACCATTGAAATATTTTATCTATCTCTGTGAAAGTGTGCTATCATTAACCCTCGTGTGCTAGCGTTGATCCTATGTGCACTAGCGTTGACCCTCCATGCACTACTGTTAACCTCTTATGCTAGTGTTGATCCTTTGTGCACTAGCGTTATGTGTGAATTTTTGGGCTTGGATTTCAAAATTTTCATAATCTAATTTTTGGTGTTTGTTGTTTTATAAGTTTTCTAACTTCTATTTTGTAGGTTTTACTTTTGAAATCATTTTCTAACATGTTTAAATGCTTTGATGAATGTTGTTTTTCCATTTTTCTTAAGTTAGATCAAAGTTTGTGTATGCTCTTCTCTTGCACTCTTGGGCAATCTTGAGAACCAAAAGCAAATTTGATCTTCATTTTCTAACATTGGGATTAACTTGGAAATTTCATCATTTATATTGTTTAAGGGAATTAATATTTTACAAAGAATTTTAATGGTCATTTGATTTAAGTTTTCCATTTCTATTTAGTTGGATCAAACATTGTGTATGCTCTTCTCTTGCGTCTTTTGATGATCTTGAGAATAAAAACAACCTTGATCCTCTTTCAAAACATTGTGGGTTTCATGGAAAACTACTAAACCATTTGAGTGTAGGACCATATGCTTGTCAAAGAATCGAATCAAAACAAATACTAACGACAATGTGTTGCAGGTTGCCAATGGTGTGCTAAACCACATTTTTAATCAAAGATAAAAAACACACCACTTTATTCAAAACACTATATTTACAGGTTCAGATAAGGGCTTAAACCCATCCACTTTAAATTGTGGGAATTATCTTGGCATAAGCCATAAAAATCATTATGAAGATTACCACAGAACCCAAAAGTATTTAAAAACTTGAGGGAACTGGTTGATGAAACAGGAAGTGCCCCACTACCCACTTGACTAGAAATACCCATGAGGAATGCTTCAAGTTTTCCGTATGAGGCCTCTTTCATTAATTTTATTGTGGGGTAATGGTCCTTTGTCTAGGAGTTATCTAGTGAAGCATATCTCTCTTAGACAAGTATTGGCAAGTGTTGAGAAAAAAATCCTAGGTAGCCATTTGGAATTGGGGCCAACTTGACTTTATCCAATTGTGTTTCAAAGATCCTTCATAAAATAAAAAAATTATTTGGATTCAAAACCTTGTTAGTCGAACAAGGGGAGAGTTCATTGAAGTTTGCACCGCGTGTTATTCATCACGAAACTTACAATGCAAAACTTTTCCTAGTTTCTACCTTTTTATAAAACAAGGCAAAAACTCTGCCAATGTTGTGCTATGTATTTTCATCACCACTTGTACTATCTCCCTTGTTCTCTTGTTGACATTTTTGGTCAAAAGAGAGCAACATGAAGTGCTACCAAAATTGTGTCCACCACTTTTACACCCACTTACATCATTCCTTATTACGACATTGATGTAAGTGTTGAAAGTGTGTTGGTACATCTTCATATTTTGGTAGCCTTGTCTTGAAATCCATATTGAGACGTCTCTTTATAGAAGGTATCTTTCCTTGATCTCCTTTGCATCGTTACGCTGCTCGCATTATATCAATCCATTTTTGATACTTACATCTTGTTTTATTAAAACTTGATATAAGTTTCCAAATTGTATTGTTATGCTACTCACATTATGTTGACTCATTTTTATACTTAGACCTTATTTTGCTTCAAAATCAATTTGAGTATTGAAGGTGTTGTTATTACGTTGCTCGCATTGTGTCAATCCCTTTTTGATACTTACATCTTATTTTCTTAAAACTTGATTTAAGTGTCCAAATTGTATTGTTACACTGCTCGCATTTGTATCCTCCACTTTCAAGACTTAAACCTTGTTTGTGTTAAACTTGTTTTAAGTGTATACCTTTTTGTTATGCTATTTCAAATCACTTCAACCCCTTTTTAATACTTAAATCTTGTTTTTTCAAAACTCAATTTAAATATTGAAATTTTGTTGTTATCTTATCAAAAACTTTTGAGACAAATTTGAACATAGGGAATATTGTCCTTTGTTATCATCCCTTTGTCTAGGACTTAATAGATTTTCCTTGGTGACCTTCATCATACACTTCACATCTAGGAAATTTTTTTTGTTTGCAGCATTACTGTTTGCCAATTTTTCATAAACCGTTTTGACATTTACACTTGTAACTTGTTGTTCATACGTTGCTTGATTGTCAAAATTGTGTCATTACAATGTCTGTTTTCCTTATATTCCCTTTATAAAATCACATGAGCATCCCCATATTTACCAAATGTCTTGCTGGTTATTTTTATGTTGCCCGAATTGACATGGAACTTCTTTCCATTTAAAGGAGTTCAATCATACAATCTAGGTCTAGGCATTTGGTCCTAACTATTCCAACTATGACTAACTATCACATGGTTCCTCACACTTACGACAATATGAAACCTAGGTTTTTGCATTCACATCAAAATATGTCCATCATGACCAAACCTTGATTGGTTATTCGTGCTAGAGAACCCGTTCAGTTATCCATTTCCCCACCTTCATCTCATAGTTGATGGTATGATTCTGATGCTTCTAATCCATATTATTCTTCTGATTCCCCTCAGTCTCTTGATTATTTTGATCCATGTTATTATTATAATTCCCCTCAATCTCCTGAGTCTCATCCAATTAAATTTATTCTAAGGAATAATTAGTCACCTCAATGACATTTTCCTCCTCTAAGGATTTGTGTCACCACAAATTCTCCCCATCATTCCTCTAATTCAAATCCTAATTCATGGTCCTTTCTTTCTCTGTAGGACCCCCTTTATCAGTCACCTTAACGATGTATTCCTCCTTTGAAGATCTGTGTGACTCCAAGTTCCTCTAATCAAACATCTAATTTGACTCTTGAGTCGTGGTCCTCCCTTTCTCCGCAGAACCCCTTTATCAGTCACCTCAATGACATCTTCCTCCTTTGAAGATCCGTGTGACTCTAAGTTCTTCCAATCAAACATATAATTCAACTCTTGAGTCACGGTCCTCCCTTTCTTCATAGAACCCCCTTTATCAGTCACCTCAACGACATATTCCTCCTTTGAAGATTTGTGCAACTCAAAATTCCTATAATCAATCATCTAAGTTGACCCCTACATTGCAATCTACTGACTTTCTACGCGATCCTCTTTGTCTACTTGCACTATGTCATCTTCTAGGAAACCAATACCAACCTATTCCAAATATACATTTTCTTCCACTTGTAAGACATCTAAATCCAAATCTACTTCATCCAAACCTTCTCCTCACTACATCATCAAACATCTTCTAAATCTTTCAATCTTGGACCTCTTCCATCCAATCAACCTACTATTACCAACCAAGAATGATCCATACCGATTGATTTCTTTTAGAATGAAGAAGGACTCAAAGAATTCATGGGCCTACATGATGACATTACTCTAGAGGATCACAAAGAAGGATTATCTTTTGACCTCGATGCGTTCATGTATTTTGGGGAAGAGGTCGATTCCTTTTGTGAGAAAATAGAGGAAGATCCTAAGATCATCATACTTTATCCTCCTCTTGTTCTTCCATCTTCACAATCCCAATTACATGACAAAATGGATGGGTTTATCCTTGATCCATCTTCTATCCTATTGTCACCCCATTATTCCTTATATATAATAATTCGTTAATTAAAAGATCTCCTTGGGTCACCTTCTTGGAGCCCATCATCTTCTTCTATATGTGGGACAATTCCTAGTAGCCCTTCATTTTCTATTTGTGGGTCACCTCTGGGTAACCCATTATCCTCTATTCTTGGGCCACATCCTAGTAGACCTAAATATTCTATTTATGGGACACCTCCTAGTAGTCCATTGTCTTCCATCTATGGGACACCTCCTGGTATCCCATTTCCTTCAATCCTTGGACCATATCCTCTGTGTTCATCATATCATACTTATACCATCATCACTACCATTCCTCTCATCAATCCTAAACATCCACTTTCTTCTCCCACTTCTCAGGATCAGACAAATTATGCATTATTTAGTATGAAACATAAACCATTTCTTCATCAAGCTAAGATCAAAACTCCGAAGAGCTTCAAATATCCAAGAAAATCCAATAACCACAAGTTTAAAAATAAAAAGCGGTTCATGAATGCACCCCAATGCAACCATCAAGTATGGCACAAAGTGTAAAAATCTATGGATAAGAAACTCACACTGCCACATATAAAATCCATGTTGAAAGATAAGTCGCAGTCACTTATCGAATATGATCTCACCATGATCATCGAGATTGGAGATAATATCACTCTTGATAAGAAAAAACTCCTAGTATCCCTTATCAAAGAAATAAAAAACATCATTGTTGTATCCTATCACGCAGAGTGACATTGTTCATCCCAATTTCCCAAAATCTAAAAAAAAAAAACAATTCAAAAATAAAAATGAGAAAAACATTAAAACATTACAAATAAATCAATGGTACAAAGATCAAGCATTGCAATAAGGTATTACATACACATGGATGTTCTTTCTTCCCTTTCTTTCCATTCCTCTGCAAGTCATCCACCATTTTCATCCCTTCGATGATATTTTGGTTGGTCTATTTGTGCTCATTTTGTGAAATTTATCTCTATGGTATCTGTTTGACCTTGGTCTTTCATTACCTTGGTAAATTAAAGAATGAATAACCTCTTAGAGATCCTCTCACTATCACACATTTTAATAAACTTGTTGTGAATACCTTTTGGGTGTATTTGTTGACACTAGCCAATGTCATCATCACAATCACTTCCACATCCTTCCATCAAGCCATTAGTGGTTCTTAACCCCTTATCAAAACAATCGAGAGAGATGAAATATTTTTTAGAATGCAAAAATCAATAATAAATCAAAAGAAAATTAATATACAAAATCTCTCTAGGGGTATTTCCAATATCTCTATCAAGGCTATGGATTCTTGGTGACAGAGAAAAATGCTGCAACTAGAATCAAATACATCTCCGTTGGGGCTATGGATGCCTGATTGGCAAGTGAGGCAATGCTTGACTCTCCTTCCACTCTCCATTCACAAATCACCTATCAAAATAAATCATTCTTGTAAAGCCATAATTTTTTTTTTTCAAATGCAAGCACACTAAATTTTCAGATTTTATATGTAATGCACAACTAAATATTTCAAGTTTTCAAGTGTATATTGCATAACTATATATTGTGCAGATTTCTAAACAAAACAACACCTTCCAACAAGAGACATTGAAGTAAAAAGTTCATGGTTTCATTTTGATCTCAAATGATAATATTACAAGATTTTAGCAACAATAAAAATAAAAACTTTCTTAGTAAAGACCAAAGTTTACAAGAAGCAATAAGTACAATAATGGTTATTTACAAGAGTGTATAGACTTGACAAGCCACATTTATTTACAAAGTGAAGGCAATGTCCTCCAAAGATGAGGAAGATCAAGATGGCAAGAGGCTCCACTATCTCCAACTTGAGCTCCAAACTCCAATACTCCTACAAGAATCCAACTCCAAGAGAACATGGCTTGTTTACCACCCAACCAATAGGCATCATCACATGCCTTTCCATGGTTGGAAGTCATGCTAGCCTCCCCCAAGCCCATGGGAGAGAGGAACTAGCTTCCACAATGTGCACAAGTATAATGGGGATTTACACACCACAAGAAAAACATAAGACCATTTAACCACTTACTACACATGAAAACAACAACATGAGGATAACAAGGTCAACCTCACAAGGGGGAAGAGAAGGAGTAGGATGCCCAAATCAAAGGTGTCCAACCATAGGAGCACCAAAAAAACATGCTTACAAAACTCCTTATACCTCCTAATCAAGCATCCTCCTTATTCCTCCTTTTTTCTATAGAAATCCTTCTTGGGAGGATTTTCAAACCCAAAAGGGTTTCCTCACCAAGAATGGGGAAAGGTTCAAGCCATATGAACCTTTCTCCCACCTCAAACCATATGAGGGGATGAGAAGGGACCTTCATGGCTTGACCAACAACCATGAGGTTTGAGAGGGAAATCCCTCTCTCTTCCCCTACATTCTCCAAAAACCATCAATCCAAATGATGGTGGAGAGAAAACAAAGAAAACAACAAGAACAAACAAACAACTACATTAACCATACAACTCACAACACATCATTTCACACACACCATTCCATTGATTAAGCATAGTTAACAAGATAAGCACAACTAAGAAGAAGAAGGTTAAGTATCCTACCTCTATAATGCTTTCCAAGACTCTAAGCTTTTCCCCTTTGTCCAAGCTCACCTCCAAGCTCCCAAAATTCTCCAAGTGCTCCAAAAAAATGAACCAAGAAGACCCATTCCTTCCACATGAGGAAGAATAAGAAGAGGAACCCAAAAGTTTCCTCACCAATGGGAAAGTGACAAGTGTCACCCCCTCTCCTCTCAAGAGTCAAAGATTCCAAAAACCAAATAAGTAAGAGTAAACTCACCTTTTATCCCTTATCACCCAAAATACCAAAAACTAAAATAAAACAAAGTGGAGCAACTTTTAACAATTTCACACAACCCAACCATCTTACATGGATGGTGACTAAAGAGGGAAAAATGGGAGGGAAACTCCCTCCAAACCTTGGAAATAGGCCCCCTACCTATTAGGTAGGGTCCAAGGGCCCATTTTCATGCTAAGGGAACTCCCAAACTCAAAAGGGGTCCCTAAAAATGCCCAAAATAACCCAATTTCGGGTTTGGCATGCTTGGGCACAAGGGTAGAGGGTGTGGGGTCCACCCAAGGTTCACATGTGGTCCCCAATCCCTTCTACCAACACACACACACTTTCCCAAAACCAACACTTAACTTAAGATAAGATCATTAAACCCCTAAGCTAGTTTACTTAATAAAACACACCCTAAACCTAATTAATTTTACAAAACATAATTACATTACAATTGAGGGGTTCACCCATGGTGCCCAATTAAATACATCTATTCTAAGGCCTCAAACATTTAGCATGGTTAGGACTCAGCCCGTGGGCTGCTTGTGCACGATTGCGAAATTAGCTACCACACGAAACCCATGCTCTCCTATACTTGTCACCTACACACTCATTGCACACATTAACCACATCTGTCCAATATAATAAACATCATCTATACATCACAATATCAATCAAACTTATAATGTCTAAACATAATTTACAATTGATAGTGCAATGCATATAATTATCCACATAGTTTGCCATGAATCATCCACAAATAAAATTGCAATGACATACACTTAGGCTAGCATGAAAATTACCATTATTAAATCCAGAAAACTATATCGTTAATCAAATCAAACACAAGAAACATCATCTAACCAATAGATCTATCATATAACCCTGTTAGTGTCATCAACATCATAAGAAATATATCAGTATACGAATCTAGTCCAATTGGCGCTACGCGCCCAAAATGCCATAATGTCCATGAGGATAAAATATCATAGTAAAATGTCCAAAGTCTATCAGAGTCTCAATCAAAACATGTCTAGGAATAAAGGAACCAACAGATAACTAGAGCTATAAAAATGTGGGCACTACAATTCCTACACATTGGCTAGTGTGTCTTCACTTGCTGCTTATCAAATATTCAATTCAATAAGTATTAATTTTGACGTGCACACATTGGATCTTGATGATTAAACATGATTAGTATATTACCAAGTGTTATTTAGACCTTGTTTAGACTCTTGATTTAGTATGTATCTTGTCAAATGATTTGTGCCTTTGGTTCATCACCTTTTCATTGCTAAGTCTTCTAGTTACATTTTTCATATCCTTCCATATCATTCAAATTGTTCTTCTCGCTTCATTTAGAACATCCATGTCTATAAAATTTCCTTTTTACTATGTTTGAGGGAAACTTTGTCCCCATTTTAATAAATAATCTTCTACTTCTTTCTATTATCTGTTTCATGGCTAACTTGCACTAAGGGCATGCTCACTCCTTCCTAACACTTCATTGGTTTGAGTTCATCATCATGTTGAACCTATCCATCTTGGCATTAATTTGACAGATTCTTCCTCTTGTATATATGTGCAGAGTTTTCCTTGTAAATTCTCACCTCTCATTGGGGCATCTTTGCATCTTAATTTTCATGTACATAGCTTTAAAAAACTTTCAAAATCCCTACAAAGTCAGCAAATCTATAAAACCCTAAACATGCACAACAATTGAAAAACCCTAAAAATTCACAAACCTGTAGAAAATTTAAAAACATTGGTAAAAATTCAAAAAATCTAAAAACATTGGTAGAATAATAAAAATCCAAAAACATTGGTAAAACCTTCAAAAATCCAAAAACATTGGTAAAACCTTCAAAAATCCAAAAACATTGGTAAAACCTTCAAAACCCAAAAATTGGTAAAGCATCAAAACATCCTAAACATTCACATGACATAATATCCTCAAACATTGAAAATTATCCTACAAAATCTTACTTTAGTGCTTACTTGTTCTAACACACGACATGTAGATCATTTTGATCTTCCCTCATTAACAAAGGTAGTTTGCTTTGCTTATGTCTGTCTTCCCTTGCATATATCGTTGCTTGGGGTAGTTTCATAGTGCACAATTGATTTTTCATGGGACTTCTATGTCCTCTGTTTATTCACCTTGCATGTATCCTTTCTTGGGGTGCCATTTTTAACCCTTGTCGTATAACTTGAACATGTGGGAACTGAAGCTAGATAATAAAAACATTGGTGCAACTCTCTTGAACGTTGTTGTTTGAGTATGTTTGTTTGTGTTTATTTCCTTATTAGTCTGCTTGTTTAATTTATCATACTACATTACTTTATGTATTTTACTTTGAGTCAGTCCTCTAAAGAATGAACAAAAATCAATATTATGACTTTTCATGTCATTTTACACTTTTGTTGTATGCTTATATCAAATAAAATTTGCTCCTGAGCTAGATGGTTTGTTGACTACGTTGTGATCTTCCGATACTCCATGTATGCACTTCTTTTCATTCTATCTAACTTTCTACCAATCATTTTCCAAATTTTATCGATTCTAACAATGGCCAACTAAGCCCAGTTTGAATCCCTTCCATCGTTATCAACTATTTTCTTCCACAACACCTGGGCAATAGGGATTATATTTATCCCCCTCCCCCTTGTTTCTTCCATCTATTGAAACATAGGATTTATTTTCCATTCCTTCCAAGTGAACAATGGCCAACCGAGCTAGGTTTGAATCTTATTTTTCCTTCTTCTTTTTGATCATCGATCAACCTCTTGTTTCACCCCATCGACACTTGACGGGTATACTTCATTCTACCAATTTTTCTTATACTACTTCAAAATTTAATTATTTGCAATTGTCTACTATCTTTGAAGTGGCATCACTTGCGTTACACCACACCAAAGAGGGGAAAATGTAGACACCTAAATCCGAATACACAATTTTATTACTAAAATTACATTGTTTATCGTCTTTCCCATCATTTCGTTATAATTAGTGAGTTCTCACTAATTAGCTAACATTCCCCTTTATTTCGGTCAATTAACGACACTTCGTTAATTAGCTAGCCTTTCCTCCATTCCGAATGCCAATTAACAAAATTTCATTAGTTATAATCCTCTTCTAATTAATTAACTATTATTAGTTAATTAAGCCTTTTAATCTCCTATTTAATCAATAAACCTTCTTATTGGTTAAATCCCCCAAAACCCTCCAAATTCTACCTATTTCCTTCTAAATCATCTCCAAATGGCTTCTTAAGCTTATCTTGGCCTATTAATTAATCCTAGTTGATTAATTAAATCCTCTCAAACTCCCATGAGTTACTAATCACTAATTAATTCCTTCTAATCATGTTTATCCCTTTCTAATTCTACTTTATCTTTGTCTTACATTCTCTAGGTTTCTATCTTCTCCCAAAGTGGAAAGCTATATAAAGAACTTAGTACCTTCCTTCCAATCTTACACCACACATACTAGTGTTACTCTATAGACATGATAAGAACATTTTCTACTTTGAAAAGCTTATTGATCTAGTATCCATTTTATCCTCTACTTGCAAAGAGTAGTTGTTGTCAAAATTCCCCCAGGGTAAATTTCGATAACATGCATCAAAGGTGGCAGAAAGGCAAATAGGTTGATTCAGAAAAAAGTGAAAAAATTGGCTAAGTCCTGCTAAAGGGAGCAACTGGGACATTTGGGACGTCAAGGCGCGGATCGGCCGAAAAGCCTCCAGCCGGCCCAAATTGCATTTGGGACAATCGGGCAGGAACGCGAAAGGCGCGAAAAGCCGATCCGGCCGAAGGAGGAGGAAGAAATTGGCTAAGTGTTGCTCAGGACGTTTGGGACAGAAAGGCCCGAACCGGCCGAACCGGGCGAAATAAGCACAAAGGGCCCAAAAACAAAGTGGGACAAGTGGTACAAATGGGCCCGAACCGGCCAAACCGGGCGAAATTGTCCCAAGCGGTCCAAAGGAAAATGGAACAATCGGGCCAGAGGTACGCGAACCGGCCGAATCGGCCGAAATTGTCACAAAGGGTCCAAAATCAAATGGGACATCCGGGACAGATGGACGCGAAGTACGCGGAAGACCCGGCAGGCCCGAGAACCAACCAAAAGACGCCACGTGTCTCAAGGAGAAAGGTTAAAAAGTCAAAGGGGCAAGGTTTGAAGCGCTGGCCCGAGCCAATAGGAATTGGACACGTGTCCAATAGAGCAGTAAAGTGCGGAGCTCGGGAGGAAGTTAGAGAATTTGGTTGAGTTCCCCAAAAAGGCTAAAAGTAAAGGAAGCCCCGCGCCCTGTCCTCCAACAAGATCATGCCACGTGTCATCCAAATGGCGGGAGCGCGGGAAAGGGGTGAAAAAAGTCCCAAAATCATCAAAAAGTCAAAATTTCAAAGGACACCGAAAAGACGGAGGAGAGAGAATTGCTCATCCAATCAGAGCGTGCCACGTGTCATCCAAGTGGCAGAGCGCGGGAAGAAATTCAAAAATCCGTTTTCACCTGTTCCGTGCCCTAAAACTTCAGATCGACATAACTTTCGATCCAGAGCTCAGATTTGCGCGTTCTTTATATCAACGGAAAGCTTGTGAGATTCTCTACACGTTTCCAGGGTCAATCTTGCATTTTGGTTCAGTTTGAAGAAAGAAAATCAGAAGACGCCTCTGGCATGAAATAATAAGCAGAAGTGATGCTCAACTAACAACTTTAATGCCTGCAAAGAGATATTCGCGCCTCGCTTTAGCAGCACTCGTCGCGTTTGCCAAGATCCACCGCTTCCATCATTATGAGATGAGTTAAGTGCATTCTGGAGGTGGTTGGGGCAGATTTCGAATTCCTCTCTCTTTTCTCTCTCATTCTTCCTATAAATTGTAAGGAGGGGCTTCTTTCTAATGTTGGACATTCTTGTTTTGCAACCCCTCCCTTCTCTCCTGCTTGTAAGAGAATTCGTGGAGTTTTCAAGCCTCCCACATAGACTGTAATGCCATTGTGCCTTTTGGCCATTGCAATGTATCGAATTGATCCTTTGAGCAATATATATGTCTGTGATTGAATTTAAATCCTCTCATGTATTCATTGTTGTCATTCTGATCTCTCATTGCATTTCGGTTACCTGTGCATGGTGTGGTATTGCATCTATATGATCTGTGTTTATGTTGCAAAGCTTATGTTCTTCATTCCTCGGTGCATCACCTCCTTAGCTTAGGTTTATTTATATGCATTTCTCTCTCCCTGTCACCTTGGTAGTTAGTTTAGTTTTTCTTGGGTAAACCTCTGCGTTTCATTGGTGCATCTAAACAGAGGAATAGGAACCAGCCTTTCTCTGGAGAATTCTTTCTCATTTTTCAAGTCCCACACTTGGAGAAAGGATTCAATGTTATGCAATCACACTGGACGCATGAGCATCAACCTAAAAATCTGATGTGCAACCAGGGGTGCTGTGATTTTGCATCAACAAGAGTAAAGGAAGAACCAAACATGGCCATCAAGCCGTATTGGTGAGATCCTTTCCTCTTCATGGAGATAGCTTCCTTTGATCACTTGTAATCACAATTGGTTCAACAAAAGGAGCAATTATAATCACAAAGCACATCCAAATATCAAAGGGATTTCTTTGCATTTAATGTTTTAATGTTGGATGCATTGATTAGGTTTTTCCCTTACATATCTTTATCATGATGTTTATGTTGAATTAACTTAGTTATATGAACCACTTGGTGTTAGTTTCTAGTTGTTAATTTAGCCTACTTTTGCATGCATATAGAATCCATCCGTTTAACATCTACTAAAGCTAATAAAAATTTCTATTTCATTTATCAACATATCATATGTCACTTTGGTATCCTTCACAAGCCTGGTCAATTGATAAAGTAAAATCCTTATAAAAGAAAGACGCTAAGAAAATTTGTGACACATTTAATATCAAACTAAGATTTTCATCACCATATTATCCACAAGCAAATGGAAAAGTTGAAGCTTATAACAAAACACTTAACAAAATCCTCATGAAAACCATTGACAAAGTAGGTAAGAATTGACATCTCCAAATCTCGTTTGCTCTCTGGGCTTATCGAACTAGCATCCATACTCCTATAGGTGTTACACCCTTCTCACTAGTCTATGGATCTGAGGTAGTTTTACCCTTTAATTTCAAATCCCATCACTCCATGTATCCCTTAGGGATTTCATCTCTAATGAGGACTATCGACAAGACCATCTAACACAATTAGAATTATTAGATGAAAACAATTAACAACTCTCAAACATCATCATGTCTATCAAGAGTGCATCAAATGTGCATATAACAAACATGTAAAAGAACATGAATTTAACATAGGTGATCTCGTTCTCAAGGAAAATAAAAATGTCACTACTCTAGAAAGGAGTAAACGTGGAAAGTTTTCCCCTAACTAGATCGGTCCATATGTCATCACTCATAAGTATGGGTTGGGAGCTTATTATCTAGCCTCCCTTGATGGTACACCTAAAAAGGAACCTCTAAATGCCTTGAACTTGTGGCCTTTCTATTGTTAACATTTCAAATATCATGATAGTAGTCATATCAATGATCTTCTTTCACCACCAACCAACCATCTTATCATCGTAATGATTTAAAAGTATGTGGTTTTCCATCACTATCCTCAAAACCTTAAAGATGAGCACCATAGATTTGTTCATCGCATATTTCACATGGACAAGTTCCTCCTTAGCAGGAATCCCACAATCATTAAATCCATCCACCCTGTCTATCAGCTGAAAGACATGTCAGGGTACATACATGTGTAGTTTGTGCACACATCTCTTCCCCTCCTCAAGTGGTCTATTAGGGTTTATCCTCATCTAAAAAAGTCAAAAATATTTATGGATGCATCTTATCAAAATAAATAGACCGCTCCCTTAAAGGAAAACTATCAAAAATCAAAATAACATTATCAAAAATAAAATTATACTGATCACTTTAAGGAAAACTACCTATTAAAATCATAGACCAATCCCTTGAAGGATAACCATCCAAAAAGAAAAATTCAAAAATCAAAATTATAGACTACTCCCTCGAAGGATGACTACCTATGTAAAAATGCTTCTCGTGTTGATCAACCTTCAAATGTAAAATATCAAAAGCATCCTAGGAAAGCTTCCCGCATCGATTAGCTTTCCCATAAAAATCAAACTTCCCACATCGATCAGTTTGCATCAAAAATAAAATATACAAGTCAGGGGCATCTCCAAATGAAAATATTAAAAAGAGGACCTACTCTCCCACACAACATACATATGTTATCCCTTCCCATGTCCTAAGAAGGTACACATTTTCACTTCCATATATATCATAGATCCCACTCGTGACTACCCATTATTAGTCATATGTTAACATTCGTTATAAAGGACAAAAGTGCAAGTGCCTTCGTAATATATTTTTTTGATTGATAAAGTGGGTTGAAGGGACCCGTTCCCTATTCAAAACTGAGGCCAAAACCTCAAGAAAACAACAGGCTAAAAAAGCTGGAAACAAACAACAATAGTTGCTCTCCAACTTTCAAAAGTATCTAAAAACTATAAGCTAACCATAATGTAAGATTAAACCAGAATTACTTCCCACCCTGTGATGGAAAATAATCTTTGATGCTTCCCATTCGTCCCTTTTTGTTTTTCCTCCTCTTTACTTCTTGCCACTTTCCAAGGTCGACGAAAATCACCATCGCCAGGTTGCTGGAGTTCACCACAGCCATCCCATTCTCTAACATCGAATCCTAATCCGATTCTGAGCCTTTGGAAGTATGTCCCCTTTTTATTCCCCCTACCACCAAGTGGTTTTCCTGCATACCATCCTCTGAGCCATCCTTCTCTGAAACCACTTTACCACCTGTGTGAGGATTACTCATATTATCTTTAAACTTTGAAGCGGATACCAAATCCAGATTAACAGAACCCCAACCACTAGATGAAGTCGATCCATTATTTTTTACCAATTTCTGATTTTTATTAAAAGGGAAAGAATCTTGTAAATGACCCGTATTCCTGCATATTCTACACTCGAAATGTAGTATTCTCATAGTCTAAAATCTGTGAATGCTAAAAATTACCGAATTTAAGATTAATGTGGTCAGGTAAACCTTTTCTCAAGTCAATTTCCATGCACATTCGGGCATAAGAACACACCCAAATGTGTTCTATCTAAGTCCTCTTTAATAAACTTTCCCAGAGCATTTCCAATATCTTCTAGGGCATACCACAGATGTAGGGGAGGTTAGGCAGCCTGACCCAAACTGGCGTTTTGGCCACCAAATAAGTATTCGATTGAAATATAGAAACCATGGAGTTAAAAATAAACCCACATGTCCCTAGAACCAAGGACCACCACAAAAACATTGATAATCCTCAGATTCCCTAAAATGAACTACAAAAAATCCCTTAGAACAAAGAGAGATTTCACATTTATTGGTCCAGTTTTTGAAGACCCACTGATACAGTGGTAGAGGAGGAAGGCCAAAAGCCATTAAACCTACCAATCACAACATCCCGAGATAAATTTTGGAAGTATTCCTCAACTTCTGGGTTCGCGATGGTTAGCGAAGGAACAACCTCGGCCAAATCTACTAGGTATTTATGAGTACATGAAGCTTGTTTTCCGGGAGCCTGCCACCTTTGTTAGTCAACGCCTCTTTGAATGAAGTAGATATATGGGGCTGAGCCGAGCCTTCAATACCTGACACCCCGCACCTAATCTTCTTACAACCGCCACTGCCCATCCCACCTATCCCGACCGAAGTCATATTTTTTATTGGAACCCTAGGATTAGGGCACACGATTCTCGTAGTTTTCTCCAAGCCATCATAGCTTTACTCTCCTCCACCGGCCCACACTCCCTCAAAACCCCCCCAAACCCCAACGACTCCCCTTTCCTAGCCTGTGGCTCCACCTGGATCCTCCCATCTATTCCTCCCTCATTCGCAGTTTTCATAAATTTTCTTTCCATTTTTCCCACCGCACCCGCTTAGTCATTTCAATCATTGATCCCTTCATTTGTTTCAAAGCCTTGAATATTACTTCTCATCACATATATATCAAATATGGTATAAAACAATCATTCCATGTTTTATTCTTATTCAAAGATGAAAAACACATTTTGATACAAACTTTGATCACATTGAAGCCAAACATCCATAACACATCACATCAACATAATAACATTTTCCATCAACATTCATTAAATATCTATACAACATTAACCCATATATCAAATTGAATATGACCATCACATCACATAAACACCAATACATAAACCGTTGATCAAAATCATCATCATCATCATATATATAATCATATCAAAATGTCTCTTTACATCATCTGGAGTCTCACAAGCTCCGTATATCAAAAATATACATCGAATATAGGCTTCACAAAGAGCCGTATACATCAAAATACATCACATCTACCCAAGAAACTACACACCCATGATAAAATAACTCCCATGAACACTTCTCCCTTGATCTCTCCCAACACCACCATCACCACCATCACCTCCATCAAGAAATCTACTCAACCTTCCTCCACTTTGACCCCAAGGTGGGTGACCCACACTCACAATGCTAACACTAGAACCTCGCTTGTCTATAATCCAAATATGCTACGTAACAAAGCACAATTGGCGGGTTACGTATGACTACATCCTCATAATAGGCCAACTTATCATGCAATGATTTGTAGTTAGCAAAGAAGATAATCATACCAGGTGGTCCCATATGACCACTAGCCTAAGCCCTACCCGCCATCAACTCAACACCTATCATTAAAGTCCTGTAATCTCGAGAGCCCTTCTCTAGGTCTCTTGCTACTATTTGTAGTGGTCTCGATTGGGTCAGTAGCATGTGTTATCTCGCTAACTCAAGCTATCATTCTCACCTCTCAATCCATCCTTCTCCACTATCAAACCATCACAATCTATCCTTGAACCATCCCTCTCTATGGTCACTATAGCCCGCTCAACCTCCACTGCAACCTTCTTAACCTCCAATTGTGAAATAGTAGCATCTAGAGCTGCCCTATCATCCCCACCACAACTCCCTCACCATCTCCCTCACCACCATCTCCATCACCTCCCTAGTGTGCTCCCTACACATGAGCCTCGCACCCGTCTATCTCCTCAAGAAGGATGACCTCTCCACCATGTAATAAAGGCCTCGACCACACAAGCATCATACATAACAAATGACGCTCCTTGATCATCAACACCCATGGAACCTTCCTTGTCATGCATAACACAAGGAAATAAAATCACCGTAATGGAGTCTCCACATCCACATCAATACATTTATATAAAACTAGAGCTTACATCACATCTTGATCAAAGAAAATTGTCATTTGATGCGACTAAATCGAATGACATCCCACTCCCCTCCCCCAATGACCCTGCTTTCCATAAATCCTGCCGAGAGGCATTTAGCTGACTCTCCTCCTCCCATAATGGAAATCCAATGTAGGGCCTCCATATCACATATCTTGGATGCAACCCCGATAAGAGCTATCTATAACAATCCTCACCCCACACCTGGACCAACATCTCCCATATCTAAACTCCATCACATAAACCTAGCTGACCTCATGACAAAATCAACACCTCACCATGGAAAACCCCTAAAACAAGCCATGAAAATATGCTCAAAATCCCAATACTCCAATAGAAAAGTAGTATCAATCCCAAACCTCTTTTGAATCCTCTAAGCCCATAGCTCCCTATAAGTCTCATGCAAGTAAAGCGGGGGCCCATACATAGACTATCCTCTCGATCTATAATCTCTACCACTACACCCGCTATCATCCAGGGAAACCGACCACCACCAGAGTTAGGTAAAGCAAAACATGTGATCCCTATCATCATCATGGTCATAAGAGCATGTCCTTTGTCTCTGGAGCATATAGACTTTGATAATAAAAACCACCGGATACAAATCCTACACCATCAACATCCTCCCAATATAATCTCATCATCACATCATCCCTCTCCATATCCTTAATCAAGTATATGCACTCTCCATGCATATGTAATCTCGTGACCTTGTGTACATCCTCTAGGGTGATGGTCATCTCACCCGTTGGCAACCAAAAGGTACATGTAGTAGGATCCAACCTCTCTATCAACACCAACAACAACCTCGATGCTTATAGATGCGTCTATAGTAATGCATCACCCCAAAGCTCACATCCTTTAAATGAAACCAATCCTCATCTAATTACTCACTCCTCACATCCTCTAAAATCACTAGAATCATGTCTCTGATAGTCAATTTGGCTTTCACCGCATCCATAAAACACAAATTAGAACAAGTTTCCATCAAAATTTTATCAAATTTATATAAAAGCACTAATTGCTAACGATTCGACCCCAATTGCTAGTAATCCATCAAAATCTCTAGCGATTCTGGTGATTTCACAAACATGCCCTCGTACGGACATTTACAAAAAAAAAAAAAAAAACCCACAAATCAAAAACAAGGGCACATACCTCTGCATGAGTGGACCTCCTCGCCTTCCGGACACTTGTGTAACCTCCATTGATCAATTATCACTCTATAATAACTCAATTAGCTCTCTAAACTTGTAAATTGAAAATGAATTTTTTCTTGATGAAATCAACTATTTATAGGCACCAATTATCCCGCACAGAATTGCTTGATGATTCATGTAATCTTCGACGATTCATCATAATTGCCAACGATTACTCATAATCACCAATGATTCCTATAAATTTCTAGAAATTCCACATTTTCTATCACAAACCACCATTTTTGAATATCAACAACTATTTTCAACCACATCATTGTATTTTCCAATAATGTGCCTCATTTTGAGGATCCCAAAACTGGTAATCCTTCACGTAATTCAATTTACAACCTCTACACTAGTAAGTCATATGTCTATAGGCCATGAACCCTTTGGTTCCCCTATCGGTTGGCCCCGTGATCTTTTAAACCATCCCTACGAATCATACGTTTATATGACATGAACCCTTTGGTTCCCCTATCACTTGATTCCATAGTGATATCCATCTTATTTTGATACCTTGTCTTGGGAAACTTAAAATGAAACACACATGTAAAAAATATCCAATCAACTCAATCAAATTGGTGATCCTTGCACTACATCACAATCACCCCTAGTTTGAGGGGGGATCACCCATCTAAACATAAAATAGGCATATCTTATACCATTTTTGTCTAGTAGTTCGGTCATCACAAACTACTTGACAAAAGGGGAAAATGTAGACATTGGGTTTTTGTTAACCCATTGACTACCCTCTATACACACATTATTTAATATAAAATTTGTCATTATCCTAAGTCACCTTCCACCCATCTAGAAAATTCAATTTTTTTACTCTCATAAATTACTATTTATCCATCCTAAATTACCTTAACCTCTTTAAAACCACTTAAACATCTCAAAACCACCTTAAACCTATTTTAGCTTAACATCATAACCTCCCTAACTTGACCATAACCTCCTTTCAACCATTTTCCTTATCATTTACCTGAAAACCCTATTTAGGAAGTGGTTTCAACCATTTCCTAAATGTTTTCCTAAAAATCTGGATCACAAGGCGATTCTAACGAATTGCCATCGATTATAAATAATAGCTTTCACTCTTCCCTCGGGGATATTCAGAAATAATTTTCTCACTCTTGCACTTTGTCTTTGACCCATCCAAAATCTATGTCATTTCATGGATCATCAAGGACATATATCGACCTCAAGCTCTTGCAATAATTAATTTGGAGAGTCTTTTCATCAATCATTTCCCTGGAAGCTCAACAACTGACCATTGACTTCAAACATTTCCATTTGGTGTTTAGAGACATCTTTTAGCCTATTCCACATCAAGAGGTATTTCTTTGTGTTATTTCATCATTTTCATTTCATAAAAATATAAAAATCATCATTCAAAATCTTTGTTTATCATTTTTAGAAAAGTTTATCATTTTCACAAAGAATCGCAAGTGATTGCTTGATTCGACCACAATTCTATCCAATCACATGTGATTCCTATAAATTGCCATGATCCCAAATCAATCTACATTTTTAAATTAATTCATCAATTTTCATAAATATTTTGGATTTAACTTGTCCTCTGTAAGCATGGCTTTACATTAGATGGCGATGCACCGGTCCCATCCTATCAAAAACATCTATGATATTCTAATAGTTTAGCATACCTTATTTTGGGAACAATATAACATCCTTCATAAGCTTACACTATGTGTAATTTGATTTTCCACCGACATTGAAGACATTGAGGATCGATCAATTTCCTCCATGAGAACCAACAAGAAACAAACAAATTTTGGTATGACTACTTTGAATATGTCTAGATTACATCCACCCTTGTCTGGGATACATTTGAAGTTGCACAGAGAATTATCCTTCAATCTTGAGTTCTAAATCTTCTTATCCATTATCTATCTATCTTTTTCATTTACATATCCTTATCATTATCTTTGTCAATCTACTTAATTGTATCAAAGTGAGATGACATCCTCCAAGGAAGTCCCTTTGGATTCTTGGAATCAACCTTTTTGAGTAACTTGTAATCCCATTTATCTAAGATATTTCATTTAATGTATCTGATCTACAAGTTTCTTCATTGGTGAAAGGAGAATGAGATTCATCCAAAATATTGAAATCCATCATTGTGGGTATTGGTAAACCCCATCATCTTCAAATGTCGGTTTGTTTTTGTTATTTCATTTTATTAAGTTAAAGTTGGAAAGTAAAAACTCTCAGTACAACAGACCCTCCTAAGATATCGGTAAATGGGTGAGAAGTGGTATCGATCGATAGTTGATAAGGCTAGTATGCACAATATATTTGAAATGTAAATAAGGGAAAGATAAGGAGTTGATCAAATAAGAGCACTATGTTAACTAGTATCAATGTACATATAACACTAAGCTAACATAGAGCAATGAGGAAGGGAAATGAACTAATCTATGAAAAATGACAAATATAGTTAGAGAACTTACATGTGGGGTGGTCATTGATGTATCTATATCTCCAGAGAAACAATACACCGAGAGAGAATTATTATTGGGTGGAGAAGGGGAACACTGTTCCTATCCTAGACTCAATATATATAACCCAATAATGCAAGCAATCCAACTAAGAATAAGAGTGTCCAATCCAAGTCAAGTGCAATATGAACCAAGGGTTTAGTGAGTAGATGTGAAGTTGGTGTAAAATAATAGAGAAGATGGCATTTCCTATGATTATGGATTCCTTCCTTCATGAAGGTCAAAGTGTGGTGTTTATATATATGACACCATCGCTTGTGAATGATGGTATCCGCTAAGGAAAAACTAATACGAACACCATCACCCATAGGCGATGGCATCATCCTAGGATGCTAAATGTCATGCAAAGTGAAAAATAGGTGTCATGGATCAAGTAGATGAATGAAAAAAGTTCCAAATGGTGAGATGCAAGCAAGGTGTCGAGAGTGCAATGTGTATGAGACATAAAGGGACAAGGATAACTAATGCAAGGATAACTAAGGATGGGACCACATAACAATACTCTCTCTGTGTACTATCTCTAACCCATAATGACTATGTGAATAGTCATGCCTCATTCCTGGAAGGAACCTTAAGGCACCCTATCAAGAAATAGATGCATAATTGTTAGTAACATATATGAAAGATGAAAATTAAAAAATTAGGTGTATACAAATTTCATATGGTTTTAAGATTGTGCAACTATTATGATTCAACAAGGAGACCTATTTCTAGACCACCAAAGGGCACAATAAGTTATAGAACCTCATTCCAAGTAGATCTAAGATAATACACAAGGTCCATAACTATACAATTGATCTTGGTAGTTTTGCATGGTTCCATACCAATGTAGTTTTAGGTCAAATTTATAGAAGATGATTTAATTAAAATTGAATTATTAAACCTAATTTTAGAGTCACTAATATGATAAAGTACAATATAATATAAACGATAAGCACTCTAATGATGCAACTGTGTAAGAAAATAAGAGAGATAGTGAAATTTTTGATTCATGCTTATCCCGGAATAGATTTGAACTAGATTAATTGATGAACATGCTAGGTGGAGTGTCAGAAATGCTCGGTATTCATTCGGAACTTGCAGACATGAGCCGGACATGAGCACCGGATTCTAGAGACCTCTTTTGGGTGTTGGTGACTACACAAATACTTGGAATCTATGTTCTTTTGTGTCATTAGGGTTTCACACTTATTTGTTGTTAATCACCTACTCTATTCGCACCTTGATCACCGAGGGTACTTATAACCTACAAAAAAAACACTAACTACTCGAACAAGTCAAAAACACATCAAATTGGAATGAAATATGCAATATGTGAAGTTGTACTGACCTCGGGTCACCTGAAGAGTGAAATTATAATCGAGTGTTGCACTACATTCCATACTCCATGTAGTTCTTTGTGCTTGTGTGTGAAATAGTGTCCTTAGGTTTCCCTTGCGCCAATGATGCCAAGATAACAGGCTATGGCTAGATAAAATGTAAATGTGTGAGATGGAATTCAACACTTCCCCTTCCTATGTAGTGTATGTAGAGTATGTAACCCAAAAATGCAGTCCCTTTGATGATAGTGATAGTATGTAGATGAGATTTCCCCTTAGAATTGTCCACCCATATAATAGTATGTATGTTGTGTGTATATATATGGATCTCTTGTTTGAATTTTGACACTAGTGACATGAAATACTTGACTATGACCTTAGGATAAGGATAAGAAAACTAGAAAGGCTGACCACAAATGAGAAAATGTGAACAAGAAAAAATAAGACAAAATCACCTAGAATGGATAAGAACACCCGTACGCTAGTGTCCAAAATGGGCGTTAGTGTCCCGGGATAAGTGACGAAAGATATGAAAATACTTTTGACACATAGGGATCCTTGTGACTTGACTAGAGATGGATGCGAAGTGATAAATGAGATAGAAAAAGACAATAAAAATAACCAAAGCAAGTGGATAGGAAAATGAGTGTGTCACCAGTGAATACTTTCCTTACTTAAGATCCATGCATATAACAACATACTTAGAGGTATAGTAAAATAGTAATATGTGTGTTATTTTGTGTCAACATCCCCCTTTTATGCTATTTGAATGAAATTCAAGTAGTGTAAAGGAACATGTCTATGAGAAGTCTAGAGAATCCGAGTTGCAAAAGTGCATGCAAAGTGTAAAAACTTGTAGTGTGGTAAACCATGGATCAACATGTCAACCCATGTGGCATAAATAGAGATAGAAAACATATTGTAAGGAGCACTTGGAGAAACATTGAGATGATTTTTAGATTTTGGAGATTGTGATTGTTGCCAATGGAGATTAAAGAGGTAGGGAGTGATCAATTCTGACTCGATTTTTTTGTAAATGGGAGGATGTGGGTCCCTTCGCCGAGGAAAAGTGTTGGGGAGAGAGGTCTAGTTTTACTCTCCATCCATGACTACATCCCCAAAAGGTACAACCGTTGCAGATGGATAGAGACTAAATTTAATTTTGTGTTGTTCTATATTGTTCCATATTAAAGAACCCATATAGGAGCAATATAGGAAAGATAATGACGTCTCATTGTCCCCACTCCTAAGGGTGTCCCAATTTGTATAGTGCTAGATGGCTTCCATGTTAGGTCATATGGAAACAACAAAAATGTAAAGTGACTTTGCCAACTTAGGTAATCTAGGAGTGATAGTAACTGTGATGTAGCTCCCAAGTTAGGTCATATAGGAGAGAGTAAACTATGCTTGTCGCTGTAGTTTGATTGATTTGAATTGAATGATAGAAGATTGATTTGAGTGATACGGAGGAAAGTTTTAGTGCGAGATGATCCGTAAATCTCCCTAAACCATAACAACGTAAAAGAGAATTTCTAGATATTCCATTGATATAAACATATGCTCAAGATATCGTTTCGCTGAAATTTTCAGCCAACTAGCAAAATTTAGGGACTACATGCAAGTATGCTGATTTAGACATGTGCACATCTACCAAGTAGATGAATCATGGTGTGACAAGTGGCACAATGGGTACAAAGTAAAAATTTGGGTTTTGTATACCGGTCTTTGACAATCATGATCGAGATGGGTGGGCCTGCTTATTTGTTGGTGGGGTCCTCATCCGGGGTTGACACACTTTTTGTATAAAGGGCGTCTTTGTCAAATTATTCATATTGCCATTGTAATGGTTACGTATATATATACCACATTGTACTTCTACAGGATGAATGTGGGATTTTGTATTGTAGACATTTAATTGTAATGCATTATAATGGACTGAATTGGATTGTATTGGGTCTAGCTCACCGAACTAGTCAACAACTTAGCCTTATGGACAATAGACTCAACCATGGAACTCAAACATTGCTAGGCACCTACGTGGTAACCCAACAACCTCCATGCTATATACTTAGCATGTCAACTGAAAAAGCAGACGTGGTGATCAACATGCCAACAAACCACATACCAACCACTACCCACGTGGCCTTATAACGCCACTCACCACATACATGGCCTGTTATTACATTTAGCCAACCGATGGAAATCCAACACAATAGCTACCCAATGCAAGGCCAACAAAAAGCTAGACGATGATGTGTCCACATTCGCGAGATAATAGGTGGGATGGACTATTTTAAAATAACAAACAACCTCCCCACTGACATATATGTGGGATTTTTATCCCTCAATGGTAAAATCGTCACCAAAAATGGAGATATGGGGATTGACCCCATGATGTGCCTCTTGCGAAAAGGAAACACTCACCATTGAGCCATTGGGGATCGACGAGTTATAAAACTAGCTTTAGTGTTATTTAATAAAGGCTTTTGATAGGTCTATGAGGAGGACAAAATACATAGTTTATAGAGATCTTGATTTTTTAAAGCACTTAGAGTCGGTTTGGGACTTCATCGAATCTGGAAAGTTGCTCATAATTTAAAGATGAAGATAATGATGTCATCCTTTTTAATGAAGTGTTCTAGTTTTCTTGGTGTAGGGCTTTTTATGACTCAGTTGCACTGAGAGAACGCACCGTGGAGATATTACAGAGCCACGAGATGGATTTGAGAACATGTTTATGACAAATTACAGAGTTCTACAAATCTGAATTAGCTCATTTGCAAGTGATAAAGGTCTATTATTCACTTTGGAAGGTAAAATTGTACTTTAAGTGATTTTTAATAGATCGATTCACTATTAAAGTGAATCCAGAGACAACCCAACTAGGTGAACTCCATTATCAACGTGTGGAGTTATTTGATTATATTTTTCTTGCTTATGATCAAATTTTTAATTTCAATAAGGGAATGAAAAATTGATTAAACAAAGCAATTAATTGGAAAAATAGATTAAGTTGAATATTTGAATCAATTATCCACAAACAAATTCGGAGAGAATGCATAAATCAATTTGTTTACATAATTCGATTGATATGCATTAAAAATCAAATTATGAGTAGATCGGAAAATTAATATCGGTTTGTTAATAAATTTAAAATGATTCCTCTTCATCATAGAAATTTGATTTATTAAAAGAAATTGGAACATAAGAGAATCTTGATAATTTGTGGATTTTAAAAACACGTTTACAGTGAATCCATATTAATATATTGACCAATTTAATCATATTGTTAAGTATATGGATAATTTTAAAATAGTACCTAGGGGTTGAGAACTATTTATGGATCATTAGATTTTATACTTAGTAAAGTACTCATGGAGAGGTTTTTGTGATTTTCCCCCATATTAGGTCATTTGGGGGAATACAATCGAAAATAGTAGAGATTATTGGTTCTAGTATAGAATTCTTTTTATCCTTTGATTGAATATAATTAGAGAAAAAGATTGCAATAGTAACATGTTAATAATATCAATTGATCCTATTATAACCTAAGAGGAATTGTAAGGTGACCCCGATTGTATGCCCCCTCTTTCGGTGAAAGGGTGAGTGGTGTAGAGATGAGCACTGAGTGAAAAGTAAAGATAAGAGTGAACTATAGATAATATATAAGCAAGTGTAATAATACATGTAGATTGATGAGTAGATGTGTCGGATCTAGAAGAGGGATGGAAGCCTCGTAATTATATTGATGTTTAATAAAATCAGATTACAATAGAAGGGCCACAATACTTATAGGTATTGTACAACCATATGTTGACAAACATGTAGTTGTAACTATGCAACAATATACCTAATTACAATAGCTTCCAAAATACATCCGAGAAGCAAAAATAATGTAATACAAACAAATATAATTGTTACAACTACGTAACAATTAAACCTATGAATATAATATAAAAATATGGTTATAAAACCATATAACAATACAACAACTCATATTTACCTAAGGTAAATACAATGCATAAATTAATACAATAAACTAAGTTTACCTAACATTCCCCCATTAATTTTGCATTTCCTCAAGGGATGAGTAGAGGAAATCTCTAAACAACTCAAATTTGTCACATACAAGTGACTTTGTGAAGATATCTGCTCATTGTTTATCTATTGGAAAAATCAAGTTGTATGTTGAGTTTCAAGACATGCTCATGTATGAAATGAAATCTGTACCTTAATGTGCTTTGTTCTCTCATGAAAAAATAGATTGCAAAAAGTTTGAGAACACCTTCATTGTCTACATACATGGTGGTAGGTTTTTCCTATGGTATTCCAAGTCCTTCCAGTATGCGACGTAGCCATATTGCTTCACAAACAACTCCACCTGCAACATGATATTCGTCTTTTGTAGAAGAGCAAGAAACAAAGTTTTTTTCTTGCTTCCCATGATATTGGTCTAGATCCCAAAAATAATACAAATCTAGAAGTGGATTTCCTATCATCAATGTTACCTGCATGATTTGAATCTGAATATCCAATCAAGAAGAAGTTATTGTTCTTCTTGTACTCTAGACCAAGATCTACTGTACCCTTGAGATATCTCAAGATTCACCTTGCTTCTTTCCAATGAAAAACTCTGGGTTCCTGTATGAACCTAGAAAGATAGCTTACTACAAAGCTGATATCTGGTCTAGTATATGTTAGGTAAATGAGACTCCCAATCAACTGTCGATAAAGAGTTGCATTTACCACAAGAGATGGATCTGAACGAGATAACTACAGTCTCATCTCCATAGGTGTAGCAATAGGTGTGCAATCCATCATCCTAAATTTATCGAGCATTTTCTTGGTATAATTTAACTAAGAAACAAAGATGTGATTATCTTTTTTCTATACTTCTAATCCAAGACAGTAGTGCATGAGCCTAAGATCTGTCATGTCGAATGATTAGTTAAGATCTTTCTTCGTTGCATCGATCATCTTCATTGAATCTACGGTGATGACTAAATCGTTGACTTAGAAAAAAACAATCACAATCTCTCCCCTTTATTTTTGAGGTAGAGATTAGGATCATATGGAATTTCGACGAATCCATGCTTGAACAAGATGCTCATTAATTTTAATGTACCAAGCCCAAGGTGTTTGTTTAAGGCCATTCAAAGATTTCCTAGTCTCGCATACCTTTGTTTCTTTTCTAGGTACAACATAATCCTCAAGTTGAGTCATGTAGACTTCTTCTTATAGAGCGTCGTTCGAAAAGTCACTTTTCATGTCCATCGATGGACTTTCCAACCAAACTATGTAGCTAGAGAAAATATCATCTTAATTGTTTTGATCTTAGATGTGGGAGAAAATGTATCCTCATAGTCTATGCCTTCATTTTATATATACCCATTTACTACTAGTCTTGCTTTATACTTGTCTATGGTCCCATCTTCTTTGTACTTATTTTTGAATATCCATCTACAACAAATGGACTTCTTCCTTGGTGTAAGATCGACAAGCTACCAAGTGTTGTTTTTCATTACTAATCAATACTCAACATCCATGGCATCTTTCCTATATTTCAATTGTAGGGCTTCTTAGATAGTAAAAGGCTCAAAAAATTCAAAAATCTACTCATCAAAGAAAATTTTACTTCTTCTCGTGCTTTACTACGAGTCCTTGGTCCAATGGTGGATGTATCCAGTGGAGCATCCAATTTTACATCTCGTATCATATTAGTATACCACTTGGGCATACATTGTATTGTTCCCATGGGTCATGGTCATGTCTGATCATCACCATCATCCCCATCATCACTATCATCATCAGTGGGAACATCAACTTCTATTTTTACAATAGGTGAAATATCTACATCATGCAAGTCTAGAGGAGGATTCTCATCTTACTTCTTCTCAAAGAACTCAATATCTCTCTTGGCGTAGAATTTTCTCGGCCTTCAAATCCATCAATCTATACCCAAGAGCATCTTCACTGTGGCCAATGAAGATGAGTTTATGTGACTTCATATCCAACTTATTTCTATTATGCTTGGTATGTGCATGTTAGCTTTGCACCCGAATACTCTAAGGTGTGCAATAGATGGCTTCCGCTTCGACCATGCTTCATGTGGTGTTACTCCATCAAGAACAATTGTGGGCACTCTATTTAACAAATATACAACTATCTTTTCTACTTCTTCCCAAAATGTCCTCACTAGTCCAGAATCATTGATCATATAACACACCATTTCTATGATAGTACGATTTCTTCTCTCAACAACACCATTTTGTTGTGGGATGTGTGGAGGAGGCATCTATCGAAGAAACTCGTGAGCTTTTAGGTAGAATTTAAACTCATTACTGGTGAATTCCCCCCCTCAATCTAAGTGAAAATATATGATATGATGACTAGTCTCATTCTCTATATCCACTTTGAACCTTTTGAATTTCTCAAAAGCATCAATTTTCTTATGAAGACAAAATATCCACATTTTTTTTAAATAGTCATCAACACAAAGCATGAAATACTGAAATCCAAAATGAATAGGTTACATCGGACCAAAAATATTGATATGAACCAAATCAAGCTTTCTTGAGATCAATAAGTACTCTTATGGAATGAAGCTCTGTGTTGTTTTCCTACTAGGCAATGAGGACACTTATCTATATCCTTTTGGAGAGATGGAAAGCCTCTCACCATGTTGTATCGGTGAAGTGTTTTGAGATATTTGAAACTGATGTGACCAAGTCTTTGATGCCACAACTGTGTTGATGAAGAATTCTTAGCCACAAGTGCTTGATCATCCTTGTGGAAAAAGTCAAGCTGGAACATACATCCCACATTAGAGGCTTTTGTAACAATTTTTGAGCCTCTTGATTTGTCTCAAATCAAACACACTTTCTTACCGGAATGACTATCAAATTCAATCTTCAAATTATGATCTAGAAGCTGACTAATTGATAGTAAATTCTTTGTTAACCTAGGGACATATAATACATATGATAGTCTACAATTTCATGAACCAAGAGGTAGAGAAATGTTCCCAATACCTGTACTGTGTAAGAAGAATAATCACCTAACGAAACATGGTTTTTTGAAGGTATGTCCCTCATTGTAGTAAACTAGTCTCTGTTCCCGGTCATGTGTCGAGTGGCTCCCGAATCAACATACCAAACAACACTAGATGATGTGGATGGTTCACTTGGAATGAGAAGTGTACAAGAATTCCTCATTTTCTTAATGTTATTCTTACTCAACTATATTTCCTTGCTTGATGGGGTTTTCTTCGCCAGTTCCCCTTTTTCTACCCTTGATTGTAGTGTGAATGTCCCTTATGAGATTGCTGATTTTGAGGTCCAGAATTACTTGATGAACCTTTCTTGTATGTATTGTACTAACAATATTTCACATCATGTCCTCTGTTGCAGATAGGACACTTCTTATTTTGCTTATCCCCATGTTGATGTTGATGTTATTTTTGGGAATTTTGAGAAGAATGAGATTTTGCTTTTCCTTTTCCTTTTTGATGAGAAGATAATGCTTGCTCCTCTTCATCATCTTTATTATACATTACTTCTTCTTGTTACAGTAGATTCACTAACTTGTCAAAACCAATTGTCTGATCTGAAAAATTTTAGTGTCGTCACAAAAATGTGGTATAAAGGAGGGAGTTCTCTTAGAATAATTGGAACAAGAGCTGTATCAGTGACCTCCTCTCCCAGGGATAGAAGTGAAGCCCTCACTTCTGAAATTCTTCTTAAGAAAGCTTCCACTTTCTCGTTCTGTTTGAATTTTAGTGTATGTAACTGACTTTGCAAATTTAGAATTGTGTTCTTGTTTTTGGTTTCATACATTGTGCTCAAATTATCCCATGCTTATTTGGATGTTGTGGCATCTTGAATGTGGGTTTGCACTTCATCAGACACTACAAAAAGATTATGAATTTGCCTTATGATTGGCCTTGTTAAACTGCCTCTATTGAGTTGCATCATCTGGTGATCTGGTTATGGAACCATTCACAATAGGCCATATCTCTTCAAACTCAAGTTGTGTTTTGATCTTAGTCTTCAATGCATCATAGTTATTTCCTCTTAGGAGTTGTGAGTCTGGAAGAAATAACTTATGGACATTGGTGCCCATTTTATGAAATCACTGATAAAGGGTAAGGCTCTTATCACTCTAGATATAAGGTCTCCCAATCTATATACCATTAGTATGATATACTGAACCTTTATATATATGTGCCCTTCCGATATACTCGTTGGTATGTGGAAGAATCTCACCCTTTTGATATACCCAACTTTACGTGAAAGAGTCGTTAATGTATGTGAAATAATCTGATACGTGGTACCAAGATAATATTGAAAGGGGTCTGTGTGATTATTGACACCGACTCAAAGAAATATCCTCATACGCACGTGTAAATTTTCTATATACTCGGATAATTTCAGTGTCTAGATTTATGTCGTGCAATCATTCATATACGAATGGGGGGGCTCAAAGTGTGTGCATTGTGTCCTTATTACTCCCATCAATTTATAGGGATGATGTCCAGACAATGTTGTTGTAGCTATATTACGTGTTAAGTGCAGTAGTATTCACGGCGTCTTTACCCACAAGTGCTTCCCAAAGGCACTATATATATTGAACACTATGAAAGAGATCCGAAGATATCTCGTGAGTGTTACAAAACCAAAATTTCACTGATTTTGTTTACAAATCTCTACCAGTTTTTATCAGTTACAATGTTTGTGGTTGAATATGGTAACCTACAAATTAGTACAATCCACTAAAAATATACAATTACATCTAATATGTAGAAAAATTGAATGGTAGGCAATTTTTTTTGTTTTGCAGGCCCTGTGGCCTCAGAGCTTATATGGCTCTCGGTGTGAAAAAAACGCAAAAAATAGCTAAAAATGTAGTTTTTAGATGTCCCCCCTTTAGAAAAAGTTACTCATAATTATTTTTAAGTGAAATGGGAGATTTGTTTTGCCCTTCATAGGGTTTTCCACTTAATCTTGTAGGGGGTTTAGTATGGTTAAGGAATTTAGAGGAGGTTTTATCCCTATATTTGGCGGCAGGTGCTTTGCAAATAGACCACCAATTTCAATTTTTTGAAAAATAATGGCTTTGGTGGGGGTCGACCATGCGACTTGTCCCTCCCAAAGATTTCCTCTTAGCCAACAAAGTGTCAACATGTGCTTATACCATGAAATCAACGAAATTATATTTAAACACAATTTTAAATTTGCTAACTTGGTAAATGGCTATGTAGTGTTGATTGGGAAGTCCACATGGCACAATGTTGAGGGAAAGTTGTTTAGGGAATCCACCTAAAGAAGATTTGATCTCTTTATTTTGCTTTATATTTTGGAATACTCTGCCTCTTGTTGATTGGTTATAAACCATTTTGTTTTGTTTGTCTCTGCCTTTGTTTGGGAACTCGCTTTTTAGTTTGCTCCGTAGGGTTAATGCCACTTGCGGGGTCACAAATAGAACTCGGTGTGCCATTTAGATGCTTAAAACAAAACACACCATGCGCAATATGGTTTTGTAATGTAGATCTCAAGCTTTTGGACAGGCTCCTCAATGATTTGTATTTGTTATTTTGTAAGCTTGGTGGATGTTTCAACTCACTCAAATTTATATTGAATGGGATTGACATGAAATTGAATGACAACTTGTTCACCACTTGATTCTTGCTTGCCACAATGTATTATGGCTTGGCCAATAGAGCTTCATCAAGGGGTATGTGACTATGGATTCGGTCACACAAATGCTAACTTGACCACTTTATAAGAAGCTTGTACTTTATCTCGATGAAGAACTCATTTAAGAACTTACCATTTATTATAGCCAACTCGGTTTGCTAACTTGTTGGGGAGCTTGGTTAGGAGCTCTCTGAACTCGAACGAGTAGAAAGTTCCATAAAATTGGCTTAGACCCCTCCAAATGTAGCGATCTATTGGTGTTAGTTGCGAGTTAACACATCCACCAATTTTAGTGATAAAACCCCTAATGGGGAAAAAATGATTTTTTTAAAATTCTTTTTCTACAACAAAATTTTCTTGGTGCAGGGGGCACCAGTGCAAAAAAATTTGCATTCCAAACACATAGAACTGAACAAGAGGTTATGGGGATGCAGGATGGGGTGAGAAGTTGTAGGAGGCCACAGGCTCTCCAAATGTTGCAAATGCTTCTCCAAGCTCCTCTATCTCTTCTGCACTCTCTCTGCACACCTTCTCTATTAACAGGATTTCCTATTATTTTTGATACCATATCTAGAAGAGGGATGAAATCCTCACAATTATATTGATGTTCAATAAAATCATATTATAATTTAGAAGGGTTATAATACTTGTAGGTATTGTACATCCATATGTTGACAAACACGTAGTTACAACTATGTGACAATACACCTGATTACAATAGCTTCCAAAATACATCCGAGAAGCACAAATAATGTAATACAAACAAATATAATTGTTACAACTACGCAACAATTAAACCTATGAATATAATATAACAAATATGGTTGTAAAACCATATAAAAATATAACAACTCATATTTACCTAAGGTAAATACAATGCATAAATTACTATAGTAAACTAATTTTACCTAACATTGGATTTGAATATAACATTGTGTAATGTGTATAGTATGGTGCCAGAAGAAATTTTGATCAAATGGTGCAAATGGGGAAGAAAAATGAGTAATGAGGATCAAAATATGAGTGAAACTGCGTGTGCCGTGTATTAGTTGGAAAAGTGGTTATAAATAATGACTATAGTATGTGGTAAATAAGAATTTATATATATAGTAATAGTGAAAAGTGAATAGTGAATTCATTCATACCATGTTTGAGTGAAAATTAGAGCTTTGAGATGTGAGGATGCCATGTGTTAGAGCAACGAGTTTGACGAGATTCGAGAGAGTAGTGGCGACCATAAATGCGTAGACGATTGAGGAGTTGGTTATGTGAGATTTTTTTTAGGAAATTGTGTGAAACATGCCTTTTTTGACTGCATTATGTGAGAGATGGTGTACCGATACTTATACTTTTGGTTTACTATTAGGGAGATGACAATGATCCCAAAGGATGTTTATCGAATCTGATCACTTTGCCGGTCATAGGAGAGAGAGTGTAAGTTATGAGTATAGTTGATGCCCATAGAAAAATTAGGGAAATGAGGCAATACTTTACTAGGACATGAGTACAGAAAGAGATCCATATCAATCTAGATGGTATATTAAGATCTAGTGATACCCGGTTGTGGAAATTCAACACAGTGATTCTAGCATCATTGGTGGTAGTAAAGGGTGGTGGAATGGGTAGACTGTATAAGATGCATGATATTTGTCTCCGTATAGAGGAGGATGGGACGAGATATGCACAGGTGTGATGTGTTGGATTATAGGTATTTGTATAGATTCATACAGGAGGAACATGGGGGTGGGTCAGGAGCCACCACTTTAGTACACATATGGGCATATGAGCACATTATGATATTGAGGCCACTCAGTGGGCCACGGGTTGATTGGGCAAGGCCTGAGATATTTACAATGAGGTGGATAGGCACCCATAGCAGGAGACTTGACACAATCTACTATAGGTTGATGCTTAATTAGATAGGGCCAACAACATCATATAGAGGCCATATAGAGACTATGGTGGTTGGTTGGAGGATGGAGTAGAGTTGTGGTGCATTCGGCGCACCATGTGGTTGGAGGACCGATTCCTAGGAGTGGCTGAGTTGTTTTAGGTGGAGAGAGTATTGAGACAATTTGGCATGGCTCAGGATGTGCCCCTAGAGCCATATGTATGGGTGAGAGCTACTAGAGCAAGAAGGAAGTTAGGAGCAAGGCCGGGTCGTATAAGAGCACAACTAGTGCATCCTAGTCTAGATGAAGTAGATGCGGCCATAAAGCCAATATGAGTTGATGATGCGGGGTGTACTTAGGCCTATAACGAATTGTGGGAGACACATTGATGGGTTTTCTCTTTCCAGTCTTTGGTGGACCAACAGCTTAGAGGAATAAAGGGGCATGCACCTACCCCCGATGGAGATGGCCTAGCAAACAAACCGGTAGAGCATAAGAATTAGTTGTTGGTATTAGTGAACTGTTAGTTGTTGTTTGGTTGTTGGATATTGTAAATATGTATAGTAACTGATGTGTTATGGTATGGTTGTAGGTGATGCGTATTGGTCATTGATTTTTGATTCATCGATAGGAATGTTGACAAAAAATGTGTTGCCGATGTGCTCGTGGGAGGTGGTATGCTAGAGCGAGTGGATGTTATTACGGAAAGCATGCCCATTTATTCGAGCTAGTGGCTATACCGGAAGCCACATGTCTTGTAATATTAAGTGAGTGTGATGAGGCTTGTGTGGAGACAGTGAGATAGATAGGCCTTAGGAGGAGGATCCCTAGTGCATGATGTGTTCATGAGATATGTGGAGCTACAGAGCCAATTCATAGAGTAGTTGACCGAGGTGGCTATACTACGAAGACATGTAAAGAGATATAGAGGTTACGATCAATGGCATAGATTTAATGGTGAAACATCTAGTTCAAGAGCTCCTATGATTGAATATAGTGATAATGAGGATGATGTATGATGTATATGGATGTAGTGATGCATGGGGCTTTCCCCGGTGATTGTATTTTTGTAACCATGATTTTTGATGAGATATATATAAATATGTATTATATTTCATGTGTGGTGCACTTATATTGATGTGATGGTTGTCATATGTATTTTGATTTGCTAGATGTTGTACGCATTGTTGAAATGATTGTCTTGATTGTTGAATATTTGAAACATACCATGATATGGATATAATGGGGTTCATTTTTGTAACAAATACCTCAACAGTCATGTAAGAATTGTAATAACACAAGTACATCATCGGGTAATGACGTGATTATATGGAGATCATCTAAAAAATATGGAGAGGCATGCGAGGGATGGTGGAAGCATGTGAAGTAGTAACAACTTGTGTGTAAGAGTCAAATTGAATGTCAGATGAAATGGTGCTGATCATAGGAGGTGTAGTGGTGGGAAAAATAGATGTCGATGGCTTTGAAAGAGAATGAGATGTAGTAGCATTGTGAGATGGATGAGATGATGTAGAAATGGATGAGCTAGATGGAGGACATGGATGGATAATGATCTTAGGAGGTGGATGAATGACAACCTTAGAAGTGGGTGGAGGATACAAGTGAACAGCTATGGAAGCACACTTATGTGGAATGGGACACAAATACTGCTCACGAGAGTGAGAGATGAAGGCAATGACACCTTTGTCTTCTAATTGTTGTAATTTATCATGGAGAGCACAACAATCATTGTCACGGTGGCCATTGATGCAGTGGAAATTATAATAAGGGCGATCACATTGGTGATGTAAGTGATGAGGAGGATAGTGCTGATTAAAAGGCAAGTGAATGAGGTGCTTATCAAGAAAATTATGAAAGACATCATGAGGCTTAACAACATATGGGAAGTGTAATTTTGCATGAGGAGGAGATGTAGAATACTTAGGTTTAGGTCGACACGGTAGAGGGAAGGAAGATGCTTATGTGGAGGAGGAGATGGTGACCGTGGATAACGTTCAATGGATGAAAGAGGAGATGACGCGAGAGAATGATAGAGTAGTAGAAGAAGTAAAAGTAGGAGGAGATGGAATAACATGTTCTGCAATTAAATATTGTTCTAGATCTATAAATTTATAGCACAAAAGTGTAAAATATTCACATGTATCATATAATAATTTTATTGAAATGTAGGAATTATGCCACAAAAAAAGATAAATTACTTTTCTCCGAATCAACGAGACTCAAATAATAATTGATGCATACAAGAATTAAAGCATAAAATGTAATCTATAATGGGTTCTTTCTTTCCTTGATGCAAAGTAGGTAAATGATCATATGTAACTCTAGGACCATTGTTAACCATAAACCTCCTAAGAAAAACATCCTCCATATCACAATAAGTGCTAATATATCCATAAGGCAAATGAGTGTACCATTGAAGAGCATGATCAACAAGACTATGATGAAAAGCTTTGAGGAACAAGTGGTCATTAGAATAAGAGGCCATTGCTGAATGATAATTCTTGAGATGTAAATAGGGGTTGTCAGTGCCATCAAAACATGTAAATGTAGGCATGATGAAATCCTTAGAAACACGAAATTGTGAATTTTTTTAGGTATTAGATTTCCATGCAAAGAATTATTATCAATGGAAGAATAATAGGCTTTGCTTTCGAGAGTGAGAGTATGAACTTAAGCTTGTAAATTATTGACATGTATGAGAGATAAAATATCATGTGAGGGGATAGTAGAAGTGAGAGGCACATTGAGAGGTTGAAGTTTTCCATTGTGAGTGATCATGGGAATGTGACAAGAAGAAGCGAGACGTGGAAGGATGAGGAGAAGATGAAGGATCTATGGGAACACTATATGTATATGCAGAATAAATAATAAGAGGTGTACTAGTAGGAATAGTGGAATCATTAAGAATAACATATGCATAAGAAGAATAAATAGATGGAAGAGGAGGAGAGGAACATGGAATATCGATAAGGATGCTAAAATTATAATTAGAAGAAATTATAAGTGGTGTCGTTAGTAGTAAGATTAGAATAATCATGCGCAATGAATTCAGAAATATAAGAAAGAAGGGTACTAAATTTGCACTCAAGTAGATAGAATAGAAATAATATCATTACTAACAAGTTCATGATCGGAAGCATAGCCTACATCACTATTAGACATATTTTCACATGCAAGTAATTCATCAAGAGATTCATCAACATATAGAGAAGTAGTAGGAGAACTATCATGAGATTTAGCATTTCATTCATTGGAATCATTTTCAGAAGTAGGAAGAGTAAGAGATACAACTTTACATTCATTTTGACTACTAGTAGAAATAACATCATGCACATGTACATTTTCAACATTAGAAGTAACATTATTTGTATCTACAGTGTCACAAGAAAGACCAAACATAGAATCTATAAGAGTATTATCATGTGCTATAATAGGAGTAGAAGAAGGTGGAGTAACATGGGTGACTATGGAAGAACAAGGAAAACATGAAGTGAAGTTTTCATCGGAAAGACTATGAAAATGCCGAGTTGTGAAAGCTAGTGGGAATGGTGTTTTCATGAGAAAGAAGCTATTGAATAATGTTGAAATCACATTGACCATGGCGATAAATATCACTAAGTTCAGCTTGTATAATATCATAGAGGATAGGTCTGCATACTAATATGGCCCATAACTTTCTTAGGAAAAGGGGATATGTTTTTAGCCATGAGGGTGTTGGGGATCCTAGGAAAGGAGTTCAAACAAGATACGGGTTCACTAAATGATTTAATAAAAATGAATTATTAAACCTAATTTTAGAGTCACTTATATGATAAAGTACAATAGAATACAAACTCTAAGCACTCTAATGATGCAACCGTGTAAGCAAATAAGAGAGATAAGGCACTAATCTGATTCACGCTTATCCTGGAACATATTTGAGCTAGAACAATTGATGAATAGGATCGGTAGAGTGTTGGAAATTCTCGGTATTAATTTTGGAACTTACATAAAGAGAAGGACATGGGCACTGGGGCTAGGACAAGGGTACCTGGGTGTCGATACCTCTTCAGTACCAATGACTATGAAAATGCTCAGAATCTTCTTCCTTCGTGTCGCTAGGGTTTCACACTTATTCATTGTTGATCACTTGCCATTTGCACCTTGATAGCTGAGGGTACACCTACACAAGCTCACAAACACATCAAATTTGAATGAAATATGTAATATGTGAAATTAGACCAACCCCGGCATCACCCAAGAGTGAACTTATGATTGAGCACCGCACTACATTCTAGAATCCATGTAGTTATTTGTTCTTGTATGTTAAATAGTTTCCTTAGGTGTCCCTCATGAAAATGACACCAAGATAGCGGGCTATGGCTAGATAAAATGCAAATGTGTGAGATGGAATTAAACACTTCCCCTTCCTATGCAGTGTATGCATCCCAAAATGCAGATCCTTTTGATGATAGTGATACTATGTAAATGAGATTTCCTATTATAATTTCCCACCCATATAATAGTATGTATGTTATGTATATATATGGGTCTCTTGTTTGAATTTCAACACTAGTGACATGACATGAAAACTATGACCTCGAGATAAGGATAAGAAAACTAGAAAGGTAGACCAAAAATATCAAAAATGTGAACAAGAAAAAAAGAGGACAAAAGCACTCAGAATGGAAAGGAACGCCAGGGCACTAGTGTCCAAAATGGGCATTGGTGTCACGGGATAAGTGACAATAGATATGAAAATCTTGACACACAAGGATCCCTATGACTGACTAGAGATGGATGCGAAGTGAAAAATGAGAGAGAGAAAGACAATAGAAATAACAAAACAAGTGGATAGACAAAGGAGTGTGTCACCAGTGAATACTTTTCTTACTTAAGATCCATGCATATAATAACATACTTAAGGGTATAGTAAAATAGTAATATGTGTGTGATTTTGCATCTACGAGAAGAAAGTATCTACATATCCACTACTCCTATTTTTTTAGTTTGTGCACTCGGATCTCTCGTAACCTCTATGTATAACTAATTACATATCTCCTCTTATATTTTCAATATTGTAGTATATTATAAACACTAGTTCAAAGTATAATTACCTTATTATGATATTGTATGATTAATGTTGGAAGTTAGTTAATCAAAATAGCTCCTAACATCAAACCTTACATTGATTTTTAGTTGAGCATTCCATAACAATATTAAGTTATGTTGTCACTTGAAGTTGCACTTTTACGAGGCCAAAAGGCTCAACACCTCAATAAAATAATGGGAATGTCCCCAAGGTGTGGGCCCTTACTCCTTAGGACAAACCTTTGAAGAAGGTCGGATTCCTTTACCTATCTATCCTAATGCTTGACACTCTTGTTAAGCTAAAATATTGATTCTTTGGGGGAAAGGGGGAGGAGAAATACATATAAAAAATTAAGTTAAAAGTGGTTATTGCACCAAAATTGATAGGGTGATCTCTCTCCATGAGGGGAAGAAAGGGAAGAAAAACATAGCGGTGAGAGGGCAAATACTTAGCACATATTAACTCTACACTTCATTCCATTCCACACATTTTAGACACATGGAAAAGAAAACATGCAAGTATAATCCATACACAACATCAAAGGGAAAGAAAAAGAGGCAAGAATGTAAAAATAGAAGCCAAAGGGTAGACATGTGCCACAATAAACATCATATTATTGCTTAAAAGTATTGTTATCCATTTTGCCCTCCTCGGGAAAAATGGACAATGGGGATGTGACTAAACCTAAGCACCGAGAGGGACACCTAATGGTGAAATTGGTTATAGGTGGTTTTAAGGCTTCAAGATCTTGTTCATTGAATTCAGTAGTGAAAATCATATTTGAGGAATTTTTCCTCTTATGGGTTTTGACCCTCAGGATCAACTTGGAAAAGATGGCTGCGGGCCCCACAAGCCGATATCTTGTCGGAATGAGCAAACGAGTAAGAAGGAAAAAAATTACTTCCAATAATTCCATCACACTCTCTCACCTCTTAGTTCTGAAAATTTCACTAAAATCCAAGAATTTGCTTTACGGGAAAGGGGCTTAAAGGAAGGTATTTGAGCTAAAATTGAGCTTTACGAGCGGCTCGGTGGTGATGAGTTATTGGTGCAAGGTTGGAGCTCAAGAATGAATTGGCTAATGTGAGCTCAAATAAAGCTCAAGGTACAATGGATGCATTTTTGAAAGACTCGGTCCGAGTCACTTGGTTGCTCGATGAGTTGAAAGGAAACATCGACATGCTCGATGGAGGGCTTAGTGAGTTAACTCGTCGAGCCAAGACATTGCTATGATACACAAGGAAGCCGAGCGGTGGGGAAGATAACTCACTCACAAAGTGATTTGGAAGTATGGAGATAGTGAGATGGATGATAGGGATGTTTACGGAGGCCCAGGTTAGCTTAGGAGTCGAGCTTGCGAAGCGAGTAGTAGAAAGGCGAATCAGTAGACAAAACACATTACAATGGATAAGGGTTGACACGGTGAGCTAGGGCCGAGCTTAGCCATTTTAATTGCATCAATGGGTGATAAAAACATAGATACATATCGGCCATGCCTGAAAAGGAGGTGCTCGAGCCCATGTAGAGAGTTGAGCTCGGTGGGGAGCTCAAAAGAGTGGAGATGAGTGGTTGAGCAAGCTCGACCGAGAGATGGGGAAAGCTCACCTTGGTGAGGTGGAAGAATAATGTTGGAAAATCCATGGGTGAAGGAAAGGTAAAAATGAGGCCATTGAGCTTGGTAAGAGAATGAAAATCCCATGATTCGGGTAAATACCAAGGGCGAGCTTGCCATTGAGCCTTGTGTGAAGAGACTGAGTTGGTCATGAGTCAGGAGCTCACTATTGAAGAAGGCCGATTCATGAAGCAAACAAGTCGAGGTAAAGAACATGGTGGGGTTGAGATTGAATGAGAACAAACAAACTAGGAGAAGCAAAAGTATGCCACTTCGATGTAGAAAGGAAGTAAATGGTAAAGTTGCGGTGGTTGGGAGAGCTCTTACTAAAATAGTAAGGGGGTCAAGTTCGACGAATGTGAGTAAAGTAGTGCGGATTCAATGTAGAAAAGGAAGCTGAGATAAAGTTAGTTCATTGTGGAAAATCAAAGGATTTGTAATTCCTTAGGGCTTGATGGCAAGTAAAGCTAGTTTGGTCCAATGTAAAGCAATGAACGCCGAGTTAGTGTTGAGTGACGATTTAAAGGGTGAAGAATATTTTGGGGTGTGAGCTAAGAAAAGTAGAGTTGGGTCGAATCGACACAAAAGGAAGGAGGTAAGCATTGTGGTGAATAGGAGGGCTCCAACTCGGCAAGTAATGAGATCCAGGTTCGATGCAAGACAAGTAGAGTAAGGTGAGATCGATGCAAAAGGGAGGCCCAAGAAAAGTGTAATTTAAAGAGGTGAACGCAAGACTTAACTCTTACGTTTTGGAGCAGTTTAACCAAGCACAAGCGATCCAAAACACCACAAATTAAGGGGATATCAATAAATAATGCAAATAAGTGTTTTTCAGAGTAAGTCTTAAACAATGCATGAGCCAGGAAATGAGCCAAGTGGTGAGTTGAAGGTCGAGTTGACCCATTTTCCAAGATAAGTAAAGCTCCCCGAATTTCCCGATAAATAAAAAGTAAAATAAGAGTTATGTGGTAAAACTAGGTTTATTTACCTAAAAAAAAGGGTGAAGTAAAGCAAGTAGAGAATAGTGATGATAAGAGGGTAGTAGTGCATGATTGCATCGACATAATGAACTGTGAAGCAACAATGATGACCCTTGGCTTCCCATGATCTGCCCAATTTTCAAAACGCCATAACTTTCTCCATGGAGCTCCGTTTCATGCAAAATTGGACTTTCCAGAAGGTATTAGAGTTATCTACATGTTAGTAGCTTTAGATTTCAGTTTTGGTGAGTGGAAAAGGGTAAAAAATGGCGTTTATTATCCTACACTCTAGGGCCTTTGTCTGATCAACTACCACCATAAATAGGGTATGGGAGCTAGTTTCTTGTCCCATAAGATACAATACAATAGTGATGGGCTATGCAGGTGCCCCATGATGCTTTGAATTGAATTTTTCACTTTGTAGGTGGAAAATTCATGCATCTGAAAACTTTACTTTCTCTTTCCTCTCTAATTTCCTCTATAAATTATAAGCTCCTTTCATTTGTAGGGGGTATTCTTTGCTTACCAAAACTCTGTAAAATTTTTCTAGGTAGTAAATGTGTTGCAGGCCCTCACCCTAGACATCTTGCATGATGATCATAGCCTCTCTCTCTAATTAATTGAATTGTGTAAATCACGAAGTTGTGGACTTATGTATTGTGGATGTATTCTTCCCTTTGCTTGTGTCTGATTATCTTTGCTTACCTTTTCAATTCACTTGCAGTTGTATTGTGTCAATCTTAGTTGTCTTGCAAATTTCACTACTGTTGTGATTTCATGGAGATTTTGGTTTAATGATGTTGTTGACTGTGGTAACTGTTACACCCTCTTTGCACTTCATTTTCTACCATTTCCACACATTCAAGATATTCCCTATGCTCCCCTTTTGGTTTCCTCTAGAGTTAGTTGTTGCACTAGTTTAGGAAGAAGAACTAGATTTCTCTGGAGAATTACTTCAACTGCAAGGTCCCACACCTTGAAGCAATTCCATGTTACCCAGTCACTTTGTTTACATCAACATACTCACAGGTTGAACAACTAGGGGGTGCGGTGACTTGGTGATAACAAGTATGAATAGTCCTTTATAATCACTTATAAGGCATTTGATGCATTACACAATATAAGATCAAAGGTTTGCACTCTTTAATGTTCAACCACCTTTTTGACATGGTAACTTTACATTCGGGGAGGGTCCTTTTACAACGAGTTCTTAGTTGCATTAAATAGAATGAGAAGAGAAAGAGAGAGGAGAACTGTAAATCAACGAGAGATCAAAAGATCAACCACTTTCCACCCAATAAGGACCAATCAACATTAGTGAGTACACTAATAAAGCATGGACAACATAACATACCTTGGGCAATGAAAAATCAGATTAGATCATGTTATGAGCATCCATAATAATTTAATGTTAGTTGTTGGGGGTGTTTGATTGATTTGAGCATCATTTGAGTGAGATAAAAGATAAATTACCTCCAAAACTCTATCATAAAGTTCTCTCTAATTCCTCCACCATTCCCTATGAAATAAAACCCAAAATGAATCTCTTTTAGATACCTTTCAAATGGTATATAGTGCAATTGAATACGTTCTTTGGACCAAAATATCGATAATCTAAAAGCTGTGCAGGAACGTAGTCTTAAAGCCGTAGTCTCAAAATGGTTTTGAGATTTTAGAATTGATTTTTGATTACATAGTATAACTTTTGGGACCACAACCACTCCCATCAAAATATACTCTCCATGATATTTTCAACAAGACAAATTTTACGTGATTTGGTTAATCCGATCAAAAGTTGTGGCCATTTAAAGACCACAATGTCGTTGGTGTAGTTGATATCCACGAGGTTGTCAAATTCAAGCCCATTATCATTCATGTTATGTGTCGAGATCTGATTGGCCTCACTTTGGTTTCTTCCTCTTGCATAATCCAATTGCCATGTGTCACCTTCCTATTGGCCTCGATATTTTATATGTTCTTGTAGACACAAAATCATGCACTTATTATTATTATTAGATCGTCAAGTATGTTGTTTTATATATGGATCTTCCGTAAAAAAAGTATTAATTGATGACCCATTCCATAGTCCATCCATTTTTCTTGTTGGTTTTTCACAACTTGTCACTCATACACATACTTATGGTCAATTCTCAAGGATCATTGTCTGTCATTTATCACTCATTTATCGTCACTTGTCTCTGGAAACTAGCGCCTGTGTATGGCCAAGTAGCACATGGCACTCATCTTGGATGCCCCTGTCCTCTTTATGTTTGATCTTATTTTTGAAATTTGAGATCGGTATTTATGGTTTTCCTCTCATATCCCGAGGTACTAGTCATCATATAGGGTCATTAGTGTTGAAATTCAAACAAGAGATCCCTATATAAACACAACATACATACCATTATATGGGAAAACTATTCTTATCAAGGGCTAGCTATCTACATAGAGAAAGGGACTGTATTTGGGCCATTACTCTACATACACATTGCATAGGAAGGGGAGTTTATTCTATTCCATCCACACATTTGCATTTTTATCTAGCTATTTCCTACTATCTTGGCGTCATTGGTGTGAGGGAAACCTAGGAGCATTATTGCACACATAAGAACACAAAACTACATTGGAGTCTCGAGATGTAGTGTAGTGATCATTATAAGTCCAAAGCATTATGGCGGCTAAGGACAGTCTAACCCCTCATTTTGCATCTTTCTTTTTAGGATTTAATGTCTATTTGAGGGTTTTGCAAGTGCTTTCTTCATTGCAGGTTTGTGGATGTCTGTTGATTATTATGCAATCTTGTGGCGAAAAAAGGAGAAGAGGTGTAAAACCCTAGTGACATTTCCAACCAGATCTTGAGTTTTTCTATAGACTTAGGCACCCATAGAGAGGACTTGAGCACCTACAGGTGCCCCTATCCCTACCAGGAACCCTTGTTTGGTTATTCGAAGAATTTCTACATTTTTTTGTACCTATTTGCGATAGTATGTGCTCCTGTTTCATTATACTGCTCAGTCCCAAATCACTACGAGGTAAGAAAGGTCAAGGTTAGTACATTATCCCTCTCATTTCCTTTCGAAATAAAATAAAATATTTTTTTAGCATTCGTATTTTATTTCATATCATTTATATCATAACTGTACATTTAGATTCATATAAAGAAATTAGATTTTATTGAATCATTTTGGTAAACCTGTAGCTTAGAACTATTTTCCCTATGATCGACTAAAACCCTAATGGGTGAGGATAGATCTTCTCCTTTTAGGCTAGTCATGCCTCATGTGAGCATTAATACTATTTATGTTGAGGTAACCATAGCTAAACTTACTACCCTATATCATGATGTTACTCTTCCAGATGATACTCAATAACAACTCTTATCTAATGAATGCAATGTGCTTACTAGCTTTGATAATTATGCAATTGACATTGTTTCTGATCCGATGAGCTTTACTCATTGTACACCTTGTTATTCATTTATCCATGCTCCACCTTATGTTATTTATAATAAGAACTTAGATGATGATCTTATTAGTTTCATGCTTAATCTTGATAACAATAAACATGTGCATGCTTCATTACTCCTACTAGTTCAAATGATTATATAGCTGCATCTCATACTCCTTCCATTTCTGAAAATGCTTCACATGAAACATCACATACTAGTTCTCCTTCTCCTTCATTCTATGTTGATGATACGCTTAATGATATCCTTCTATCTAAATCTTTGTTTGATTTTGATGAAACACTTGATAGTCATGATTCTACTTCTTTACATACTACTGAGTGTGAATCCCCACTCCACTATCATCTTCTTCATTTTATCTAATAACATGCATGATTCATCTCCTTATATTAATTCATCTCCTCTTATTACTTCATCTCCTTCTATTAGTTCATCTCATCCTATCACTTCATTCTCATCCATTTCATCCCCATTAATTGCTTCATCTCCTCCTATCATTGCATCTCCTTCTATCACTTCATCTCCTATGGATGTTTCCGATACTAGTCCTACTAATTCTATGGATGTTCCATGTCCTTCACCACCTATTAATTCTTCAAAACCAAAACCTAGTGTGTCCTTAGCCTCGAAATCTCTTGTGTATCCTCTTGATATTCCTATGTTTACTCATAATGGGAAATTACAACCGCTTAACACATTATTGCCATCCTCCACCATTCCTTCACATGATATCTTGTCTCTCATGCATGTTGTTGGTCACTTACAGTCTCGGTCCAATATCTCACATTAGAAAGCAAGGCCTATTACACTTCCATTGATAATAATTCATTGCACGAAAATCCTATTCCCAAAAAGATTCACAACTCAGCATTTCCTAAGGATTTTGTTATGCCTACATTTTCATGTTTTGATGGTATTGGAAATCTATACTTGCATCTCAAGAATTATTGTATGGCTATGGCTTCATATTCTAATGATTGACTATTACTTAAATCCTTTTTCCATAGTCTCATAGATGATGCTCTCTAATGGTACACACATCTACCCTTTGGATCTATTAGTACCTATTGTGAGATGGAAGAAGTTTTTCTTCATCAATTCATAGTCAACAATGACCCTAGAGTCACGTATGATCATCTACCTAGCTTACATCAGGGAAAAACTGAACCTATCATTGATTAAATTTTACAATTCAATGTTTGCATGCACCAACTAGTCTTCTAACCTATTGAATTAGAGAAGAAATTTATCTTCTATCGTGGTTTGATTCCTCCTTAAAACAACAATTACAATATGACACATGTGAATCATTCACACTTTTATGCTATAGGGTCATTGATTTAGAACAAGATCTCATTGCTACACATGTTATAGATCCTCCCCTATCACCACTACTACTATATCATCTAGCTCTTCTCCACTCCCATCTGTTGAGCATCCTACATAGTCTCCATCTCCTCCACCTCATAAACAAGTTCATTCTACTCCATTACCTACATGTCCTCCATCTCTTACTCCATGTCAAGATACACCTCAAACTTCTACACCTATTTCATGAGGACTATTACATTTTTGCATCATGCTAGACCCCATGATGTGTTATGTGCTTTGCTTGACAAAACGTTTAATCCACTTACCTTCTAATCGAACCATCCACCACATCGCTTACAATGCCAACATGATACACCTTACTACAACTATCACCGTATCAATGGCCATAGGGACAATGACTATTATGCCCTTCATGATCACTTGCAATAATTAGAAGATAAGGGCATCATTTCCTTTAGCTCTCGCTCACGTGAGTGGTCTATATCTCCACTCCTTGTAGGTGTGTTTTTACTCGATTGAGTTATCTCCTTTAGCTAGTTCTAAGGTCATTTTCCATCCACCGCCACATGTTATTACTCATGTGCACTCTCCATCTCATCCATCCATTGTTGCACCATCTCATCTGCCATGTCATGTTACTACTACACATTGGCTTCTACTGAAGCATTTTTGCTTCCCACCGCTACTTTTCCCATCATTGGCACCACTCCACATGACATTTAGTTCAGCTCATACTCTCATGTTGCTTTCATTCCACATACTTCCACCGCTTCACGCCATCTTGGTCTTTGGTAGGTGATTTATATCACCTTACCCCCGATGATGCACTCATGTTCTTATAGTTCTTACATGAATATTGAGGGATCTGTTATAATAAGAACCTCTCTTCACTCGCTTTCTCGATTCATCTAGTGCACATTATCGACTCATTTCCCAATGACACACTCTTGCTTTATGGTTCATTATTGATTCTTTGAGGGGTCTTATATAAATGAACCTTATCATCTATACAACTCAAGTGCATCGCTATTATCCTACACCTTTTTCATCATACTAACACATGTTTCACTACACTATTACAATCATACCTTTTTATTTTACTAGTCATCACGATGTTTTTCATATACACAATGCACTTTTTCATCATTTCGTCTATTACACATACATTATCTATCATCCTATGCACTATATCATCATCATCAACAACTGTACATTGCAAAATCAAATCAACAACACAATATTCACAATATCAAAACATCCAATATAACGACAATCATCAACACATCATATATCAACATACAAGCCTCAATCATCATCAATTAACATCAAATATAACAACATATGCAAGTGGTCCATATATATCTCAATCAAAGTCATAGTTACAAAAAAACCTTATTATTGGGGGGCAAATCCCTACATCAATACATCAAATATATCAAATCCAGTCATCACTATAACTATCTACCAATGTCAGCCATTGATCGTGGCCCCTATATCTCTCTATTTGTCTACACAATAGGGTATTCTCCATCGACTTCTCCTTATAACAATCCTAGAACTCCACGAATCATGCAAAAATACATCCCAAACTAGAGGACCACTACCTTCAACATCTCTAGCTCATTGTGGCTCCTCTTGTGCTTCATCCCTCTCACTCAACAACACAATACACGTCGCTTATGTTATTATCATTAGCTTAAAAATGGGCATGCTTACACGTAATATCGTCTACACACTCTAACATGCCTCCACCCACGAGTATGTCGATGGGCACATTTTGCATCAATGTGTAGATAGATGTGTCCACAATCAATGACCAATACGCATCACCTACAACCATAAGAAAAACACATTAGACAACAATGACCATTACACAACCAACTAACAAATCGTACAACATAACTATACAAATACTCACACTCCCCTACTACCGCCGCTATCCCACCGAGGCGGGTGATTTCCCTCTACTCCTCCTCCTGGTGGTAAACCCACCATATCCACCAAAACTAGAAAAAAAAATCCACTAATGTAAGGCCCACCATGCATGGTATGCCTCTATACACCCCGCATTGTCTATATCTATCGCTCTATTGCCGCATATCTGCCTTATCTCGATCATGAAGGTACTAGCTTCCCTATTGTGGGCCCTGGTCTCACTCCAACCCTCCTCGGTGCCTTAATAGCTCTAACCCATAAATATGGCTTTAGGGGAATGTCCTAGGCCATGCCAAACTTTCGTGATATGTGCTCAACGTGAAATAACTCAGCCACCCCATAAAACGGATCCTCTAACCACATAGTACAACATACACATTGTAGCTCTACTACATCCTCTAACCATCCTCCGTAGTCTTGGTATGGCCTCTAGCCTCATACGATCTAGCATAGCTCTATAGGTATATGTGTCCATCTTCCTACCTTGTACACCAACCCACCTACCTGCAAATATATCTTTTCTAGCCCACTCTCCTCACAGCCCACCAACTAGCCTCAATACTGCAATATGATCATAGGCCCATATATGTAACAATGTTGTAGCTCTAATGCCACCCCCATGCTCCTCCTATGTAAATATGTATAGATCCCTATACATGTGGGCCAATACACATCATGCCTAGGAATACCTAGTTCTCTCCCCCTTTATTGGACAACGAGATATCATGCATCTTATAAAATATGCCTACACCACCACCCTCCACTGTAATTGGTGATGCTATCACCACGACAATAAAATTCCACAATTGCGGAACCTCGATATCAAATTAACATCTAGGCTAATATGGGCCTTGATAGAAACTCGAGTCCCCACAAAATACCACCTAGCGACCCTCATTTGTCTCTACATATCATCCACTTTGTCATAACCTCGTACCCTCTACCCCTGACAGTAATCGCAATATGCACACACATCCTCTAATATGACCGACATCTCCCCCGTAGGTAACTAAAAGGTGTAATTATCTGCACACCACCTCTCATATAGAGTCATAAGCATAGGAATTTTTACCAAAATATTGTGTAACATTATTAAATAAATTGTAATATTATTAATAATGAGTTTATAGAACTCATATTAATAATATACTTGTAATAGTTTAATTATTTGAGTGAGTTGTGAGAACAATTCACATAGCTATTTTGTAGTGTGAGTGATCCTAGGGATGTTTGAGAGATATTAGGAGATAAGACTGAGAGATTCATGGAGAGAGATATGAGGGATTGAATATCATGTTTGACTCCACCATTGTAGGGGTTAATTGATCTATATATGTAACTCTCTATCAATGAATAAATTGTCCCAGGATGAATTTTATATTATGTGTTTTTATGATATTATGTTAGATTATTTCTAATAATTTGGACCAAATTTATTAGGAATATTATGGGGAGCATCCCCCATCCTTGCTATGTGTCGTAGTACTACACGGTCTAGAACCTCCCACTCATTGTTTTACAACCCTAATCCGAGAAATGTACTCAAATGGTGGCCACCAAAAACTCTCTTGAATGGATATCCCTCTAGCACACCACAAAACAACAACAAACACATCCTTAGAGCATCATCCATATAAAAACATACTCACTTACAACATCAACACACACTAACTTTCACATTTACATCACTCTAGACTCAACTCACACTCTCTGACATGGGCGCCCAGGAGCATGACACTAGCGCACATGTTTGGGCCCTCCCCGTCCCAAAGGTAATTAGTGCCTTCACTGTTCTTATCTAGGTTCAAAATGCCGATAAATTCAAAAATGAAAATTTTGTAAAAATTCATTCAAAATGACTACTATCACCACATTTTTCGAAAAAAATCATGCTTACCAACTCTGCCATTTATGACGTGATGCTACAACCATCACCACCATCTCAAATTGACTCAATCACATTTCTCTAACTTACAACATCCTCACACACTTAGAGCTCACTATCACACTTACACAAAAGACAAATGAGTTGCTTATTCACTTTTTACACTACTATTTATAGTAACTTTCCATTATTCACTTTATTATGGTCATTTACCACGTTCATTCCCTCAACTAATTCACATCACATGGTTTTGATCATATCTTGAGCATACCTACTTTGATTTTTGTCTCGTTTATGACATTCTCTTCAAAATTTTACCTATTACCATAATGTACACATTTCACACACATTCTATTCATATTCACCATTGTTTACACCCAATATACACAACCTTTTATGATATCCATCACATACTCATCATTACATCATTACGCGATTACTTTCGGCTCAACGTTCATTCTCATCATCACTCCCCCTTTTTATGAAAGGGAGGCATACAATTGGGGTCATCTTATAATTCCCCTTACTCCATTATGCAAAAAATATATATTTCTAACACACCATTATCGAACATTTTCTCATACACCGTACAACATTGTTAGTGTAGGTTATTATTTATCCTTTTATTTATTTATTAGGATAATTCTTACACTTGTGTTATCCCTACACTTATTGGGTTAACTTTCTTAGGTTTACTAGTTGTGTGGAGTTAGCTTACTAGTTGTGTTGAGTTAACTTCTCAATTATGTGGAGTTAGCTTACTAGTCTTTTGGAGTTAACTTAACTACCAATATCAGTTAGTGGGATTTCTTCACCACTGATTTAGGTAGTAGTTGCACTTCCATCCTCCTATATGTACATATTTATTATTGAATAATTCAAGTCATTGTATTGTAATGTATTGAGCATTATGGATTATGATGGATTTCCATATATGGTATTTTAGCTCTTCTTTTATAAATCTAATGTGGTGTGCTATTATCATCTGAGATCACATTTTGGAACAATCTTCTTATCATTCCTTTCATGGTATCAAAGCTATAGATGATGTAGACATCCATCTGTAAGTTTTTCTTTGCAAGTAAGGGTTTATTATTTTCATGTATTTGGAATTTGTTAGCAATTTTATGCAGCATGCATTTTTATGCAAAACAGAGCACAAAATTGGATTTGGAAGGTGCCAAAACCCTATAATTGATTGTAAAATCGACCATGTTTTGAGACAGTCAAATCTAGATGCAGATATGTACCCTCTGGGTGCATTCTTTTATCCATTGGATATAAGCATGTACCTTCCGGATGCATTCTTTTACCCTCTAAATATTTCGGTTTTAGATGCAATATTTTATCCACTAGATGTAAATCTGTATTCTCTGGGTGCATTCTTTTATCCATTGGTTATAAGTGTGTACCTTGTAGATGCATTTTTACCCTCTGGATATTTCGGTTTTGGATGCGATCTTTTCCCACTAGACGCGAGATCTGCCCTCTAGGTGAATTATTTTATCCATTGGATATAAGCGTGTATCTTCCATATGCATTCTTTTACCCTCTAGATATTTTTGTTTTGGATGCGATATTTTATCCACTTTGGATGTAGATATGTACCGTTTAGGTGCATTATTTTATCCATTTGATATTGATGTGTACCCTCTGAATGCAATGATTTACCCTATGGACATTTAGGTTTTGGGTGCAAGCTTTTATCCTTTGGTTGCAAGCCTATATTGTGTGGATGCACTCTTTTACCCTTTGGACATTTGGGTGTCACGTGTACCTTTTTTAAAAAAGATCAGCATTAAAATATTATTTTAATAACAAAACCTTCTAGAGCTCATAACTTTTGATCTGTAGCTCAGATTAAGGTGATCTTTTTTTTTAAATTGTGTATTTTTTCGAGATCTACGCATTGGTGACATTTTTAAACACATATTTCAAATTTAAAAGGTAATTTTTCTCATTTTAATGTTTACACACACTCAATTATAAAGTGTCAAATTTGGGAGGGTGTTGTAATCACTTGTGGATGTAATTTTAGTTGAGCCCGACATCCTAAAATTTTGGGTGTTGCATTCTTGTATCTATGGGTGTATGCATTTATATCTCTTTTTTTTGAGATATTTTGGATCTGTATTTTTGACACTTTATTTTTGGCATGTTGATAGTCTCTCTTGTGGGGAGCTATTCTAGTGAAGCCCAGTGTTAGTTTTTCAGTGTTCGAGTAGTTGATTTTGGTAACTCATATAGATCTATGGTGTCACTCTACCCATTCAACAGTATGGGAGGGTATGGTGTTGATATTGATTCTTTGGGTTTCGTGTCCTTGCCTTGTTACATGTTGATACTGCTTCTTTGGGTTTCATGTCCTTGCCTTGTTACCTTGGCTTTTCTTAGATCGTGGAACTCCTATTTATTTGGATCTCGTGTCCTTGCCTTGTTTCCTTGGTTTTTCTTGGATCGTGACACACCTATTTGTAGCAGTTGATCAAATTATGTTTGGTGTTTTTTTCACTTTTGACATCACTCCATTGATAGTCTCCTTGCATGGAGCTATTCTGGTGAAGCCAAGTGTCAGTTGTTTTTAAGTTTTATAATCGAGCAGTGGATTCATACCACAATGCGCACCAAAATTCTTCAAAATTGTACGAGTTTTTGGAGCTGAGATTCTTGGGATATCTTGCAGCAGAATTTTCTCTCTCTACTTTATTATTACTAGTTTTGGGTACCTTGCAGTGTCTATTTTTCCTAGTTGTTGTATGTGGGTACCTCATCAGGCCTTGTTGTCGGGACCCACCTTCTTCTTCGTCCACCTAAGGTATTCTTATGGGAGGGTGTTAGTGTAGGTTATTATTTATCCTTTTATTTATTTATTAGGATAATTATTACACTTGTGTTAGCCCTACACTTGTTGGGTTAGCTTGCTTAGGTGTACTAGTTGTGTGGAGTTAGCTTCTCAGTTATGTGGAGTTAGCTTACTAGTCTTTTGGAGTTAACTACCAGTATCAATTAGTGGGATTTATTCACCACTAATTTAGGTAGTAGTTACACTTCTCTCCTCCTATATGCACATCTTTCTTATTGAATAATTTAGGTCATTGTATTGTAATGTATTGAGCATTATGAATTATGATGGATTTCCATATATGGTATTTTAGCTCTTCTGTTTTACAAATATAATGTGGTGTGCTATTATCATCTCGAGATCGTGGCTTGGAACAATATTGTTATCGTTCCTTTCAAATGTATCACATCACTTTTTAGCGATTCCCCTAATGACCTAACTTGGGGAACAAGCGTAAAATATCTCCATGAGTAATCAACCAATCAATAAATCACACACATTCAACTCGCGACAATAAAAATTTCACCAACACATTCATCAAATCAACATAACACAACATATTTATCCTCCCAGATGACCTAACTTGGGAGTTACATCACCATGTTCCCAGATGACCTAACATGGAAGCAATACATTTCGGTGACACCCGTGGAGTGGGGGAAATGAGACATCATTTCCTTTCCTATACTAATCCTATATGGGTTATCACGTTTGATCGAAAATTGGATCCAAAATAAAAAAATTGATCTATTTCCATCTGTAGCAGCCTAGATCTTTTGAGGATGTGGTTAAAGTTGGAGAGACACTAGACTTCTCTCCCTACACCCTTCCTCTAGTGGAAGGATGCCCAAATCCTTAGTTTTTCACACATACACACATGCAATCGGGTTGGGAACTGATCACTCCCTACCCCATCACATCCCCATCAAAGAAAAAAATCAAAATTTCCAATCATTCAATATTGCAATCATCAATCTCGCTTAGTGCTCCTCATAACAGTCCCACATCTCTCATTACGCCGCATGGATCAACATGATAATCCATAGTTTTCCACGCTATATGTTCTCACTCGAAACATACTTCTACTACACTCTTTGCATACTTTAGTGACATGGTCTTCTCCGAATTCTCAGGTATGCATCTCTATCTACTTTATGTTATTGATATTTCGCTCACCAACATAAAGTGGGGAAAATGTAGACACAAAATCACGCACTTACTACTATTATTATACTCCAAGTATGTTGTTTTATATATGGATCTTGCATAAGAAAAGTATTCATTGATGACCCATTCCATAGTCCATCCATTTTTCTTGTTGGTCTTTATTGTTGTTTGTTTTGTATAACTTGTCACTCATACACACAGTTCTAGTTAGGTCTCAAGGATCCTTGTCTATCAGTTATCACTCATTTTTCATGACTTGTCTCTAGACACTAGTGACCGAGGTTTGGACAAGTAGCACCGGTGCTCATGTCCATCATGGGCACACCTATCCTCTTTATGTTTGATATTATTTTTGACATTTAAGGTTGGTCTTTTTGGTTTTTCCTCTCATCTTCTCGAGGTACTAGTCGGCATGTCAGGTCATTAGTGTTGAAATTCGAACAAGAGATCCCTATATAAACACAACATACATACCATTATATGGGAGGTATCAAGGGCTAGTTATCTACATAGAGCAAGGGGCTGCATTTGGGCCATTACTCTATATACACACTACATAGGAAGGGGAGTCTATTCTATTCCATCCACACATTTACATTTTTATATAGCTATTTCCCAATATTAGTGTCATTAGTGTGAGGGTGACCTATGAGTACTATTGCACACACAAGCATATAAAACTACATTTGGTCTACGATGTAGTGTAATGCTCAATTATAAGTCCACCATTATGGTGGTGAGGACGATCGACCCCTCATTTTGCATCTTTCTTTTTAGTATTTGATGTCTATTTGAGCATTTTACAGGTGCTTTATTCATTGTAGGTTTACGAAAGCTCCGATGTTTATTGTGTGATCTTGTAGGGACAAAAGGCGAAGATGTGCAAAACCCTAACGACATTGCTGAACCAGGATCCCAATCTCTTCGTAGACTCGGTGCCCACAAAGAGGACTTGGGCACCACCCATAGGTGCTCTTATCCTGCACAAGCACACCCTTGTTTGGTTATTTTGAGCATTTCTCCATTTTTCTCGTACCTTTTTGACGATCTGTGCTCTTGTTTCATCATTCTGCTTAGTCCCATGTCACCGTGAGGTAAGCAAGGTCAAGGTTAGTACCTTATCCCTCTCATTTACTTTCATTAATAAAATCAAATAAATTGTTTAACATTCATATTTTATTACATATAATTCATATCATAGCTATACATTTAGATTCATATAAAGTAATTATATTTTATTAAATTAGTTCTTAGGATTTTCGTTATCTTGGGGTCATGGGAATCACCTTGAGTCCCTTGAAATTTGAAATGGATGTGATTGGTCTATGTGGACCAATTAAGACCCATTATATTTTCATGAGAGTCACAAAAGGGGCATCACTTTGATTGTAGGGCACGAGGCCACCTCAAACCATTGTCATGTGTCACCCTTTCATTGATCTTGGGGCATTTTTGATTCTTAGGATCCTAAGATCCATCCAACCACTACCTTTTCCTCCTTGAATTCCTAAGACTCAAAAGATCTCGAGAGTCCGAGTCTCTACACTCTCGTCGTTGCCTTAAAACCTATGACCTGTGACCCTTGATCCTTAGCATGTGATCCGATCCTCACCATCATTGGTTCACGTGGACTAATGATGTGATCTCCGATTCTTGGGGGTGCATTTGTTCTTAGAATTTTTGGCACTTAGTTGTTTTTTGATCTTACAAACCCGGATATATACGAAATCATAGATCACCGAGAGTTTTCCACATGTTGATCACTGATCCCTCATGCTATAGTTAATCTATGCAATCCTAACTAGTTTAACTCAATGCCCAATGCAACTAGATCAACCGACCCAACTCGGGTGGAAAGTGAAAATGACTAGTGGATCGCCATGTGTTATGTTATGACCGATTAAAATTAATGACTCATATCCTTTGTAAAGTGAACCGTCTAAACATCAACAAATTGTTTGAGCCATAAAACAAGTGATATTATCAAAATTTCTTCGATTATAATTGTGTGATCCTAGAGTTGATCTCTGTAAGTGAATTTGACAAGTTTGGATATTCTCGGTATTTAAAATATGAAAAAATGAGATCAAATGCTATCAAGTGTGAAATTTGATATCGGTTGATGAAAATTAAGTGTGAGCTCATTTTGGTCAACATTTTAATGACTCATGGGGATATCTACCTATTAGATAAATGATCGGTGGCAAAGCATATCCGTTGGGCATGGAGTCAAGATTTAAACTTGAAAACTGGTCCCAAAACTTTTAAAACTCACCTTGAGACTGCTTGAAATGTTGAAATTCTCTTTTTCTCGACATATTAAACTTACACTTTGATTTGAAACTGATTTTTAGAGCTTTGAGTAAACACTTTATTATACTGAAATTTCCCCAAAAATATTTGATTTGTGACTGATCTAGACCATGCATGAGCTAAAAAGAGGTTCATAAAAACTATATACAAAAGAGAAATCATATATGATCAAAATGGAGACATAAAAAGTGTGCACAACACTTGTTTTACCAAAAAAAATCTAAACTACTCATACTCTAACCAAAAACAAAGAAAGCTAAACAAAACCAAAGATTGGTTGGGAAAAATAACTTCCCTTCTTGATGAAACATGATTTGCACCACTTATTTCTCCAAAATATCAGCCTAAAAATAATGAATACCTCATCTAGTTGTTATGAACCTTATTTGTGGAGGTATTGGGAATGACCGTTAGAGATTTCAAGGTCCTCCTCATGCTCTAAAATGAGCATGACTAGTGACAACTCATAATAGTGCTTTGAAACATTCAAATATTTGATTGGGCACACATTTTTCAGATTTGATCTCTTATATTTCTCAAGCGGAGACTTCCATCTTCCTCAACCCTTTAAAACTCTATTTGGTTGAATAAAATGGCTAAGGATTCTCCTAGTGAATTACTACAATTATCCATAAGTGCAAAAATCTCTAAACATGAAAAATAATTATGGTCATTGTTGTCACTTTGAAATGCGCCATTCGGAGAGTGGTGTGGAATATCTCTTTTCAATTGACAAAATGGAAACACTCCTAGGTTGTGGGTGACATGTATATTGGAGTGAGTCTCTAGAGAGGGCTAGTTCCCCTAGTGTAACACCTAAACTAGCTTCTAATCCTGAAACTATTATACTCTCTTTTGAATCAATGAGGAAAAGGGAGAAGGAATTAAGGGGAAAACTAAAAAGATGATATACTAGAATTTTTAAGGATCTTAAACTCAATTGAACTACACTGATGGACCACGTGAACCACATACACCATACATAACTCATAAATTGAAAAACTAATGCATAAGTGTTTCAAAGAAATGTTGGAAGTCAAAAAATAGAGAAGGGGGCAACAAATAACTCTAGAAGAGAAATTTGGTAAACTCCACAATTGAATCCTACAAAGCTTTAATCAACACAAACTATGACCTATAAATTAACATGTTATTATAAAAAGGCATGGAAATTAAATTGCAAAACCAGGGATAAATAATATCACAATATAAAATCAGTTTAAAAACATAAAATTACACAAATTATAGTAATGAGAAGGCAAAAATGGAACCTTTATTGATCCAATAGGTGAAACCACTACAAAGAATCACTCATGACCCTTTCTCTTCCACTCAAAATGTCAAAGAACTCAAGTGTAATGAACATAAAGTGTAGAGATATATTTTACAATGAATTCCATTGAGTTTTATAGAGAATTTTGAGAGAGAAGAAGCGGAAAATAAAATACATGCAAGTCTCGATGCTCAAAATAGTAGAATCTATGAGGGCATGCATAAAGAATGATGATCAAATATAAAATACATGCTCGTAATAACAAAAATTTCAGAAAATAGACACCCATCTTGTTGAGTTATGGAGCTCAATTACTTTAGTTTAACATGCAATGGAAACTTGCTTTGGAAAATACAAGAACCGTCATCGGTTAGGGGATAACCGCATCGATCACCCAGACCGGCATCGGTCGGGCATGACCGACATAGTTTAGATAAGGGAGGAACTGACAATGGTTAGGTTTAACCATCGGTTACCTATGCGAGGGTGTTTTAATTAACTCTTGGGAATTAGATCTATTTTTAGCATTAAAGTATATCTATTGATTGTAATTACATGGCTAAGTGCCCTAATTCTATAAATGACTATATAAACATAAAAGCTAGGGTTTAGAAGATGATTAACAAGAATTAGAAAGAACTTGCAAAGGTTGGTGAGAGAGAATTCTTGGTGATGAAGTAAAAGCTTGAGAGAAAGAAAGTACTATACATCTGAGAGGTGTGGAAGATTGTAAATCTTCATTGTATATCTTGTCAAAGCTTTGGATAATAGATTGACTTGTTTCTTGGTGGACGTAGCCCACACTGGGTGAACCACATTAAATTTGGTGTTGATTTATGTCTCTTGTTTTATATATTTCTTCTGGTAGAATATCTAATTTTCTTTGCATGTATGCTTAGATCTGATATATTATCTATACAACCGGTGTGCTAACCCCAAAAATGGTATTCAAGCTTTGTTTGAGGGTTTTGTGTGTTGATAGATTTACTCAAAAAAGGTTTTCTGATTGAGTGGGAGCTACAAAAATGGCAGAAGAAAACAAATAAAAGGTAGAGAAATTTGACGACCATAATTATCAATTATGGAAGATGTAAATTGAGGATTATCTGTATCAAAGAGATTTGTATTTACCGTTGGATGAGAAGTCTAGACCTACGAAGGTGAATGATGAAGAATGGAAGATTCTTGACTTAAAGGATTTAGGATCTATAAGATTGAGCCCGACAAAGATCCATGACTTCCAATATTACGAAGCAACTTCTACGGTAGACTTAATGAAATCTCTTGATAATTTATATGGAAAACCTAGTGCTTCAAATAAAGTTTATTTGGTGAAGAAACTATTTAGTTCTAAGATGCATGAAGGTGGATCTCGCACCTAGTCATTTGAATGATTTTTGATCTATTGTAAATTAGATAAAATTGGTTGCTATACCATTTGATGATGAAGTAAAATCACTTTTATTCTTATGTTTTTTGCTTGATAGTTGGGATAACTTGGTAATGACTATTAGTAATACAACATATGCTAATAATATTTTGAAGTTTGATGATGTGGTTAGTATAATCTTGAATGAAGAAATTTACAGAAGAGTAAAGAGGAATCATCATCCTGGAAATGATTTGAATGTAGAAAGAAGGGGTAGGCGAAGGAGAGAGATCAAAGAGTAAGAGTAACAGGAAATCAAAGTCAAGGGATAACATATCTAAATCCATAAGTAAGGGAATTACTTGTTGAAAATGTGGAAAGAAAGGACATGCAAAGAAAGATTGTTGGTTAAAGGACAAATAGAACCAACACCCAGACAAAGGTAAAGAAGCAAATCTTATTACATTAGAGGTAATGCAATATGCTCTTATTCTTTCTTTAGATAGTAGAATTGAATCATAGGTTTTATATTCAGAGCTTCTTTCTAGGCAACCCTAATAAGGGTTATTTCAGAAATTATGTCTAGGGCAATTTTGGGCATGTTTATTTGGGTGATGATGAACCTTGCAGTATTATTAGTAAAGGGAAGTTCATCTAAAATTGTAGAATGGAAATACATGGGTATTGAAAGATGTGAGGCATGTGCCAAGCCTCAGGAGGAATCTTATTTTTGCAGGGAAACTAGGTGAATCTGGTTGCATGGTTACTTTTATAGGAGACTCTTAGAAAGTCACCAAGGGTGATTTTGTTATGGAAAGAGGTAAGAAGGTAGGAACATTATATTTATCTACCTGTATTATTGATTCCTTTTCTGCATTATCTACTTTAGATTCAGATGCATGCATGTGGCATAATCGGTTGGGTCATATGAGTCAAAAAGGAATACAGATCTTAAAGGCTAAGGGTAAGTTATTAGATTTGAAAGATTTAGATCTTGATTTCTGTGAGCATTGTATTTTTGGAAAGTAAAAGAGAGTGAGATTTCTCAAAGTTGAGGAAACTAAGGAGTAGAAATTGGAGCTTTTACAATCGGATGTGTGGAGATTAGCTCGGTAGCTTCTCATGGAGGATCCCAATATTATGTTACTTTCATTGATAATGCTACAAGAAAGGTATGGGTTTATTGTATTAAACGTAAATATGATGTTTTTGAGACTTTTAAAAGATGGAAAGCCCTTGTTGAGAATGAATCAAATTCTAAGTTAAAGTGCCTTAGATCTGACAATGGTGGTGAATACTGTAGCAAGGCTTTCAATGATTATTGTTTAGTGAATGGGATACGTAGAGAAAGAACGGTTCCAAGAACACCATAGGAGAATGGTGTTGCAGAAAGAATGAACATGACAATCATGGAATGTGCTAGAAGTATGAGGATACATTTTGGATTTCCTTTGCAGTTTTGGGTAGAAGCAATTGATACAATGGTTTATTTGATTAATCAGGGCCTTCAAGTTCACTAGATGGAGGAATACCAGAGGAAGCTTGGACCGGAAAAGAGGTAGATCTTTCTTTTCTTAAATTTTTTGGTTCAGAAGATTTTGTGCATGTTGATAGGGAAAATAGGAAGAAGTTGGATGTAAAATCCAAGAGGTGCACTTTCATTGGTTATGGATCTGGTGATTTCAGTTTTCATTTTTGGGATTTAGAGAATTCTAAAATTATTAGGAGTCGTGATGTTGAATGGAATGAAAAGAGAATGTATAGGGATCAAATTTTTGTACCCAAGGATGAACTAGTTGAGAAGTTTGTGAATGAAAATGAACTCTTGGATTTAAAATAATTACCGACAGGGTTACACAGTAACCGGTGTCGGTTGACCCCTGACCGACACCGGTTAGATGAACTCGGTATCGATTCTGAGAGGATCCAACCCAAGATCGGGTTAGTAGAACCAACATCGGTTAGAGGTGACCGATGTCAGTCACTATCAGATTTGGATAGGAATGTCTAGGAGGTCCAGATTGAGCCTCCAGTACCCCAAACTCGTGTGAGAAGGTCACAAAGGGTAAGTAAACTTCTAGAAATATTTACACCTCTATTTTATTTATTATTGACTGATAATGGTGAACCAGAGAGATTTTAAGAAGTAATGCATGAAAAGACTCACGTTTAGTGGGAGCATGGAATGGATGAGGAGATGGACTCCTTGGAATAGAACCAGACTTGGGATTTGGTTAAGTTGCTAGAAGGTAAGAGAACATTGCAAAACAAGTGGGTTTACAAGATTAAGGAAGAAGAGGGTGGACATAAAAGGTACAAGGCAAGGCTTGTAGTAAAGGGATTTGCACAGAAAGTAGGTATTGACTTTGGTGAAATATTTTCTCCTATTATTAAGATGACTTCTATTCGTACTGTATTGAGTTTAGTTGCAGTAGAATATTTGCATTTAGAGAAACTAGATGTGAAGACGGCTTTCCTTCATGGTGATTTAGATGAAGAGATTTATATGCAGCAGCCGACTTGGGTATGAAGTCAAGGGTAAGGAGAAACTAGTGTGTAGGTTGAAAAAGAGCCTATATGGGCTCAAGCAAGCTCCAAGGAAATGGTACATGAGGTTTGATATTTTTATGCATGAACATGGTTACTTGAGATGTGAATCTGACCATTGTGTTTATTTCAAGAAGCTTGAAAATGGGAGCTATATTATTTTGTTACTGTATGTGGATGATATGCTTATTGCAGGATCTAGTATGTAGGACATTGGTGAGCTTAAGAGAAAGCTAGCTCACACATTTGCTATGAAGGATTTAGGTGCTTTGGGCATGCAAATTCATAGAGACAGGAAAAAAAAGAAATTTTATTTGTCTTAGGAGGATTATATCTACAAGGTGTTAGAAAGGTTCAACATGCAGAATGTAAAACCTGTTAGTACACCTATGGCTAGACACTTCAAATTAAGCAAAGATCAGTGTCCATCATCACATGAGGAGGTCAAATACATGACACAAGTACCATATGCTTTAACAAATTGGAAGTCTCTTGTATGATATGGTTTGTACTGCAATGCATATCACATTGCACAGCAATGGGAGTTGTGAGTAGATATATGGCTAATCTAAGTAAAGAGAATTGGAAAGTAGTCCAATGGATACTCAGGTATTTGAAAGGGACATCTAACATGTAATTATGATATGGAGGTTCGTATATTTCATTATGTGGTTATGTTGATTCAGGCATGGATGAAGATCTGGATGGTAGGAGGAGCACTCCTAGATATATTTTCATGTTAGGTGGAATGACAAAGTTAGCTAGATTTCAAGATTTTTAAATGTTGTGCCTTTGTCTACTACAGAGGCAGAGTATGTTGTAGCTACAGAGGCTAGCAAGGAGATGATATGGATGAGTAGGTTCATGGAAGAGTTGGGAAAGGAGCAAAGTGATTGTAAATTGTTCAATGATAGTTAGAGTGTAATTCATTTAGCAAAGAACTCAACATTTCATTCAAGAATGAAACACATTCAATTAAGGTATCACTTCATATGGTAGGTATTGGAGGATGGACAATTGAATCTGGAAAAGATTCATATGAGCAAGAACCTTATGGATATGCTAACGAAGCCATTAACAAAGGAGAAGTTGGAGCTACACTCCACTTTTGTTGGTCTTCGAGTTTGAGACTTGAAGAGGAAGAAACAAAGCTAAGGAAGAATCCAAGAATGACATTGTATAGGTATGGTGCAGTAATTAATCTCCAAGTGGGAGATTGTTGAGTTGTGGAGCTCAATTACTTTAGTTTAGCATGTAATGGAAACTTGTTGGAAAATACAATAACCGTCATTGGTTAAGGGGAACCGACATCGGTCACACAGACCGACATTGGTCGATTATGACCGGCATCATTCTCGTAAGGAGGAACCAATAGTGGTTAGGTCTAACCGGCATCGGTTACCTGTGTGAGGATGTTTTAATTAACTCTCGGAATTAGATCTATTTTTAGCATTAAAGTATATCTATTGATTGTAATTGCATGGCTAAGTGCCCTAAGTCTATAAATGACTATATAAGCATAAAATATAGGGTTTAGAAGATGATTAAAAATAATTAGAAAGAACTTGCTAAGGTTGGTGAGAGATAATCCTTGGTGATGAAGCAAAATCTTGAGAGAAAGAAAGTACTATACATCTAAGATGTGTGGAAGATTGTAAATCTTGTCAAAGCTTTGGATAATAGATTGACTTGTTTCTTGGTGGATGTAACCCACACTGGGTGAACCACATTAAATATGGTGTTGATTTATGTCTCTTGTTTTGTTTATTTCTTCTAGTAGAATATCCGCTTTTATTTGCATGTATGCTTAGATATGATATATTATCTGCATAACAACTGTGTGCTAACCATAACACATTTTGCATGCTTATGTTACTTTAAAAATCTCTCGTTTGATAAAAATAAGCTCCTTTTCATGTTTTGATATTATTTTAGCCTTCCCATACTCCAAAATTAGATTTTTGAATGAAAACATGAAGCTAAAAATAGATTTTTATCGTCCCATGTTGTGCGATTTTTCAATATTTTTATTTGACTTTCGTGACTTCTTTGACCGTTCATGGTTTTAGTTTTTTTCACACTCCAAAACTTTCTTTATGAGCTCCTAGACCTCTTAAGACCTTCACGAAGTTTTCTAGAACTACACATTCCTTTCTTTGTTTTCCTTTTTTACGACCTTCCGCAGTCATCTATGGACTTTACTAACCTTTTTGGCTTTGTTTAGACTTCCATAGTAATTCGTGGGTTTGCTTTGTTTTCTAAAGTTTCTTGTATCTTTTGTATACCTTTGTGAACCTTCATGGATTTTACTATACTTCGTGGGTTTCCTCAAACTTCCACGAGACTCATTTAGACCTTCACGAATTTTACCACCCTTAGAACACTAAAAACTAGTTTCCTTTTTCCATGACCCGCAAACTCCCGAAACTCAGAACAATGGAAATGAATTTCCTTTGTTTCATGGAATATAAATTCAAACTTCTCTAACTTCCTCCCTTTTTCTTTGCGTCTTTTCATGACTACTTTTCCGTGCATGGCGGCTTCTATTCTTTCCTCCCATACCTTGTTTTTTTGCTTTTTTCAACTTTACAAAATTTCTTTCTTCTCCAAGTTCAACTAAGTTTGGAACTTTTAATAACTTGTGAAAATAAGAATGGGGCTTATTTGGAAAAAGAAATGGAAACTTTTGAGGACATATGCCTACTAGATGTGAGTTCCAAAGAGCCTTGAAACATCCATTAGGCATGGAGTCATGTATATAATTTGAAACTTCTAAGATCAAATTATCTTCCACCCTTAACAAGCAAAATGAACCAACACTTGTGCATCCAAGGAATTTTTCAAATGATCACGGAAGGATTAGGTAAAGACACTCAATTAGTGATCATTACACAACAAAAAGAGGGAACCTCCAACAATAACAATAAAGGAAGGAAACATACTTTTTTTGGGAAATCATACATGATCCAAATGGAAACATGTAAATTATGCTCAAGCACTTATTTTGCAACAAGCAAACCAAAAAAGTTCACAATGCACACAAAGAAAGGAAATTAAAACAACAATGTGCATGAATCACTTGGAGGAAAGTAAAAACAATAACCTACTATATAAAAGGTTGAAACATTACCTCAATAAGAGAGTTCGAGGTGCATCTCATTAATCAGGATGGGTAACTCATCACCATTCAACTTGGAGAGATAAAAATCATTTTGTTGCTTGTAACTTGTAATCAGATATGACCCACTCTAAAAAGAGTCAAACTTAGTGTGTCTTCTAGGCTTGGTTCTTTCTTCATCCCATTTTAGCACAATGTCTCCCTCTCTGAATGTTCTTGCAACTGATTTCTTATCAAAGTATCTTTTCACTTGAGCTTGATGAAGCTCCATGGTAGCCATTGCATTATTTCTAACTTCTTCTAATTCCATTAACTCAACAAATATGATTTCCATTAGACCCTCCGTTATTTACATCTATTTCATGATATCTAGAGCTGACAATTCTTAATAAATAGGAAACCTCGCTTCTCTACCATAGAAAAACATGAAAGGATATTTTCTAATTGACCTCTCAGGATTAATTCTATCAGCTCATAAGGCTGATTTCAGTTTTTTGTGCCATGATATTTGATTTTCTGCCATATTTCTTTTGATGATTATGAGAAGGTTCTTGTCGGTTGACTCAACCAAGCCATTCCCTTAAGGATAATAATTGGAAGATGTTGATATATGAATTCCAAGCTTGACTACCCATATATTGATTCTTGTGCTAAGGAAAGATAATGCATTGTCTGATATAATTGTAGTAGGGACACCAAACCTTGTGACAAGACTTTCATAAAAGTCCAAAATTAAAGTTTCATTTGCTTCTTTCAAAGCAACTACTTCTATCCACCTTGTGAAATAATCTGTAGCTGTGAGAATCCATTTATGGCTTGCACTTGGAAGGTGGGTTAATCATGCCAATAAAATCCAAACCCCATTACATGAAAGGTTGATCTACTTGAATGGGTTGAAGTGCAAGAACACTGACTTTTATTTTCCTGTAAACATAGAAAAATTTGGACACTTCCTTACCCATGCATGAGCATATTTGAATAAATTTGGCCAATAATAGCCTACTCTCATGATCTTCAAGGCTATATCTCTTGGTGCAAAATGACCACCAGATAATCCTCCATGAAACTCTTCTAAAACATGCTCAATTTGATCTGAATCAACACATCTCAAAAGAATGCCATTTACATCCTTTCTAAACAAAATATTATCAACAAGAACGTAAGGAATGGATTGTAATATGAAATACCTCCTTTTTGTCTTATCCAAACCTTGTGGGCATTGTCCAATATGAAGAAAATGGATCATGTCATGAGTCCAACTCTGAGGTAATGAAGGAGTAGTTGTATCTTGACCATTTTGGAGCACTAAAACTTGATTTCTATCATCATGCAAATATGAAGCTAGTTTTTCACACAACCCTCTTCCTCTTACCAGTTTAGTAACCTTAATGTCAACATCATACTCCATAACTTTTTTAATCTAGCCTATTTTTTTCTTGTTCTATTACTTGCTCAAAATAAATTCTTTAAAACTTGGATGAGAAACCATTAAATGAATCTTGCTATTTGAAATGAAATGTATGATTTTTTAAAAGACTTGTAACGGCTAAAAGGACATGTTTTTCAACAAAATAATACTTTACCTCCAAATCCTCTAATACATGATTGAAAAAAGTAAGTGGTTGTTCCAACTTTTCATCATTTTGTTGTACCAACATGGTTGAGATTGTGTCAATTGCTCCAAAGGAATATAAAATGAAATATTTTCTATAATATGGATTAGTAAGCATTGGAGCTTGTGTAATAACATGTTTGACTGCTTCAAAATCATTCTTACCCTCTATTTTCTAACTAAAAACCATATTATTCTTCAACATAGAGGTCGGTGGCTTCATTAAGTTTGCAAAAAATTGGAATTAATATTCTGATAAAATTAATTCTACCCTGAAAAATTTGAAATGACTTCTTATGATTTGGAAAAGATAATGAAAAAACACTTTACCCTTTTTGGATTGATGGAAAGACCTTTCTTAAAGTCAATATGACCCAATAATTTACCTTCATGGAATGAAAATATGTATTTATTTGGATTGAGTGAAATGCCATACTACCCGCACCTTCAAACATGTGTCCGAGATGAACTAGATGACTGTAACATGCTTGGGAAATATAGTTATTTCATCCAAATAAACAAGAACAAAATTATTAATCAATCCTTGAAAAATGAAGTCCATTACACACTCAAATGTGGCTCATGCGTTTGACATTCTCGAATGGAATTTTTTATATGCATACTTGCCCCATTTCATGGCAAATGTTGTCTTGAATTGGTATAATCCTTGTACCATAGTATGATTATATCTAAAATAACCATCCAAGAGTGAAAACTATTTTGAGCCACTTACTATTTGTGAGATTTATTCCATTGATGGTAACAGATAATGATATTTTAAATACACCTTATTTAAATCTAAAAAATCCACACAAAAGTGTATTTATCCATTTTTCGTTCTCACGATGTTGGTTGAAACTTGTCTTGAAAAGAAGCAACATTTAGGGACAATAGTCCCTCCTCTTTATGGGAGAGGTTCCCTTATTGAACACACAAATAAACAAGCAAATCTACTTATTTACAAATGTACAAACTATCAATATTTTAATGAGGATTTTGATGCCTTAAATGTTTCCATCTCATAAGATTCTCAATACAGAAGAAAAAGGATGTAGAAGAATTAATGATTTAGAAAGTGAGGAAGGAAACACTTTCAGATATATAGATCTCATAATGATATCTTACTTATGCATGCATGAAAAATAAATCCTGAATCATACACATTTGAATACAAGACATCTATGCAATAGACATAAATTTCTAAGCATAACATCAACTAGAGGACACAAAGTTTCCTATTCAAACATATATAACCCACATGAATAAGATAGAAAGTAGAAATAGATATAACACAAGAAAATATAATAATAGAAATTCTTCTGTATTGATTGCAAATTCAGTGCTTCTACATCAAAACAACAAAATCAAACCCCCTCAAATGACCTAGAGATTTTTAAATAGCCCCAGTAGGCGAGTTAAAAATGAGTCTTTTCAGTTGCCTTTCTTTTAATCAAATATCTAATCAAATGTTTATATCACTAAGTTGGCCCCACTTAAATATTACATGACTACAACAAAAGGTGGCCAACTTAATAGAAATACATTAATTAAAAGAAAAGCCTAAGAGCTAGCCATTGGAGCACTTGAAGAGGTTGTCGCCAAAGTCTTCACTTTTAGTATTTGATTTCTAAACTTCACCAATATGCTTGCTATCTCCATACCCCGAGGAATAGTGGTGTTGGCAGTGGCATGAGTCCAACTTCCCAAACAGTCTTCCATGTCCTTACCAAACCCTGCATTGTCCAAGAATCCTTTATTGGCCTCTTTGATTGAAGTTTGCAGAGAAAAAATCTCTTCCATTTTATCCTTTGAAATAGTGTTTGATATGAAAAGATCCTCCTTGAAAAATGTTTTGAATTTTGCCTTGATTTCTTGGATAGTGTATTTCTCCTCATAATTTTCTTTGTGAAGCTAGCAATGAAGATCTTGGAATTCAGATATAATACAAGCTTGAAATGCTTCTCCTTTTGTAGCATGTTTCTTAGTTCATCAATTGCTTCATCAAGAACTTTCATCTTCCAATCAATGTTGAATACCCATTTCTTGGTCAAATTATTCTTCGGATCATCAAACACTTTGTTAGCCAAGAGAACTTACATATCTGTTTCACTCATGAGTTTGATGTCTTGAATACATTCAGTCCACATTTTCAATTCCCTGTCAAAATACTAAGTGTTGTAGTAAACTTCAACCATATACCAATGATTTGATCATATGCCTTGTAGGCTTCCTCAATAAAATTGATCCTAGTGACTAACATTTCTTCCACCACAACTTCTATAGTGTTTCCATATGCAACATGCTTATGGATGTCCTTAATGACTTTAAATTCTTCATTAGTGAGGATAGTAGGAGAAGGCATTACATTCAAAAGGATTGGATCAATCACCTTATCACTTGCTAGTAGAGATCTGATAAAATCAAAGAGAGTTTGTATATGTTCCTCAAGTTGCTCTTGAGACTATTTCCCCTTTTCTACTCTCTCAATCACTTTAGACATTGTTTCCTTTAAATTATGTACTTCACTCTCAGGGGTAGACTCTCCCAAAGGGATCCTTGTCAATTCCAAATCACTCAACACCAAATATTTCTCATCTTTATCCATTTTAGGCTTAGCAATCTCCAAAAATTGCTGGCCTTGAGAATCAGACACCAATCTAGAAGTAGTTCTTGCTTTCTTGGTAGGTGGAGCTGGAGTTGTTCCTAGGAGGGCAGCCACTGCATCAAATTTGGGAGCAACAATCTTAGATGAAGTCTTCCTTTTCTTACTATCCACAAATGGTTGAACCCAAGTGAAAGCAAAGTGCTAGAAGGAGGAACAATAGGCCCCAATGCTAGAGTGCTCATTGACCCTAAGGTCTATGCACTGACACTTCCAAAATAGATGTTTCAATGTTAGAGACAGTCATTCCTTTAACAGGAGTTTCTTGAACAGGTGGCTCTTAGATAACTAGTGTCTCAACTTCCAAAGTGTGATCCTTTTTCTTATCACCTTCTTCTTCTTCTTCTTCTTTCTCTATGCTACCTCCTTCAAGACTACTTTATTCATGCTCCTCTGTTTCCTTTTCATCATCATTATCATCACCATCTAGGTCTAAAATATATTCAATCTCGAGATGCTATTTCCAATTTTTTAGAGAGGGAAATTGCCTACTTTCTTCCTCAATTACTTCTACATTTTCATCTTTCCTAGTTTTCCCCTTTTTGATGCATACCAAAAGTTAAAGATTCAAGGGGAGAGGGATGGACTATGTATTTACCTCGGGGTCTTCTAGAAGAACTTATTTATGAGGAGTGGAGGCTTCTTGAGAGGAAGATCTTGACTTTCTTGCCTGTATATCCTCATTTTCTATCAAACACGTGATGCCCTTAAAACAACCCACTTGAGAACCATGAATAACCTAGGTTTAGTTAGAAAATTATGGAATAATTTTTTTGATTAGGAGTTCAAATTTTTAAAGACAATTAAATTCAATTGATAACTTTTCCCATTATAATAATTACTAATTCCACATTAAAAAGCAACAAGAGCAATAAGTCCACACCTAGCTCAAATCTCCCTAGGGATTAATTTAATTACTGATTACATTGACATTTTAGCTAAATATTTCCTGATTAGAAATATTAGGGTTAAGGGACCCAAAACAATTAAATACCCAAGGTATTTAATTCCACAAGATCAAGACAAGAGCAGGGTTTAATTGCAGTGAGAAAGGAATACATATTTAAAATCAACAGAGTAAGGTCTCACTTACCCACTCCCAGAACTTGATTAGGAGTGTCTACAACCAGGTTGCTAGGAAACAGACTACCACTAACAGATTTTGGAACAACTCAAATCCACAAGAACAAACTTCTCTTTTATTAACAATTCACAGAGGTCACAAGGCCCAAAACTTAGGGCTAGAAGTTTCAGTTAGGTTCAGGGAGTAATTTACCCCCATACCCACTCTCTAACATGCCCAGAGTTTCAACTAGATTTCTCTCATACTTAGCACTTCCAAAATTTCCCTAAACCATTCCCAATGGATAGGAAATTTTCTCACCTTTCCGGTGATATAAAGAAGTCCTCCTAACTCCTTACAGAACTCAAGATATGAGCGGGTGGAGTTTTTAGGTCAAATTTTCCCCTAGGGGACACGTGTCAAGAGGTGGGGAAAGCACCTTCAATGGGTTGGTGGGTCACAGAGCGGGGAGGAACTTGGCACATTTTTCCTTTTTTGGGTGCAAAAGCACAAAATGCATTCATGTGCCCGCGATCCCGGTGAGGGAGACATGTGTTGGGCCCATAATGTAGCTACCAAATCTTAAGGGCGTAGGCATGCACGGCCGAGGAAGTGCACATGTGAAGGCACGCAAGGTAGAGTTCAAAAGGGATTCTTGGAGAACCAAGGATGTGCACACTACATGAAGAATAATTCAGGACTTAGCTATTTTTGGCCTTTTGGACAAAACACATGAAGAATGTGTTTGTTCGGATAAGGTTCCACTTTCAGCGATAGGGTGTCCTGGAAGGAATATAACTTGCGATAAGAAGATCCAAAAAGCTAATCATGACATGAAGAGGCATGCATCTAGTTACAACCACACCTTGACACTTGGGGCCATATCCGAGGTTGTAGAAGAGTTTTCTAGAGCTCGATGCCTATTTCAATTGGAAAGAATAGAGACACAAGTGAGGTAGTGAAGCTCGTAGAAATTGCTTGTGAGAACTATGGGATAAAATGGGTAGATGATTCTAGGAAGGATGTAATGGGGAAATGGGGAATGAAAATTTTGTTTTATGAGCATACATATATAGATCCAGATATGGTGTATGACTGTGGTCTACCACTCTGTGATGTTTTGGAGTAATAATATGAATGAATATGATAAGGTTACCACTATGTTTATATTAAGATCTCCTTCCTGTATTATCTGCATGTTTCCACTATGCTTTTGATCTCGTATAATCATGGATCTTACTTGAATGTTAAGTCTTATTTTGGATTTACAACTTCCTAGTTCTATTAATTCTGTTGCACGCTTTGTTTCTATTATGACTGAAGGGGTGTAGAAGCCGTCTGAGCTCTATAGCTTCTTCATGTCTGTTAAATCACTAAGTTAGAATCATGAATTATGCCTTCCACTGAACTCACATAAAAGAGAGATTTGGCTCCCTTTTGCACGCCTTGGGTGAGCGCCCAGCGCCCACTGGGTGATAGGCTAGTGCGTAAGAGGTTACCTTGTTCTTGGTGGGGTGTAAAAATGACTACATCTTGGTTCCGTTGTTGAGACCTCTTTTTGAAGTTGTAGTTGAACATGGCATACTTCATGATTTGTGCAAAAAGTGATGGTGGAGTACTTAACACTTGAAGGTGTTGAAGATTGGTTTAAAAGCACGGAGGATGAATTCATTCGAGATTCAATACTTGGACCTAGGTTTGACACGTGAAGATGGGTGGAGGAAACTCTTTATCATGAGTTATATGAAACCTTCTTTTGCTGTTTCCCAGTAGAGTTATTTGAAAGGATCTTGGCTTATACATCTAGATTGAGGTGGTATTATAAGTCACACCCTTGGACCCAAGAAACATATAAGAACTTGTAAGATGCTGATCTAACATGGACCCATGCTATAGATCATTAGTGGAAGGGAGTATTGACTAGATACACTTTGGAATACACCATTTCCATGTATTCTTGTCCAGAAGTTGCTTAGTTTGAGTTTTTGCGGGAGCCCAAAGGATCATTTTTGCATGCTATCCCCCTTGCAATCAAAATCTTGATGGTAACTTTTATCCAAAATGTGCCCCCTGCTCATTTTGTGGCTAACTCCCTTTCATCTTTCCTTCTCTTGTGCATCAGACATAATATTTTACTTTTCAGGCACTCAAAACCTTCTGGAAATGACACCATTGGATAGAGCTCTTTCTTAGCTTTCCAGAAAGGTAAAGTTTTCCTCCTAACTCCATGTATTTTTGAAGTTATGGCTCGACGGAGTTTTTTGGGAAAAGTTTCCCCTGAAAGGCCCACGGCCAATGAGATGCCGCCACGTGGCACCTAGAGTGGTGGAGCGCGGGAAATTTTGGAAAATTTTCCAAATGACCAAAAAGGTGCAAAAATTCAAATTTTTGCCCGTCAACCTGATTTGGCCCTGTTTTGCTCTAAAACTTCAAATGGCCATATCTTTCGATCCAGAGCTCAGTTTTTCACGTTCTTTATATAAATGGAAAGATGGTGAAATTATCTACAAGATTCTAGGGTCAATTTTGCATTTTGATGGAGTTTGGAGAGATAAAATTGAAAAACATCTCTGGCACGTGGTGATGAGCAAAAATGATGTTTCAACCACCGTTTTTAATGAAGAATGGCTCGCATTCTCTCCCAAAGATGGTTAAAAATGTCAGGGAATGGGTCATAAGGATGCCCATGCTATTTTGAATGCATTTTGGTCAATGATTGAACCTCTCCCATGTTTTCCCGTGTTTCTCTCTCCTGGGCTTGTCCCTTGCACTGTAAAAGCTAGATTTGGCTCATTTTCAAAGTGTGGAACATTCTTTGTGTATTGTAGGTCCCCTTTCTCACCTTGGAAGTGATTTTGGTGGAATATCAGACCTTTTCTAAGAGCTATAACTTTATTTTGCCTCTCAGGTGTTGTAATGCAAGTGATTTTGATGATTAAAATAACAATACAGCCTCTGTGATTAGTTTTCATCCTCTGCCTGTGTTGTTTGGTTAATTTCTGATCCTTCATTACAATTATCAGTTTGTGCATGAGGTTATTTGTTACATTTTTATGGACTGTGTCAATCTACGATAAAAATGCTCACCACTCCTTTGGTGCATCACCTATTAGCATTAGTTTTAGCTTTTTTGCATTCTCTATCTCTGTCTCCTTTGGAATTTAGGGTAGGGTTAGGAATATAGACCTCTGCAACTTGTAAGTGATAAATCTGACCAGAGGAATTGAGGAACCAACCTCTAAACTAGAGATTCCTTTCTCATTTTGCAAGTCCCACACTTGGGGAAAGGATTCAATGTTGTGCAATCACACTGGATGCTAGTATGATCAAACTAGAAATCTGATCAATATCCAGGGGGTGCTGCTGATTTGCCACAACAGTTTTGGCATGCCCAGTGGGACATAGAAGTCTTCATCTTCATTGCAACAAAATTGATGTGCATTTTTTGCAAGTTTCTTGCTTTAAAAGAGCTATAAATTACACATCTGGTGACTCCAAGGAAGAAGAATCAGCTGGTTTTAGCAATGCAGACCTGAAAAATCATGAGAAGAATCACTACAAGGTCAAGAGCTAGAGAAGAAGAGGTGTTGTTTGAATATCTACAATTATCTCCAAGAATAAGGCAAAGTGGGAGGAGAATCCAAAGGTCTCCATCTCCACCAAATAGAACTCTCTCAACTCCTCCACCTGGTAGGCCTTTCATTCAATCAACAAGGGTTCTAAGGCCAATCAGAATGGCACAAAACAACCCCTATGTCAATTTCACTGGCAACATCCCACTTGCTCTCAATGCACAAAATCCAATCCCATTAAGCATTGAAGAACATTCCATACTTCACTGGAGAAAATTAGACCACTCCTGGTGATCATGTTAAGGATATTGCTAATATTTGTGTAATCCATGAGATCAATGAGATGCAAGTTACTGTCAAACTGCTGGCATCTTTATTCAAAGGGAAAGCTTTGTAATGGTTCAGGAGTCTTGCCTCAGGTTCTATTCAAAATTGGAATCAGCTATGTATAGCCCTCCATGAGTAGTTTGGGGAAAAGGGAGACAACTTGTCCCTTTTGGAGCAGCTGACAACTATCAAAAGAACTCCCAATGAGCAACTGACTGATTTTAATTTCAGATTTCAAAGGACTTGGGGGAGAATTCTAGTGGCAGTCAGGCCAACAGCAAAAGGTGATTTTCTTTATTACCTTAAAGCTTTAAATTCTGATATTTCTATGTTAATTCAGTCCATGGGAGGCACAACTATCCCCATTGCTTATAACATTGCCGTTAGAGCTGAAAATTATTTGATTCAAGCTAGCAAGCTGGCTCCTAGGCCTCCAATGCCATTATTTCCAAGTTTAGAGAGCCCAAGTACCAGCCAAGTGCCTAATTTAGCTTCTATTCCCACTCCTAGAAATTATAATTCAAGTGAAGCTTCCACTTCATCTTCTAGTGCCTCAAATGAACTTCAAGAAGTCATGAAGTAATTGCAAAATCTAGGTAATGAGCTGGTTACACTCAAAAGGTAGCAAGCTCAAGGTTTTAGACCTTCCTTCCAGCCTCAAGCTCAGCCTAACAGGCAGCCATATCAACCCCAAAGACCACCCAATCCAGCTACAAACCTAAATCAAGCAAGGCCTCCTGCCAACAGACCATTTCAGCCCTATAATCCCAATGCTACATCTACCTCTAAAGCATTAGTGCCAGTACAAAACAATATGGCTCAAGAGTATGATTGGTGTTTCCCATGCAATGAACCTCATAACCAGTCCATGTGCTTCAACGGTGCCTTGAATCAAGCATTAATGGTGACAACAACTAGTGTGGAGGGTGAAGGTAGTCAAAGAAATGACCAGCAACAAGAAACATTCTAGCAGCAATCAGCTCCAAATGATACCACACTTGTAAACTGGCAGGCAGAAGATTTTTGTGGCATGAACCAGACAGTTTCCCAAAGTGTCATACAACAAAAGGTCAAAGAGGAGAAATTTGGGTGAAAAACAACCATTGGCCCCAAGTAATTTACGACCTTCATCCTCCACAAACTATTGGCAAGCAAAATGCAATCCCAAGCACACAAGGACTACCTAAAAACAGTTTCTACGCCAACTCAAATGCCAGTTGTTGCTGCCCATATACAAGGGATGAATGTGCAGGCTAAGGGACAGCAAAAGGATACTTCATCCCCATTCAATATCATTGATCAGATGAAGAAGACAAATGTAAACATATCAATGTGGGAATCACTATCTATCCCAGGCCAAAGAGATTTGCTACAAGCTGCCATGAAGGACTGGTCAACTTCAAATCAACAAGTCCAAATGCAAGAGAAGGTGCTCACAAATGTTGCCCAGCCTGAGGGGAATCATGGAGGACAACAAGGTAAGATGTTGAAGCCCCCTCCATTCTATGTTTCATTGATCATTGGGAACCAATTAGTACATAATTGCATGATTGATTCCGGGGCAAGTAGTTCAGTAATGCCCAAGCAAATAGCTGATCAGTTGGGAATTTAGTATGAAACCATATCCAAAGGGGTGGTACAATTGGATGGGACAGTAGTAACAACAGTTGGAGTGATTAAAAACTTGAGTCTTACTTTGCATGCCTGTCCCAATGTGGTTGTTTTGCAAGATGTCTTAGTAATAGACCTTCCACCACTCTTTTCCCTATGTTTGTCAAGGGATTTCACAACTAAGATTGGAGGTTACTTGTCTGCTGATTGGTCACACATGCTGTTCAGAACAAGATATGGAACCAAAGCCACAATCAGGTCTGAACCTATTGCAAACTTTCACATTGAGCCTTACACTCCAAGTCAGATCAATACCAATTGTTCAACATTTGATCAAGAAGATTATCCAAGCATTGATGAAGCTGACACCAAGGTAGGAAGCATCCCAGATTTGACTCTTGATGAATGGGAAAGCAAGGTACATGATTTTGATCCTTATCAAGAAATAGAATAATGAGTTAGGAGTCTATTACATGCATGAAGAAAATCAACCTATTCCCTAAGCATCACCAAGCCGGACCACAAGGATGACAATGAGGTATGGTAGTTGTTTTTGATGGATCAAGGAGTAGACAAGGTGCGGGAGGGGGGGAGCCATGCTAGTTTCACCTCAAGGAGTTAAGTATTATTCATCTTTTAGATTTCAGTTTGCATGCTCTAACAACACTGCTGAATATGAAGCCTTGGTGCAAGGACTGCATTGGGCAATCAAGAGAGGGATAAAGAACTTGCAAGTCTTTGGTGACAGTGAGTTGATTGTCAACCAAGTTAAGGGGCAACATGCTGTCAAGAATAATCTGCTCAAGTGCTACAAGAACAGGGTGTGGGACCTCATTGAAGATTTTGAGGGCTTTAGCATAAAATCCATTCCTAGAAAAGAGAACCAAGCTGCTGACAGGCTTGCAGCAGTTGGGGCAGCCTTTGACATTGTGGAGAGCATTCAAAAGGACAAGGTACAGCCAAACATCCATGTGATTGTGAGGCCTTCAGTGCCGGACAACAATGTAAGTTGGCAAGTATTTGAAAATGATCAGCAAATCATCCATTTCTTGCAAGAAGAGGCTGAGTTCTCAGCCAAAAATCAGGAAAAGTTGGAGCAGCAGTATGGTGACCAGTGGTGCAGCTGAGAACCAACAAACTACCAAAGGGGCTTATTACTTTGGAGTCCATTTTCAATCCTAATGATCAGTTTAGGAAGGAGAAAGCAAACATCCAAGTGAAGGAAGAAGATTCAGTGTCCATCTTGGTAGGAGAAGGTAAATCACTCCAAGTTGGCAAGATGACAACTGAGCAAGAAAGGTATGTGTTGTTGCAAATCAGCGGCCCTTCAGAATGTTGATCAAATTTTTAGTTTGATCATTCTAAGCATCCAGTGTGATTGCACAACATTGAATCCTCTTCCCAAGTGTGGGACTTGCAAAATGGAAGAGGAATCTCTAGATTAGAGGTTGGTTCCTCAACTCCTCTGATCAGCTATTTCACTTGCACAATTGTAGAGGTTTAAACTCCTAAATCTACTCTAAATTCCAAAGGAGACAGAGATAGAGAATGCAAAAAGAAAGAACTAATGCTAATAGGTGATGCACCAAAGGAGTTGTAGACACCTGATGCTGCATGAAATACATAATCCACAAGGAAACACAACACAAAACATGCACAAATGCTCAAAATGTAATGAAAGATCAAGAAAGCAATGATAGATATATGAAAGGATTGAGGGATTTTAATCACAGAACATATATCAACATCTCGATCCAATACAGTACATTACAAAGTGATCCGAGGCAAGAAAAGGTGCTGCATTACATGGAAAGGTAAAATTTCTTCACAAATTCTACCAAGGAGGAAGAAAAAGGAAGTTGCAGAGCTGAAAAAGTGTCTCTCTTTGCAAAAATGAACTCATTCTGGCTTTTACAGTGCAAACCACGACCCCAGGAGAGAGAAATGTGGGAAAACATGCAAGGGGTTCAACCATTGACCAAAATGCCATCAAAATAGCATGGGTGACCTGACAGACCCATTCCCTGACATTTTTAACCATGCTGGGAGAAAATGCGAGCCATTCTTCATTAAAATCGGTGGTTGAAACGTCATTTCTGTTCATGACCACGTGCCAGAAGTGTTTTTGATTTTATCTCTCCAAACTCCACCAAAATGCAAAATTGACCCCGAAATCTTGTAGAGAATTTCACCATCTTTCCATTGATATAAAGAACGTGAAAACCGAGCTCTGGATCGAAAGATATGGTGATTTGAAGTTTTAGGGCAAAACAGGGCCAAATCGGGTCGGTGGGGAAAACAGGGCCAAGTCTTTGGACACGTGGCACGTCCTGATTGGCTGCGGGCCTTCTAGGGAAAATTTCCCACAAAAACTCTGCCGAGCCATAACTTCAAAAATACATGGAGTTAGGAGGAAAACTTTACCTTTCTGGAAAGATGAGAAAGAGCTCTATCCAATGGTGTCATTTCCGTAAAGGTTTTGAGTGCCTAAAAGAAAAATTTTGTGGACTCGAGGCACAAGAGAAGGAAAGATGAAAGGGAGTTAGCCACAAAATCAGTAGGGGGCACATTCTGGATAACAATTTTGGAAACTCAGAGGGGTCATCTACCTGCTGGATGAAGTTACCAGTTGCCTGAAGCATCGATTGGGCATGGAGTCATGAGTTGTAGCCTGCAAACTGATCTGAACTTTGAAAACCTCCTCTTTGAGCCACTTGGAAACCCACTGAAATGGACTGCAAGAGAAAAACCAGCACCACAAAAACTATGTACAAAACTAAAGGTCATACATGCTCCAAAATGGAACATGCAGAGTGTGCACAAGCACTTCTTTTACTGAAAGCAAACCTACCTACTCTACCCTAATGGAAACAAAGGTGAGCTAAACAAACCCTGCAACTAGTTGTGCAAAATAGCTTCCTTTCTTCAAAATTGGCAACCATGCAACTAATTTGGCATTGAACATGGCTGATTGGATGAATGGAAAATCAACAAGAAGCTGGTCTTCCACCCAAATCATCAAGGTATCAGCTGAAGGCAAATTCCATACCTCTTTTAGTTGTTCTGCATTTGGATTGGAGAGGTATGACAACTGATCCTTGGTTCCTTATAGCTCATCCTCATGCTTAGGAGCAAGCATGACTGGTTGTGACTTCTCCTTTGACTCCAATGAAGTCAAATACCTTATTGGGCAAGGTATGATCCATTTGATATGCCCATAGCTCTGATTTTCAACTCCAAAAATGGAGTCTTCTTGTAGACCTTCATGAATGGATGATGTGGAAGCAATGGTAGAACCTTTCTGCCCTTTCTCTTCTTCCAATGAAGAACATGAAAGATTAAAATCTTCCAATCTTAGTTCCAAAGAGCTGCTATAAGATGCAAGCTGCTGCAAATGAATGCTCTCCTTCATGACAACAGGCTCAAGTATTTGGGACGTGGAAGATGAAAGAGAGAATGGTGGAAACTCAACTAGTTCTTCTTCATCAAAACAGTCCTCCAAATCTGACAGATACACTACCTCATTGTTGTCCTGATGCAAATGCTCAACTTCCTCCATAGTGTCCTCTTGATCTGTAACTTGATCATCATGGTTTCTTTCATCCTCCAACATTGAGTTTGAGAGATCAAACTCTTCTTCAGCACTAGAACATGAGAGGGATGAAGTAGAAAGAAGAACTGAAGGTTCTCTTGTAGCCTGCCTTGTGTTCAAAGCCCTTGGATCTGCACTTTTCTTCTTCACAGCTAGAATGTGCTCCTCTTCTTTTGCATTTGGAGTGGCTTCTCCCTCCTCTACTACTTGAAGGCAATCTTGCTCTTGATAGAACTCTTCTTCTAGCATGAAGTTTGTCAAGTCAAACTCTTCAATCTGCTGCTCTAGAGGACAAGTTGGGACTGCAAGATCTTCTTCTGAGCTTTCTTCCTCCATGGCTGATTGTGTAACTTGAATTGACATTCCCTTCAAATAGAGTGCCAACATGGACACTACTTTCTGAGCAAACTAACTGCTGGTCTACTTCTTCTTTTTGCTCTTCTTCTGCTGTCACAAAATCAGTCCTAACCACTACTTGTTCTCCAACTCCAACCTCTTCTGAAGGCTTAACCATCAAGGGGATCTTTTTCATCCCAAATTTAAGAGCCCAACTCTTCAGACTTTGAATTTCTTTATCTTTGTTTGGCTTTTCTTTTTGCTGTTGTTTTCCTTGACTAGAATTCTAATTTTTATCCTCCCAACATGGATTTGGGAATGTAAGAGGAGAAGTGGATTGTAACTCAATTGATTTTGTAATTTTTTGTGGTGGTGGAGGAGGTAGAAACTCTTGTTTCTTTGGAGGGAATGGCTGTTTGGAAGGGAAAAGGACAGAAGAATTGAGATGGGGTGGAAGACTAGGGAATGGGAAATGGATTCAACTCCTGGGGCAGCATTGACTGGATTTAGAATTTGAAATTCCAAATGAGATGATGCTACTTGAGTAATGGGAAGAGAAAAACCAGATGATGGTGTAGAACTTACCCATTGACAAGGTTGTTCAACACCAAGTGTATAGGCCTCTATTTCTACTATCCATTGTGCAAGTTGGGGCAGCATCTTCATCATAAAGTCCAGCTTCTCCTGAGGGCTGAAGTGTCTTGGAAAAGGGCCTCCCCATGGACAAGGAGTCCTGCAACTAATTTTGAAAGCCTTCATTTGAGCTGCTGCTCTTGATTGCACCATCTTTGCCTCCATCTTTTGGATTTTTTCACAAAATCTACATCTTCCATTTGATTGTCTTCATTGCAGCGCACCCTTGTTCTTGATGTGCTTCACAACCAAACTGACTTTGGGTAGATATGCTGCTCATATGGGTAGATATGCTGATTTTGAAAGTGCCTCCAAAGAAAAGAATGAGACTGAATCTTTAACAGAACACACCAACCCAGATGTCAAAGATAAAGTGGAAGACCTCTAAGCTCCCACCGGCGTGCCAAAATTGTTGTTGCAAATCAGCAGCACCCCCTGAATGTTGATCAAATTTTTAGTTTGATCATTCTAAGCATCCAGTGTGATTGCACAACATTGAATCCTCTTCCCAAGTGTGGGACTTACAAAATGGAAGAGGAATCTCTAGATTAGAGGCTGGTTCCTCAACTCCTCTGATCAGCTATTTCACTTGCACAATTGTAGAGGTTTAAACTCCTAAATCTACTCTAAATTCCAAAGGAGACAGAGATAGAGAATGCAAAAAGAAAGAACTAATGCTAATAGGTGATGCACCAAAGGAGTTGTAGACACCTGATGCTGCATGAAATACATAATCCACAAGGAAACACAACACAAAACATGCACAAATGCTCAAAATGTAATGAAAGATCAAGAAAGCAATGATAGATATATGAAAGGATTGAGGGATTTTAATCACAGAACATATATCAACATCTCAGATCCAATATAGTACATTACAGTGATCCATAGGGAAGAAAAGGTGCTGCATTACATGGAAAGGTAAAATTTCTTCACAAATTCTACCAAGGAGGAAGAAAAAGGAAGTTGCAGAGCTAAAAAGTGTCTCTCTTTGCAAAAATGAACTCATTCTGGCTTTTACAGTGCAAACCACGACCCCAGGAGAGAGAAAATGTGGAAAACATGCAAGGGGTTCAACCATTGACCAAAATGCCATCAAAATAGCATGGGTGACCTGACAGACCCATTCCCTGACATTTTTAACCATGCTGGGAGAAAATGCGAGCCATTCTTCATTAAAATCGGTGGTTGAAACGTCATTTCTGTTCATGACCATGTGCCAGAAGTGTTTTTGATTTTCTCTCTCCAAACTCCACCAAAATATAAAATTGACCCCGAAATCTTGTAGAGAATTTCACCATCTTTCCATTGATATAAAGAACGTGAAAAACTGAGCTCTGGATCAAAAGATATGGTGATTTGAAGTTTTAGGGAAAAACAGGGCCAAATCGGGTCGGTGGGGAAAATAGGGCCAAGTCTTTGGACACGTGGCACGTCCTGATTGGCTGCGGGCCTTCTAGGGGAAAATTTCCCACAAAAACTCTGCCGAGCCATAACTTCAAAAATACATGGAGTTAGGAGGAAAACTTTACCTTTCTGGAAAGCTGAGAAAGAGCTCTATCCAATGGTGTCATTTCCAGAAGGTTTTGAGTGCCTGAAAAGCAAAATTTTGTGACTGAGGCACAAGAGAAGGAAAGATGAAAGGGAGTTAGCCACAAAATCAGTAGGGGGCACATTCTAGATAATAGTATGAGTTTATACAACTTTTTCAAGAATTCCCACTGATGTGTTTGCTTGGAGCTATGAAGATTTGAAAGGTTTCAATCCCGAGTTAGCTCAACACACCATTGAATTGGATCCAAATACTAAGCCCATCGAGGCATAAACAAAGGCGATCAACCCCCGATGGAGCCTCTCATGAGAAAATAATTGAATAATTTGATAGAATCAAGAATCATATTCCCTATCAAGAATTCTAGTTGGGTTGCCAACTTGGTTCTAGTCAGAAAGAAGAGTGGGGAAATCAGATTGTGTGTTGACTTCAGAGATTTGAATAGAGCATCTCTCAAGGATCATTATCCACTTCCTTCCATGGAGCAGATTTTACAAGTTGTTGCTGGCCCCGAGAGGTTTTCACTACTTGATGGCTATTCGGGTATAATTAGATTATGGTGAAGGAAGAAGATCAAGTTCAAGATAGCCTTTACAACTAAATGGGGAACTTATGCATACAGGAAAATGCCATTTGGGCTGTCCAACGCCGAGCTACCTTCCAAAGAGCAATGGACATGGCGTTCAAAGGTTTGATTAACAACATAGTGCTGATATATCTTGATGATATCACTGTTTTTTCAAAAAATATAGCAGACCACCTCTCTCATTTGAGACAAGTGTTCCAAAGGTGCAGAAGATTTGGAGTCTCCTTGAATCCTAAAAAATGTATTTTCTTAGCTCATGAAGGAAAGCTCCTTGGTCACATTGTCTCCAAAGAAGGATTAGCAATTGATCTAGAAAGAGTTGAAGCCATAAGAGCACTACCATTGCCAAGCCACAAGAAGGCCCTCCAGAGTTTCTTGGGGAGAATAAATTTTGTTCGAGGTTTGTCCCAGATTTTGCAGCCCTTGTCAAGCCCATCACCAAGATGTTAAAGAAAAGCATGGCTTTCAAATGGATAGCAGAAGGCAAGGAGAGTTTTGAAGCAACCAAAGAAGCCATCTCTCAAGCCCTAGCTCTCATCAACCCGGATTTCTCCAAGGATTTCATCCTCTATGCATTTGGGGGTGATGATACTATCTCTGTAATTTTGGTACAACAGAACAAGGACAATGATGAGCAGCCAATTGCTTTCTTCAGCCAAATCCTGGAGGACTATGAGGTGAGATATTCTTTCATTGAGAAGCATGTTCTTTTAGTAATCAGGAGCTTGAAGAAATTCAAGCATCTAGTTTCAAACAATAAGGTCCAATTGCTGGTTTCTCATGTGGGAGTTAAAGACTTCCTCCTCAACAAAGACTTGAATGAAAAGAGAGCAGGTTGGATTACTCATGTCATGGAGTATGACATAGAGATCAAGGTCACCAAGTTGGTTAGAGGAAAAGGACTATGTGAGCAGCTGATTTTGAGCAAGAAAAAGGAAGCATGCAATGAGAAAGAAACTATTTTGAAATTGCAAAGGAAGCACTCAAGAGGAAAATAATGGTGTCCCCACTCCTTGCTAGACCCAAAGTATAATGCACTTCCTAAGCACAGGCCTATGCCCTCCAGAGATGAACAAGACCCAAAGAAGACACTTAAGATTGCAGGCTGTCCCATATGCCCTTGTTGATGGTGTCTTGTTCAAAAGAGATGTGAATGGAGTACTGCTGAGATGCATTGGTACAAATCATATTCATAGGATGTTGGAAGAGTTCCATGGTGGACCAGATGGTGGTCATTTTTCACCAAGAGTGACAGCTCTAAAGATCATGAGGGTTGGCTATTATTGGCCCAAGATTTTCAATGATTGTTATGCATGGATCAAGAGGTGCAAGAATTGTGCATTCTTCACAGGTAAAGAGAGGCTAGCTGCCCTTCCATTGCATCCAATTTCAGTTGACCAGCCATTCATGCAATGGGGTTTAGACTTCATTGGAGTCATTAATCCCAATTCAAGCCAAGGGCACAAGTGGATTTTAACAACCACAGATTACTTCACTAAGTGGACTGAAGTAGTAGCACTCAAGGAAGAAAATGAATCTAGCATCCTAGACTTCTATGAGGGAATAACAACCAGATTTGGTTTACCTGCTACAATAATATCAAATAATGCATTGGCATTCATCGGGTCCAAGGTGATTAAATGGGCTATCAAGAACGAGATCTACCTAAGTACTTCATCAAACTATTACCCCGGGGTAATGTCCAGTCTGAATCTACAAACAAGAACTTGTTGAGGATCATTAAGAGGACTCTTGATGAAAATCAGAGGTCTTGGCATACTAAATTGAAATCAGATTTATGGGCTGATAGGATAACTCCTAAAAGATCTACAGGTAACTCTCCATTTAGGATTGTTTATGGGAGAGAGGCAATTTTTCCCATATCACTTGAGTTGCCAACATTGGAACTCATGAAACAGTTGGAGTTGTTGGAGTTTGAGCCCATGGAAGTTAGATATGCAAAATTGATGGAGCTCCAAGAAATCGTGAATCGGGCATCCTAAGTAATGGAGAAGGATCAGCTTTGATAAAGAAGACCTTTGATAGAAAGGCCAAGAATAGACCCTTCCAAGTTGGAGATCTAGTGTTAAAATGGGATGCGAGACAGAGAAAAAGTCAAGAAGGCATTCAAAATTTTATGCCATTTGGAGTGGCCCATACATGGTCACAAAGTGTAAGGACAACAATGCCTTCTAATTATCTTCATTGGATGGCGAAGAACTGCAGATTCCAGTTAATGGGATCCATCTAAAGCATTGCTACTAAAGGGAAATTATCCACCTTGTAAATATTAGCTTAGGTTTTCATTCCTCCAAGTGCTTGTGCACATTGTTTTGCTGTAGGTTAGTTTTGCTTTCCCTAAGTGCTTTGGCACAGGCTTGTTGTTCATAGGAATGTGTTTACAGGCCTTGCTCCATCAGGTGATATTCCATGTTCCTCCTTGCAATGTTCTAGTCAGTTGGGGTATCAGATAGAAAATCAGGTGACTCCATGCCCAATGGATTGCTTCAGTAACTGGTAACTTCATCCAGCAGGCAAATGACCCCTCTGAGTCGCCAAAATTGTTATCCAAAATGTGCCCCCTGCTAATTTTGTGGCTAAATCCCTTTCATCTTTCCTTCTCTTGTGCCTCAGACATAATATTTTTATTTTCAGGCACTCAAAACCTTTTGGAAATGACACCATTGGATAGAGCTCTTTCTCACTTTCTAGAAAGGTAAAGGTTTCCTCCTAACTCCATGTATTTTTGAAGTTATGGCTCAGCGGAGTTTTTTGGGAAAAGTTTCCCCTGAAAGGCCCACGGCCAATGAGATGCCGCCATGTGGCACCTAGAGTGGCATAGCGTGGAGAAATTTTGGAAAATTTTCCAAATGACCAAAAAGGTGCAAAAATTCGAATTTGTGCCCGCCAACCCGATTTGGCCTGTTTTGCCCTAAAACTTCAAATGGCCATATCTTTTGATCCGAGCTCGGTTTTTCACGTTCTTTATATCAATGGAAAGATGGTGAAATTATCTACAATATTATAGGGTAAATTTTTCATTTTTATGGAGTTTTGAGAGAGAAAATTGAAAAATGTCTCTGGCACGTGGTGATGAGCAGAAATGACGTTTCAACCACTATTTTTAATGAAGAATGGCTCGCATTCTCTCCCAGCATGGTTAAAAATGTCTAGGAATGGGTCTGTAAGGATGCCCATGCTATTTTGAATGCATTTTGGTCAATGATTGAACCTTTCCCACGTTTTCTTGTGTTTCTCTCTCCCGGGCTTGTCCTCTTGCACCGTAAAAAGCCGATTTGGCTCATTTTCAAAGTGTGGAACATTCTTTGTGTATCACAGTCCCCTTTCTCACCTTGGAAGTGATTTTGGTGGAATATCGACCTTTTCTAAGAGTTGTAACTTTATTTTACCTCTCGGGTGTTGTAATGCAAGTGATTTTGATGATTAAAAGAACAATACAGCCTCTGTGATTAGTTTTCATCCTCTGCTGTGTTTTTGGTTAATTTCGATCCTTCATTATAATTGTCAATTTGTGCATGAGGTTATTTGTTACATTTTTATGGACTGTGTCAATCTGCAGAAGTAAAAAATGCTCACCACTCCTTTGGTGCATCACCTATTAGCATTAGTTTTAGCTTTTTTGCATTCTCTATCTCTGTCTCCTTTGGAATTTAGGGTAGGGTTAGGAATATAGACCTCTGCAACTTGTAAGTGATAAATCTGACCAGAGGAATTGAGGAACCAACCTCTAAACTGGAGATTCCTTTCTCATTTTGCAAGTCCCACACTTAGGGAAAGGATTCAATGTTGTGCAATGACACTGGATGCTAGTATGATCAAACTAGAAATCTGATCAACATCCGGGGGTCTTTGCTAATTTGCCACAACAAGAACCATGGGTTTAGAGGCATTTCCTATGGCCGGCTAAACCACTATGAGTGCTTGGTGAGGAAGCCAGGTTGGGGAAAGATGGCTGATATAACGAATGAGAAAGAAAGGAAGGAGAGGTGGCTCAAGTATAATGAAGCACGTGAAAATGAGATCAATAGATAGTGCGGGATTACAAGTGGGTTATGTAGCCAGACATGGTGGAAAGGAGTTGAGGTTCACGCGGAGGATGTGGAACCTGAACAGTCTGTGATACCCCATCTTGGTAAGCGTGGAGAGAAAACCTTGTGGCTTCTGATGAGAGTCCATCACGTAGAGAAAGAAGAGTCATTGGCGTGCATCTGACCCCACATAGTGACCAAACCTTGGTGCTTGGTTTGTTTGAATGAGGGAAAAGTACAGTTGATCCATTTGATATCAATAGAAGCAATTGATCGGCACCTTAAGGTACAACTTCTCATTTGGGACTTCTATGGCTTCACACACTATTCTAGTATTTGGTGGAATGTTTGGAAAAGGCACATATCTAGCTGGTTTTGGAAGCGCGTTAGGAAGTGGTGGAGGAAATACGACTGGGAGTGGCACTAGTTCACAAAATTTCGGTGCACAATTCAGTGGAACGATCGGGAGCATTCGACACAACAAACACGGGCCTTGTACCTAACACAGGAGGATCTGGAGGTGGAAGTGGTGGAGCTAGTGGCTCAGGATCTAGTGGATCCGGTGGAGGAGGAAACACCGGAGGAAACCAAGGGATTGGATCGGGAGGACAAGGACCTCAGCCACCTCCTCAAGTCTTTTTCAAGATGTCTCTACACTTACTAGATTACAGTGGGATAGAAGATGCCGTAGAGCATGTGCATAAGTGTGAGCTACTATGGCGCACAAAGGGGATCACGACCTAGGATTGAAAGGCCAGTTAATTTGTGATGACCTTATAAGGACACGTGCATAGTTGGTATAGAAATTTTGACCCTCATCAGACTGTTGTTGATTATACCATGCTTTGAGAAATGTGTTCTTGGCAGAATTCCACATACCTAAGTTTGAATAGAAGAGCATCAACTCTCTCAAATAAATCCAACAGGAATTACAGAGAGCATGCGGGAATATGATGCGCACTTTAAAACTCTATTATCTAAACTGTCTTATGATATCCACCCTTCACAACATGCTTAGTGGTTTTTTGGAGGGTTGATCACACCCTTTAGGAGGGCTTTATCTCATAAAACATTCACGGACCCGCGAAGCATTGGAAGCTACTTTACATGCTGAGGTAGTTGGTAGTGTTGACACTGGTGTTAGCCCATTTCTAGATGCTTAGATCGCTGCCATGGCTAAGCAGTTGGAGAAATTATCTGCCAACACAGTTCCAGAGATTCATGGTGGGATGTGGTGCATGGATTGTAACATAGAAGGACACATAAAGGATAATGGTGGGATATGTACTCGGAAGGTGGTACGCGCCGTAGCGGTAAACTATGAAATATGTCACGAGGACCATGATGTAAGTAGGTGCCCCCTTTTATAGTGCATGATCTGCAAAAACATATCTTGTTATTGTAAGATATGTACCTCAACCACATATGACACCAAAGATTGTAGATTGATTGACCAAATTCATGAGGCAATCGATCTTGGTGTGCACTTGATCGCCTTGCCAACAATTCCAAAGGAGATGAATGTTGGTATGAAGAGCACAGAGATGGAGGTGTGCATGGAAGAGGGTTTTGTGGAGGATTTCATGGTCGTGGTAACCGTAGGAGAAGAAGTGAGTTCCTGTGTGGAACATGCTTTAATTGTGGAGCCATAGACCATTATAAGCATGAATGTCCAGATCTTCTACAATGCTCCTGGTGTGGAAAAAAACATAAGTATGAAGAGTGCCTAGAGTTATACAAACATATGAGTCAGCAGTACCAAAAGGATAAGGGTGCTACCATGGTGAGTATTAAGAAATCTGACCCGCAATGGCTCTTGTGAGTAATATGTGAATTAGAACTAGAGCCTGTTATGGTAACAACAAGGGTGGAGTCCACACGTGCAAGGGAAGCACCTAGGCAGAGACCTCTGGTTTTGAGGGAAGAAGTAGTATGTGGGAAGTATCCAAATCCGGCTCACTAGAAAGAAGTCTATCATGAAACCATGGACGTAATTCAGAGTTTACAAGGGGAGATCCAATGTTTAAAAGAGAAAAGTAGAAAAGATGAGCAAAGAATACCGGTAGAAGCACCAAAGGATGAATTGGATGAGGTTAAGGAGGTGTGTAAATTGCTAAGGCAGAGAACATTATTCCCCTACTAGGAGCATGGTTGAGAGAAAACGTGCCATGCATCAGGGAAGAGCACGAAAGGCAGATCCTGCATGCAAACCTCCCACCTCACAGCCTTGATTATGACAAAGAGATCACCTTGAATGCAGTAGTGGATGGATGGCTGATTTGCAACATCCTCACTAACACGCACACATAGGTTAATGTTCTCACTCTGGATGCCTAGCATCAAATGGGAAAACCTGCATTACAACCATCTTCAAATGTGTCTGTATATGGCAAATAAGAAAAAGGTAATGCCCATAGGTGTCTTGAAGGATGCGACCATTACCATTCAGGGACTAAGTTCACTGGGGATTTTGAAGTCTTGGCACTTGCCGAGGTAGATAATTTCCCACGTTACTTGGGCGCCCGTGGTGCTATAAGAATAATGCAGATCTCATGTTTAACAAGGGGTACATAAGCTTTGAAAACAAGAAAGAGAGGGTGATTATACCACTTGCTGATGGAAAGTCCACACCCTATACTGAACCCCTTGGGGAGGAAGTCCTGGAAAAAATATATGTGTGCTCCATAAGAGACCTAGAGACCATCCACCCTACAGAAGGAGTCATCCAGTTTGATGATGCTCGGTTTGTCGCTGATACTAGTATAGCATGCGATAATTGGGTGCATGGGACTTATGAATTGATTGGGTGACATTTGAAAGGATAGGTGACCAAGGTAACCATGGTGCATACAGATTTGGGCACCCGGAGGAATGACAATAACCAAGTATTCTCAGGAATGCATACCCTAAGGTATTTTTGAGGGAAATGGAAGCTCACTAGAGGGAGGGCAAGTGATGAGGTATGCTAAGTTATGTTTTGATAAGCATAGCAGCGAGGTGGTGGGTCACGCATAGTGAAAACTTGTTGGAGTGGCATGAAGTTAGAATTGTGCTCATTGTCTGATTCTCGAAGAGCAACATACCCACCACTATCAAGGATTACAATGGCAATGTACCCGCCTCTTCCCACATCCAGGCATGTGAGAGGATCAGGGAGAAGGCGTAGAAGCATTACCACCCTCCCTTTGGGTGCACAAGCTATATTCGACACTACAAGGTTACGCGCATGCTTGGTACATCCATTCTGAAACACGTCGCCAAATGGGAAATTGGCAGGAATTGGCGGTTGACTTGGTTCACACATTCGAGTACCGAAGTACCATGCAACCAGTTGATGAGGTGTTGTAGACTATCAAACACCTCACTGGGGGATTGTGCCATGGCGGAAGATAGGTTAGTAAAATTACTTGGTGGACCTAGCTTGGAAGCGCGGTTTGAAGAGGAGGAACCAGAAGACATATAATTTGAGCACACGTGTGATGAAAAGGAGAAAGGAAAGATGGTATACGTTATTGATGGAGAGGAGATGGAGAGCCTGAATGTTGACCATTCGGTTGGAACACGTGAAGTAGTTGACAATGCGGATGCATGTGTGCGCATGTATCATGAACCACTCAAAACCAAGAAAGTTAACATCGGCTCATTTCGGAGCCCAAGGAGGCTATCATTAGGGACTACTAGTCGGGCAAGGAAGTATCAAAGATCATCAATCTCTTGCATGAATTTGAGTATTTATTCCCGTACGGATACCATGAGTTGAAAGGTGTCCACCATTCATTGGGGGAAATGAGGATAAAGTTGAAAGATGGTGCACGCCTGTCGAAAGAGGCCTTACGGGATGAATCCCAATATGCGCGTAAGGGTTAAGGAAGAGATAGAAAAAATGATAGCATCCGGTATCATTGATGCTGTGGAGGAGTTAGAATGGATAAGTCCAATGGTGATCAGCATAAAGAAGGATGGGCAGATTAGGATATGTGTGGATTACAGGGAGTTGAACACTGTTTGTATCATAGATCCTTTTCCCACCCCCTTCACTGAAGAGATTTTGGAAGGAGTTGCTGGGCACGAGGTCTATTCCTTCACGGATGGATTCTTAGGATATCACCAAGTAAGGATTTCCAAGGAAGACCAAGAAAAGACAACTTTTGCCACCGAGTGGGGAAGCTTTGCATACATGGTCATGCCCTTTGGATTGAGGAATGTGCCCACTGTATTTTCACACATAGTGGTACAAGCATTTCAGGACTTCATCCACAAGTTCCTTCAAGTATATTTGGATGATTGGATAGTGTATGGATTGGTTAGGGACCATTGTGATAACTTGAGATTGATGTTTGAAAGATGTCGGTAGTTGAGGATTTCCCTCAACATCAAGAAATGTATCTTTATGCAACCCCTTTTAGAACATTGTTGGGGCATATCATATACAAGGAGGGCTTCTTTGGTGGATCCTGCGAAAGTTGTAGTTATTGTGGGGTTAGGGGAGCGTACCAGCCAAAGCATCGTGCACAGATTTCTTGGACACACTAGCTACTATAGAAGGTTCATTAAGGGATACGCCAAGATCACCACATCTTTGGAAATATTGCTCAGACATAAGAGTGCCTTTCAGTGGGGAGAGGTGCAACAAAGGGCATTTGACACTCTAAAAGAAAGGATTATCACCACACCTATTCTACGATTCCCATAATGGGATAAACCTTTACATGTCCATGTGGATACCTCTCAGTACAACAATAGGCTGTTCTTGCCCAACTAGGAGAGGGGATTGTTGATCATCCCTTGTGTTTTACAAGTAGAAAGTTGACACCAGTAGAACAAAATTATACAACGACCGAGCGTGAGGCATTGTCAATGATCTATGCACTCCACAAATTTAGACAATATCTATTAGTGAATCCCTTCATATTCTACACTGATCATATGGCCTTGAAGTATCTAGTAAAAAAGCAGTGTTGTAGGGGCGCATATGCCATTGGGTACTTTTATTTTAGGAATTTGAATTCAAAGTGGTGGTAAACCGGGAAAGAACAATTGTGGGTCGATCATTTTATCAAGGATTGATTCGGGAGAGGACACGCAAAGTATCAAGGAAACCATGCCAGACGCGCAACTATTCAGGTTGCGGCGCGCGCCCTTGAAGTTAGAAGACATTGCTATTTTTCTCAAGGAAGGTGTGGTGCCCAAAGGGATGAATGCACTGGAAAGAAAAAGGTTAGCCATACGTGCCATGCCCTTCATGTTGATTAATGGGGATTTGTATAAAATGGGCCACGATGAGGTTTTGCACCGGTGTGTATTAGAACATGAGCATGTAGCTATAATAGAAGAATCCCATGGTGGGATTGTTGGAGGACACTATGCAGGGAATGCAACCACGCACAAGATCCTAGTCACTAGACTATGGTGGGAGATGATTCACTAGGATTGCATTGAGTTTTGCAAGGCCTGTGACCACTACCAATGCCTTGGCAAACCTGGGAGAAGGGATGAGATGCCCTTGTGCCCCATCGCCAATGTGAAACCTTTTGAAAAATGGGTAATAGATTTTGTCAGACCGATCTCACTAGCTGCACGAAGGACTAACTCATGGTAATATCATTACCTGTAATGATTATCTGACAAGGTGGGCAGAGGCCGTGCCCACTAAGGATTGCACTGTAGCCACGACTACTAGATTTTTGTGGGAAAACATTATCAAAGCAGGTATGGGTGCCCATTAAGTTTAACAAGTGATAGGGGCAATCACTTCTTAAATGAAACCATCAGGATTCTATTAGTAGAATTCATGGTAGCCCATCATAAGACTACCCCTTATCACCCTCAAGCAAATGGGACTGCAGAGGCATTTAAAAAATCCTTAGTCACACATTGACTAAGATATGTGATGTGGGTAGGTAGGATTGGGATGAAAAGGTATCGCCATTCTTTGGGCATACGAACAACGTATAAAAGGTTGAACAAGGCCACACCATTTCAACTGGTGTTCAGCACAGAGGTTGCTTTTACCAGTCAAATTTATGCTACCATCGCTGCGTATAGGCGCACGGGAGGGTTGGACGATGAACAAGCGCTAGAAGAAAGAATAGATGAATTGATAAAGTTGGATGAAAGGCGCTCACTAGCAAGATGGAGCCAAACAACTGAGAAGGCAAAGCAAAAGGCATGGCATGACCACCATATTAAGAACAAACAATTTGAGGTTGGCCAGATGGTATTGCTATATGATTCAAAATTTCTACGCCATCCAGAAAGTTGAAGGTGCATTGGTTGGGTCCTTATGTAATTTCATACATCCTTGATTTGGGCGCGTGCCAGTTACAAGCATTGGATGGAACAAAATTACCTGACACTTCAATGGGAGTAGGCTGAAGCCCTACTATAAATAATGCTTCTTGGTGTTTGTAAATAAGGTAGTTTTTCCAGTTAGCTTAGAATTTCCTTTTATGATTTTCCTTTATTGTATTTCCTTTCACGTTGTTGTTTTGTTTTGTACCTTGGGCACCAGTAACCTTATTAATTTTTAAACTTATGAATGTACAGAGGACCACACATCGATTTAGTGTGGGGTGAGGTGATAAAGGGAAGCATGGAGTTATTCTACCAGAGGATTGGGTTGGTAGACCGTTTGAATTGGCCCTGTTGAAAAGATGCATTAGGAGAAAAGAAGGCAGATGGGTGGCAAAATAAGGTTACATTGGAAATCCACATACAAGGAGAAAAAGTGCAAAAACACGAGGTAGGTGAAAGTAAGAATCATGATGGAAGAGGTGCCTTTGGTGCTGGTAACACGCGTGTAAGAGTCTTCTGTCAAGATGGATTGTTTGCGTGTCAGAAGGGTGGAAAAGTTTTCACGTAAGGATTGGGCACGGGTGGAAGTAGTTTTGCGCAGGAATTGGGTGCGAGTGAAAAAATTTTCACGCAAGGATTGGGCGCATAAGGAGAAGCGTTGAAGTCGGGTTTTGTTTTGAAATGCTACATTAAACATAGTCGTATAGTGGTAGGTAGCCTAGCCTTAAATGCATAAAAGCAAAAAAAGCTATAAATACAAGAATGGGTAGTTCATTATTTTTACTTTGCGAAAAGAAGAAGAGTGATTTTCTTTTAAGAGCTAGGGTTTCAAGAACTGACTCGTGCAAAGGAAAATCCCAAAAGCTTAAGTGCAATTGGTCCTTTAGATCTACAAACCAAAGCAAAAGTGATTCACATGTGTGAGGAACATTGTGAAAGAGCACCGTGATCGAAGGAGGAAAATTAGAGATTAGGGTTTGTGCTCTAGGAATAGGGCGCGTGAGGAAAAATCTCAAACAAACTCGCAAGTTAACTAGGGAATGAAAGTAAAGGGTACAATGATGGCCAAAAACTATTAGGAAAACCTACAGAACAATCCAAGAAGGGAAAGGGTAAAGGAAAAGGGAAGAAGAAAGAAGAAGAAATACCCGTAGACACAAATGAGGAATGGTACTCAGAGATGCAATACCTAGATGGGGTTCTGCTAGGGCAAGAGTGGGAGTCCCACATAAGACAGATGACCATGATTGACTACAATCACCGGTCAAGCATAATTGTAAAGGAGATGGCGCTGGAGCTGGTGTACCCAACAAATAAACGAACACCTGACGGGTTACCAATCTACAACGACGTGGTCAAGGTGAAAATGGAGAAGGAAGGGCTTCTCTAGCTTTACAAATTTCCATATTTTGGGAAGCCCGAGCACTTGTACTAATGGCTAATGATGTGCATACATGAAGAATTATTCTGCTTCGTAGGGCACAAAATGTGCATAACTCCCCAGTTAATTTCACACTTCACAGGCCTAACTTGTGTAGGGGACGCACTCATAGATGACCTCCAGGATGAGGAGGCAATCAGGGAAACCATAGCATCCTAGGAATTGAAGAAGGGATCAAGATACTATGACATCTTGGATATCAGTGATCCGGTGATGAAGATGGCCGTGCACCTTGTCTCCAAGCTGAATGGACAAGAAAGGTGGACCCAGGTGAGCAAGCCCTGTTGAATGTCTGTAGGAAGGTCATAGAGGGCACCGTATACAACATCTCCTAGTACATAGCAGATGAAATCATAAGCAGCAGAGAATGGGGGAAAAATCCTATTTGGGAACATTTTGTTGACAATTGTGTTCTCAAAATCAGGGTGCTGGATGCTTCTGATAAGTTCGTGTGGGAATACCCTGCTGAAGACCCTTCACCCACAGATAGATTCTATAAATACACATGTGAATCAATGACAGGGGTACACAAGGTGCACTTAGACAAATGGTAGACGTGCCTTAGGAATGCATTCGAGGCTGAATGGCGGATTCCTGAGCAACTCCTCGTGAAACTGAAGGAGAAGCAGAGTTCACGGTTTACCAACACTTCTGCATCAGAAGGTTCATCTTGGTGGATGGCAGTTAGAGCCCATGGTGCAAACTCCCATTCTCATTTACTACCCAATTTTTCCAAGCAGGGAAATCGAAGAAGTTAAATCTAGAGTTGTCCACCCTTGACAGAGAGCATAGGGAGATGAGAAAGAAGTTGGTCTACCCAGAGAAGCACACATACGTTGAAAGGTACGTGTCACAGGATGTGCACATTGTAAGGCTGTTGACCTTACCTATTGCTGGGAGTAATGCCGCGAGGATCTACCTGTGCATAAGGCTGAAATTTGAAAAGGGCGCGTATGTGGAAAATGAGATATCCATCCCAAACGACCCTATTGGCAGGAAGAAGCCCATGCCAAAGCGCAAGGAGAGGGAAGAGGAGGAAGAACAAAGGGCAGTGGAGAAGTAGAATGTAGATACTGTGGGGCCGAGTACCTACACCGAAAGAAGAGGAAAACAAAGTGGTTAGGAGAAGACCCCGAAGCCTGCAAAGCCACCATCCCCTGAAGAACCCTCAGATGAAGAGAGGAAAACATCCCCGACTCCGAGTTTTCTGTAAAGGAAGAAGAACAAGGGACGGAGGAACAAGAGTCTGAAGATACAGATGACCCGAATGCCTATATAGGTGAGAAGGATGTTGATGAAGGGGAAGAGTTGGAGGTGAATCAGAACCTATTGATGTCCATGATTCGGAGGGAGCAGAGGATACAAATGATGCTTTCATCTTTGTAAGGAGGAATGACATCCAAGGAGGAAGGCACACGGAGCGAAGAAATGAGTGAAGGGGCAAGTACCAAGGGGATAGATATGACCAAGCTTTCTCAGGAGGAGGTGGATGAGAAAGTGACAAGGGAGGTAGAGAAGATAATTAACACCTTGGTCGAAGAGGAGTTGGAGCGCAGTGTAGAGCTCATGCTTGGTGAGTTCAAAGAAGAGTAGAGGGAGAAGAGTGTGGGTAGCACAAAAAGGCCCAACTCTTTCAGTAACTATTCCTAAGGGCATGCGCATGGGAAGTAAACACACGGAAGGGGGAAGAACAATGATGGGATACATTGATGACCCCAACAAATTTTTGCATGCGCATTTCTAGAGTATTGTACCCACCAAGGAGCTCACTACCATGGAATCCTTTGACCCCGAGGGTGGGTACCCGCACACGAGGAAGATGCTATCATAGGCGTTCGACTCTCACCTCAACACGCCTGAGTTCGAGGTTAACCAAGGAATGGTACTAGCACTGTATGAAGGAAAGGGGGACAACCCCATTGTAAACATGCAACAACTATTAGATGAGCAAGTGTGTAACGTGCTCAACAAAGTCTTCGTAGAAATTGAGGCTAGGCTCTTATGCAGGAATGATAGAGTTAAAGTCTTGGAGGACTTGTTGGAAAAGAGGAAGGATGAAGTAGTCAAGCTAATGAAGGACCTCAGCCTTGAGAAATTAATTAGTGCTCAACTATAGAGGGAACTTCAGGAGGAAAAGGCCAAGGTACGCAAAGTTTCCAAGAAGGTGGAGCTCATCTCCCAAGCTATTATCATGAAGCACCAGACCTTAACCCTCCTGCAAAAGTATGGATCCTCCCTGGAATGCCTGGAGGACTTGACTAAGATCCCCACTATGGAAAGGAAACCTTTGGCCTTGGAGTCACCGAGGAGGTAACTACACGCTTGGAGGAGGAAAAGCTGAAGGTTGTCATGCTCATGGCTGAATACAACAAGGTGCTCACTGACATGAAAATAGCTGCACAAACTATGGGGGTTATCTATGACCATTGTGTGGATCAAGACAAAGTGACAAGCATGCTGCTTGCCAACGATGAGGCCAAGATGAAGGACTTTAGGGAAAAGAATAAGGGCAATAGAGTTTAGTGAGAAAAGATCATAGCCGAAGTGGAAAAGAATTCTGAAGCTATTGAGAACCGGTGAGTCTCAATCAAAACCCGCTAAAAGAGCTCTATAAGGTCATCACGAGGAAGATGGATGCCTTGGAGGATCACGCCAAGGAGCTAGAGACTATGGTGGAGACCATTAACACGAAGGGGAAGGGTTAACCTTTGACGAGGTGAGCACCTTGGTTGGTGATATCTACACTAAAGCACAGGATGAAGTCAACACTTGGAGTACACTGGAGGCCGACCTGCGGAAAATTTTCCCCTTCTTCTTCTTTAAGCAGTTTTCCTTCTATTCTTTCTCTCCCCCATTCTTTATTCTTTCCCCCATTCTTTTCCAAGGAAAGGCCTTGCATTATTTTTGTACTGCATTCTTTGAAAAGGTTCCCGAGGGTGGAGAACAGGTGAAGTGTGGGGTAATGTTGGGCCCCTAATGTAGCTACCAAATCTTAAGGGCGCATAGGCACACACGGTCGGAGGAAGAGTGCATGTGAAGGAACACAAGGTAGAATTCAAAAGGGATTCCTAGAGAACCAAGGACGCACACACTACGTGAAGAACAATTCGGGACTTAGCCATTTTCGGCCTTTTGGACATAACACATGAAGAACGTGTTCTGTTTGGATAAGGTTCCGAATGGCGACAGGGTGTCTGGAAGGAATATACCTTGCGATAGGAAGATCCAAAAAGCTAATCATGACATGGAGAGGCATGCGCTTGGGGTGACCCACACCTTGACACTTGGGGCCAGATCTAAGGTTGCAGAAGAGTTTGTTAGAGCTCAGATGCCTATTTATGTGCACGCCCTTGGCAAAGAACAAAGACACAAGTGAGGTAGCGAAGCTCTGTAGAATTACTAGTGAGAACTATGGGATAAAATGGGTAGATGATTCTAGGAAGGATGTAATGGGGAATGTAAATTTTGTTTTGTGAGCATACATGTATAGATCCAAATATGGTGTATGACTGTGGTCTGCCACTCTGTGATGTTTTGGAGTAATACTATGAATGAATATGATAAGGTTACCACTATGTTTATATTAAGATCTCCTTCCTGTATTATCTACATGTTTCCACTATGCTTTTGATCTTGTATAATCATGGATCTTACTTGAATGTTAAGTCTTATTGTGGATTTACAACTTCCTAGTTCTATTAATTCTATTACAGATTTGTTGCTATATCATGACCGAAGGGGGGTGTAGAAGCCGTCCTAAGCTCTATAGCTTCTTCATGTCTGTTAAATCACTAAGTCAGAATCATGAATTATGCCTTCCACTAAACTCACATAAAAGAGAGACTCGGCTCCCTTTCACATGCCTAAGGTGAGTGCCCAGCTTCCCGCCGGGTGATAGGCCACCCAGCGAGATGTTCCCTTGTTCTTGGTGGGGTGCAAAAATGACTACAACACATGTCACTCCTTGGTTAGTTGGGAGAAACAATGGGATGAAGGAGTGGGTTGAGACTTTAAGTCTCTTTCACCAAAATTGCAAGGGGACCGAATGGTCCATGCTTATGTTGATGCCATAAATTCCACGTGTCGTGTGTTGACTAGCGCGGGAGAAGGGGCGACGGAAAAACCTAAGGCATTATGCCAAAAGGGAGATAAGTCCAAAAAAACTTGCGTGCAGGCCCGTGCGTGCGCGAAGGAGGAATTTCCAAGGCAGGGCACTAGTGCGGGGCCATGGAGGCAAAATGAATTTTTGCCAAAGGGGAACAAAGAATGCTAAGTCCAAAAACCTCCCGCGCTTCTGCCTAGACATGTGTCGGCATGCGATTGGTCATGGGTTAGTGGGGATGTGGGAAAAATTTGGAAATTTTTCCGACATCCAAAATGTAAAAGGGGTAAGTTCAAAAGGGGTCCACCTCTCCACCGTGCCATGTTTCAACACGTGATTGGCTACGGGCCGGTGGGGATGCGGGGAAAAGTGGGAAAATTTTCCCAAGGTAATTTTTTTTTCAAAAGACAAGTTTAAAACTGGTCCGCCCCTCTGAGGTGCCACGTGGCAGGTCACGATTGGTTGCGTGGATGACGAGGCCTCAATTTTTTTGGAAATTTTTCCAAAGTTAAAAATTAAATTTTTAACAGTTAGATTTATTTATTTATTATTATTATTATTATTTTGAATGCCAATTTGAAGTAAAACTTCAAATGGCCATAACTTTTGATAGGAAGCTCAGATTTGGGAAAACTTGGACTTTCTAGAAAGCTCTCAAAGCCCTCTTTACATAGGAGTCATAAATTTTGGAATTTGATGAATTTTGAGAGGTAAATTTTGAGAAACCAATATGTAGGGTTTTGCAAAGCAAACTAGAAATTTCTAACTTATAATTTTTTGTTCAATTTTGAATTCCTACTTTCTCCACATGTCAAACAGACATGGAGACTTGTTTTTAGATGAATTTAGGAAGGTTCCAAGATTCAATTTGTTTAGGAGAGTTGCAATTGAAATTTTGCATCACTTGACAACAGGATGACTGCACAAGCTTTGATTTTGATTTTACAAAGTACTGAAAGGTCTTTCTTAAGTTTTATTGTCAAATTGAGTTCCTTAGGACTTGTTAAGTCTCAAATTCAATGTCTCATATCTTATTTCTTGGTGCAAGTTTGAGCTGCTCATTTCTTTGATAAATTTGATTGCCAGATTTAGAAAATAAAACAGAGATCAAACATTAAAGGTTCTTAAACATTTTTCCATTCTCCAAGTGTGGGAGTTCATTCCATGCAAGTCTATTACATTCCATCAAATTCACACAACATTTAACAGTCAATAAGCAAAGTCTGATTTCCAAATTTCAACTCATTTCAAAGAGAACAAAGCACTGCCTTTTTCCTTCATACTCATTCTTCTTTCAAATAGAGATTTTAATTCACAATAGCAATTCAATTCCAAGCAACAATGCAAGTTTGAGAAAAGTAGTGCATTCCTTTATTGATTTCCAATAACAATTTACAACCTATCTCTTTCTTTTAACTTCAAAATACAATATACAATACATATAACAATTCTTCACATTCCTTTTCAAAACAGAGGATGGAATATAACTCTTTACATTTCACATTTCAATTTCAATCTTTCTTCATCAATACAAGTATTTTCTTATTACAAATAATTATACAATTCATCCACTTCAGAGTGGGAAGGATTTCAATAAACTTGCTCACAAGAAGGGACTGTCAAACTATATTTTCTTTTGCTCCAGGACAACAACATGCTCATTTCTTTTTCTCCAAGTTGATCACAACAAAAGAGGGGGAAAGGAAACACTCTCCACCCAACCAAGACATCCAATGAAAGGAGAATCCTTCCTTCATCATTGGCCCCGAGCCCCAACCAAAGTACAATAATAGATGCAATTCAACCCATGGCAACAACTGGCTTCCACAACACAACATTCTTTCACACATGCACATTTCAATATAAAACATAACTCAATACAAAACAGTAGTTTACAACTGCAATATCAAACATTCAAATCACAACTTAGGCTTGATCATGCAAGCCAAATGAGCAAGGACTATGGGGAAGCTACTTATGCCTCCCAATTGGGAATTGGGCATCCACCTATAATCATACCACCAATATAACATATCATATCCCATAAACCTTATGCCTCCCAACCCCTCCTTATGCCCCCACAAATTTTAGCTTATGGCCCCCAGCCCCCTTAAAAGTAAGAAATGCAAGCTATTTCTTTTCCATGGTGAATCCCAAACCCAAAACTCCCTCCACAATGAAACTGAGGCCATTGGCATTCCCTTATGCCCCCCCACATTGATTCCCCATAGCCTTCTCTTACACCTTCCCTAAGGCAGTCTACCCAACCAATCAACAAAAGAAATAAAAATTCTTCATACACACAACACAACAAGAAAATAACAGAAATAAAAGAAGGAATAAAATCCTACCTCTCCATGGTAACTTTGCTTCCAACAACAAGATTCAAATGCCAAGAAAACACAGTCCAAAACAATAATGGCAAAGTATCAAATGCTCTCCAATTTCCTCCAAATCAACAAGAGATATAATCAAAGATGAATGCAAAGAGGTTCAACAACCAAGCAACAGTCTTCACCAAAGCTTCTCTAAAGCAAGAGCTCCAATCACAAGAAAAATGCGCCCAAGGATGCATGCAAAATGTTTCAACAAACCCCAAAAAAGAAGAGAGTTTAAATTAAATAGAAGAGGGAGAGAAGAAGATGATGTGGATCCATGTAGGATGCCACATCAAACATCCACCAATTCAAACACAAAAGACAAAAATCCATTCTCCCAAGCACAATAAAGAGGTGGGTGAAAAATGACAAGTTACTTGCACACTCCAAAAGGAGCCCACACCTCAAGGGACAACAATTTAATAAAATGTAAGAGAGTGCAATCCAAAACAAGCAACATGAGGAATAAAATGCATTTAAAAGTCACAAATCACATCTCCATCCATAAGTATGGTTGGTATATTAAATTTAGAGGTATGGGACAAGTTTTTCTTGTCCCACAAGCCTCCAAAAACAGCTCCCAAGGAAAAATTCGAATTTTTCATGGAGGTGGAGTGTTTCATACTCCAAAACAGACTTAAACATACTCTTACACAAACCAACAACTTCCATTATTATTTTCCCATATCCCCATTTGATTTATTTAAATTTTAATCATATGATTTCCACATTAATCTACCACAACTTTAATTAATTAAAGGAAGGAATACATTACTAATAAAATACATACAACAATAAACATTTTACCACATTAATAAAATACACAAACCCATGGTCACATGTAAAGATGATCCCCCATGGGAATCTCTAACAAAATACAACACACACACAAAACAAGTTGCCATGGTGACCTTGTTGAATTCACCTAGAATTCCACTTTGGTTAGTCTCTAATCCCCTAATGTTTGTTGTGATATTTTAAACCTGCAAAACACAAATACCTCCTTCGGCCTCGTGGCCATATCAGAATGTCCAAAATGAATATATAAAAAAATCACAAAATCATCTATAGATATGAATCACAACAATCACCAAGGCAATCAACTAAATCATTTACAATTTATATTGACAACTATATCATCAACAAATAATTTTTCCTTTTCTAGGTTTACTCATAATTTCCAAAATCACAAGTTTGAATAACTTCCATTAAACATCCATGTCAATAGTATATCATCATCCACATGTGAGTGTCTCTAATAATCACCATGCATTATATATAATCAGATCCAACAATAATCCAGGATCTAACATCTAATACCATACTAAATCAAAACTATTAAAATGTCTGTCATATAGTCTACAGTCTCATGATCAGTAATAAAAGGTGCCAAAGGGAAGTGGGCACTACATCCCCTCCCCTTAGACTCGACTTCCTCCTGGAAGTCATAAGGAAGAGAGAGATAGGAATAAGCCGTAATGTGAAAAATGGGTCCCTCCCATTATGGGATTATTTGCTTTAACAAGTGTGGGTCTATAGAACTCCAGTTTGGTCCAATATAATTTAACAAGAAGAAGGGATATTGCAAGGGATGAGTTCTAAAATTTTTGCATGCAAGGCTATGAACATAAGAATCTAAGGAGTAACTTTATGCTATCAAACAAGATACAACACATAACAATATAACAAGAAGAGTTCCAAAAGATCATCAAGAGTAACCACCAAGTAAGGGAATTACAGGGAAAATTTCCATAAACTTGAGATGACCACACAGTTTCCCACTGATACACATACCACATTAACAAAAATTGAGGTTTCCACTAGGGTTAAATTATGCTTTCATAGTTTGTTGTTTAGAAAAGGCTAGCAAAATCAACCATGGCCAAGATTGCACGAGGAAAAAGTCTACTCAAGGTCCATAATTTGAGGATCACAAAGGATGAGGTGGATCAACAAGGACACCTAAATCAACAAAAATTTACCATCAAGGAAACTAATCAAGGAAATCATTTCTATAACTCGAGAGGGCACAATTAACTTTTCATGGTAATGCAAGTGAAGTCAAGACCACAAGGTTTTCCTATAGTCTGATTTTTACACTTTGTTTTAAGAATCAAACACACCATACCAACCAAATATAAAGAAGTCAACCATATAGCAAAAGAATTATATATATATATATATATATATATATCTCCCCTAGCAACTAACATATCAATTCAAGCACCATACATTAAAGCACAATGGGGATTATTTATCTTATTTCCTACTCAAGCTCGGAATAATCATAAAGAGAGCACAAGAAACACCAAAGACTACTCAGGTTACTAGGGAGAAGATTAAGTAACAAGGGGTCCAATCAAATCCAAAGGTGAATAACATCATCTTGCACTTTCCATCCTAATGGGAAGAAGGGATTCAACAACAAGGTGACCCAAGAAAATATGAAGAAAAGAAGACTTCCCAAAGTTATTTTATATCCTTAACATATGTTGCCTTAAAATTTCAATACTTAGGTCTCCAAGGTCAAGACATCACACACAGAGGTTACTTCTAAAAAAAATAGATAAGTCTCAATCCAAAAAGGACCACAACTCACATCTATCAAGCTACGGGATGATAGGGGTGTGATGAACCAAAACTCCCACAAGAAAGGCACATACATCCATGGAAAAGAAGTAATAAGCAACTAGAACACATTACTTTCCACCGAGTGTTTCACAATTTCAGGTAAGTGACAGAACTACAAGTTCAACTATATATTGCACTCAATACACATAAATTTTATCCATTTTAAAAATCAACTTATTAAGTAAAAAGTTATAGCTTTGCTTGATAAGAACATTCCTTTCATGCTTCCTTAGTTACAAACTTCCTTCTATTATGACATCATTAGTTTACGTTATAAAGAGCACCACTAAGGTGGGCATGATGTCTCACCATTATGTATAGGCAGAGAGAATTTAGTTTACTTGCAAGGAAGGTGGATGGACAATATTTCCCTTCTATTCTTCTACATGGTTTTTATTTCTTCTATTAATCTACCAAGGGTATAACAAGGATCACTTCCCTTTTTCTATGCTCCAGTTAAGTTCCAAGGTCAAATCTCCTTAATTATAGTTTTATGGTGTTTTGGTTGAGTCATCTTATCAATCAAATTTTAATGAGAATGATGGTTCAAACACATCACAAAATTACTTTTATGGGAAGGAGATATAAATCAACACACCACATTTTGATTCTAAAGGAACAAGAGACATTCAACATAGAAAACACATTATTAATTTTTCTGTAAGAACTAGGAAACAATGAACCAACATGAATCACAGCAAGATTTCAAAAATTCACCGAATAATTTCAAGCATCATAAAACATTCTTAGTGGGTCTCCACAAGTTTCATAATTTTTTTTTCAAGGAAGGCTCATTAAAGAGGATTAATATTACTTTTACGAATCTATTAAGGTTTAACATTTTTTTATGGTTTAGGATGGTAACATTTTACTCTCCTAATAGCCAAAGAAGGTTTTCCAATCAATACTCATGTCCCCATAAGATAACACCAATAAGCAACCCGGATGACAATGCTACGGCTAGGAAAATGAAAGCGAAAAGTGCGGGAACAGAGAAAAAAACATATTGCAAACTCGAATGGTAAAAACATTCGAATTTCCCTTCATACTTATATACATCCCATTCAAAAGATTCAAGAGAGTGCATTGAATGAGGGTTTTAAGGTATATCGGGAGTGGGGATGATTGAGACACAAGACACCAACTTTGGCCCTTTAATTGTGGATCTCAAGCGGAGAAAATGAGCACAAAAGGCCCATGAAACACTAGGGACATCCGGAGCCAAAATCCTTGTAATACATAGAAGGCTAGCATTATGTTAAAAAATCATGTTTGTAGGGAATGACTGGTCATGATGTACTCGGGAAATTTCAGATGGGAAAAGCTGAAACCTCCGCAATACACTAGAAATCGGGAAAAATAGGTAAAGTGAGCATAGAAAACCCTCGGACATTTGGACATGAGTTCTCCATAAAGCCAAAACTTCTACACAACAAAAAGGGTTAGCTTACGGTGGGGAAGGTGGAGAATCGAGATAACAGAGTCCTAAAGGAACATGGGACATGTGGGAAAAAAAAACCCGAAGTACTGCAGTGCAAAGAGAGAAAGTCCCAAACTCAAAAATTTGAAAAATTGACCAACTGTTGAGGGAAATTTATTTTCTCTTAAATTTCATAAAGTTAAACAAAGGCATGAAAATAAATAATCTACCTTGAAAAAATTTCAAAGGGATGTGTGCATTTTTTTAGGAAGGGGACAACAACTAGCCTTTATGGGGATTGAATCGGCTTAACATAAAAAGAAAAAGGCAAGGAAAAGGAATCAAGAATCTCTGGTTTATGAAAAGTGCAAGACCATTAGGAAATAGAGTAAAGAATGAGGTAATACAGAAGAGACACACATAGAAAATAGGAAACTACAAAGCAAAGACCAAAAACAGGGACTATACAAGATTGTACAAAGGACCACCTAGTCACCTAGGACTGAAAAAACTTCAAATACTACCCACTATATGGAAATGGAAGAGAGGTTCCATCCATATAGCTTAAATAAAATGAATTTTCACCAGCAAAGTGTCTAATCTTGAAAGGACCAAGCTAGAGAGAATCAAACTTACCATGACTTCCTCGAGGTTCTCACCTTTTTCTCGAGTAGGACAATATCTCCAACTTGGAAGTCCCTAGATCTAGCTTTCTTATCAAACAACCTGTTGTACCTTTACCGATGTGTAACAATCTCGTCTACCACTTACAACCTATCCTCATCCAAATTCTGTAGGTACATGATCCTTTTCTCCAAGGCACTGGTGAAATTTGAATCCTCAATAGATTTCATCAATTGTAAGGATGGAAATTCCACTATTACTGGTAGTTGAGCTTCTATTCCATACACCACTCTAAATGGGGACATCCCAATTGCTCTTTTAGGTGTGATTTTTGTTAGGAATTAGCTTGTTATTGTGAACATTAGATATTTATATATTTGTGTGTGTGCAAATATATATTATATATTGTGTGAGTAAATAATGTAAGTGAGTTGTAACTCACGTAGATAAGAGTTGTTGAGATATGTTGAGTGATTAGTGGATCATGAGATATTCTAGGGAATTGTTTGAGATTGAAGTTGACTCCTTGTATTAAGGAGATCAATCTTCTATATATTGTAATCTCCCTTGTCTAATAAAATATCCCGAATCATTTGAATCTATAATATAATTATTCGGTGTATTTTCTCTGTGCAAAACTGGTTTATTGCTTTGATTTGGTATCAGAGCGGGTTCAATATTCTGTCATGAGAGTCTATTTGTGAATGTTTAGATAGTCTAAAAATATTAAGGCATCAATATTCTTCCCATTGACGTGCTTCCTTGCAATCTTGATCTGAACTTCATTTATATCATGTATCAGCCTTGATTTACGTGGCAGTGTGCATAGGTTTAATGATCATGCTGGAATGGCTATATATTCGATGCTCTTCCCATGTCCAATCTGACTGCTCTTGCTAAGGACATTCCAAATCTCGGAAAAGATCTGCCAGTCACAAGGTTTTTGACATGGATCAAGGAGAACGTAAATTCCACTCGAGTTATAGTTGGCACTCGGCAATTTGGATTGCATGCGTGAGTGAGGAATCTGGTGAGTACATGCAGGTTGAGATCCATATGACAGGAAAACCTGACATGCATTCAGAGCTCGTATATTATGGTTAAGGATGCCATACAACCAGATCCGTCTCCACGTGGGTAATAAAAAAGTCAACTCTCTCTCAATATTTGGTATAAGCATAGAAGTAAGTATTGTTTCATAGAGAGAGAGAGACGTCTTAGAATCTTGGCTATCGAGCACAAAAAATTATCTCTCCAGATCTGCGAGCTAGAACAAGATTTCATATAGTTTTATTCTCTACATGTTGTTTTGTATTTCTGTCAAAAACATATGTTTTGACTCACTTAGTGGATAGATTGATAGTTAAAATCCTTACACGAAAGTTTTATGATAATGAGTTTTTATGTTTGGTTTAGGTTATTTAGTATGTAATTTCCCATCAAAAGACTTGTAAGGAAAATAGTATGTATTAAAAGAGTCATTATGGAGTCAATTGGATTTTAATTGTGTCATCCATATTTAGGGGAATATTAGGTAGTATTGTTTTAATTTGTTTGTAATAGGACACATTATCGATAGAAATCAATGTCTTTTTTTTGGTGAGTCGAAAAATCTAAAAAAAAGGGAGTAAAAGTTTGAAAAATAAAAAAATTTGCCTCACTTTTCAAAAATTGGATGCATTTTTGCTTGTACACGACGTCCATAGTGAGGGGGTGCATTATCGGTTGAAACCGACACCCAAGTTGTAAAAATGGGCCTTAATGACACATCCGATAACTAAGTAGTGAGATGATGGAGGCTGGAGGTAACGGAGGTAGGAGGGCACATAGCGACCTCTCGTTAGGCACCATCGACGAGGCCGTGAAACTGAATTGGTGGCCAAGTTTTTTCTGTTGAGTGTTTGCTTTCAGTGTACATTTGTGAGAATAAGAACAAATGATTGTTCAAAAGTAATGTATAAACATTCCTGAATGTAACTCCCGATGTAATGAAATAGGTGAGCAAAAGCACCAGTGTAAGACAGTTCATGGATCTTGAAAAGGTTTGTGGGAGATCCAGAAAACCACACGAGGTGGACAGTGATGGATCTGTTACACGTCAAGGTTTGTGGTAAACCTGTAAAACCATAGAAGGTTGAGCATTGCTCCCTTCATTAGTATCAAGGTCATGAGTCACATAGTTTGACATGCTCCACAGAGGTGAGCATACTGCAGATGAGAGTGTGTATGTTTTTCCCATGTTCACACTAAGGGGGTGAATGTTAGGAATTAGCTTGTTATTGTGAACATTAGATATTTATATATTTGTGTGTGTGCAAATATATATTATATATTGTGTGAGTAAATAATGTAAGTGAGTTGTAACTCACGTAGATAAGAGTTGTTGAGATATGTTGAGTGATTAGTGGATCATGAGATATTCTAGGGAATTGTTTGAGATTGAAGTTGACTCCTTGTATTAAGGAGATCAATCTTCTATATATTGTAATCTCCCTTGTCTAATAACATATCCCGAATCATTTGAATCTATAATATAATTATTTGGTGTATTTTCTCTGTGCAAAACTGGTTTATTGCTTTGTATTTTATCTTCCCAAATTGCATCATAGAGATTTTTGTGCCAATTTCTATGAGATTCATTTACAAGCTTTTGAATGATAGTCACCAAATTTTTATTTGTTGATTCTACCTACCCATTCCCTTAAGGATAGTAGTCATAAGAATGTGCAAGAGAAATTCCATACCCATAAAAAAATCCATCAATTCATATGAAGAGAAATTAGGGGCATTTTCGGTGACAATTTTATTTGGTACTCCAAACCTGATCAGGATGTTCTCCTTAATAAAATTACATACTACTTGAAGTTATACTTTTAATAGGGATAGATTCTACCCACTTTGTGAAGTAGTCATAATAGTCGAACATGCCGTAAATTGAGTTGGGGTTGAGAGTACCTACAAAATATAGCCCCCACTATTGAAAGGGATCTTCAATTACTACTAGCTTGAGTGGTAAGGTAGCTAGCTTGGGTCTTCCAACAAAGGTTTGGCATGCTTCACATTTTGTGACCCACTTTGTTGCATCCTTGAATAAGGTCAGCCAATAATATCTTGCACAAAGGATTTTATGAGTTGTCACAACAAATGAAAAATGGCCCCCATAGGCTTGATCATGAAATGCTTTGAGAAATATTTTCTGTGTTCTTTATCCACACATATGAGAAACCTTCCATCAATCCCTCTTTTAAACAATGAATTATCCTAGAGCACATATTGTGCAAATCTCAATTTAATAGCTCTTTTCTCCTTTGCATTCAAATGGGTTGGACACTCCCCATATGTTAGAAAATGAGAAATATCTGCATACCATTCATCAGTTAAGATGAGAAAGAGGATAATGGGGATATCAACATCTTCTTCGGATAGGTTACCTTTGGCACTAGTTAGCAATCAATTCACAAAGGCCCTTACCTTGGTCTAGTTTGGTTGGATGTATATCCAAATCATACTCTTACACTTTTGCCACCCAATTTCCTCTTTTAGTCCCAAATTCTTGTTGTGTGAGAATTGATTTAATAGTTGATTCAAGCACGAAGACAATTGAGTGAGAATTGAGGATGTAGAAGCAAAATTGCTTGACTACCTTAACTATAGCAAAATCATGCTTCTCCATTTTTGTATATTTCAATTCATGAGATTTCAAGACATAACTCATGAAAGCAATGGGAAGTTCACACCCTTGAGGATTCTTCTGTACCAAAATGGCTGCCAAAGTATTCTTAGTGGCATAACAATAGATTATGAAATATTTCCCAAAGTCGAACAAAGAAGAATAGGTGTCCTGAAATAGATTTCTTGATATTTTTAAAAGCATATTTCCCTTTAGATGTCTAGAAAAAGAATTATTTCTCTCTCATCATTAGAGCTATGTCTTGAGAACAAGCAGATTTACACAGCAAAATAATAATATATTCTCTATATCTTTCACACAATACAATAGCCTAATATATAGGCTGGAGTTTCCCTAGAATATAGGAAACTAACTCAACTACAAAATCTCAACCAAGCCTAATTATGTGGGGTGAGAATAACTCACGTAACCCACACATAACAATAATAATATATTGTTGAAACAATATATTATAACATCTCTAACAATAATCTCTCAACAATAATAATTACACACGTAATTATTATTCACACACATAAATATGTGAAGCACTATATAAATATTTCCTAACATTCCCCCCCTTAGTGCGAACATGGGGAAAACTTGCCTTATACTTGCACCTGCTCATGATCTGGTGATTTTCATAGGATGATCACAAACCTCAGGGATGGTTTTGCAAACGGTTGACCAAAAACCGAGAATGGTGGTTTTGTAATTGGTTTACCACAAACCACAAAGTGATGGTTTTGCGAATGGATTACCAACAACCAAGAATGGTGGTTTTGCTATTGGTTTACCACAAACCACAAATGAAGGTTTTCAAGTGGTTTACCTACAACCACATCATGATATGCCAAGTACTATTCTCAGCCCTCATCACATCTCACTGTAGGGAATAACATAGGAAATTCTGCTGAAATCTGTTGCTCATACATACATAGAAAAAGCTGACATACTGGAAATGGAACATTGGAATCATGTTCCCCCCCTCAATGTGAAATTTCCACTTACCGAAAACAAGATCACTTTAAATGAAGCAAACACACAACTGAAAACAAATGCCACCAAATCATCTGTGCGGCCCCGTCATTGGTGACTGACGAGAGGTCGCTGAATGACCTCCAACCTCCGATGCCTCCTTCCTCCGGTTTCATGCTGCTAGCTCAGCTGGATTTGGATATGAAGCTCAACTGTTCCACATTGTTTATTCTTTTCTTCCCTCCCGCAATGTGAAACACTTTATTTTTTCCGGACGTCGGGTAACACCGAAAATGCGTCCGTGGGGCATTTTTTTTAAAATAAAAAAATCTTGACTCTTTGACAATGAAATGGATGTGACAACAATAGAATTATGATTTTAAAGAGTGACTCAGAATAGACACATGAAAGATGATTAAAATGACAATATAGACTTTGACTATGACTCTTTACACCATGATAACAAAAACCTAAAATCACCTATTTGACTTTTACAATGACACTAGATGACCCAATGAAAAGAATGATAACAAATAAACTTAACAAATGACTCCTTTAACACAAACTCAAGGTTTTAATAACGTACATTGTGAGGAAACAACTATAGACACTGATATTTAATAATGTACCATTAACAAAATATAATACGGGTGAATGTCTTGACGTGGAAAAAATTAAATTGTACCAGACCATATGATGAGTGCTATGTGGAAGCTAAATGGTTGGGAGGTGTCGATGAGGTCGACGCACCTTCTGAGTGATGTTATTTTGATTTGATTTGATGCCGAATGCTAAGCCAAAAAATTTGCTTTGAGATGAGTTAGGCTAAACCGCCAATATTTTAGCTGGTCTATACTCCAATATATATACACCACGTGACAGATCAGATGCGTACACAACCCTTTTAAACCAATACCTCAAACAAGGTAGACACTTGTTAAATGTAAAAGACTGCCGCCTTGTTGGATATTTTAATGCAGAGAAAGAAAATTGTAATTTGTGAGTCTAAAACCGAGAGACCAAGATGAGCAAATCTCGTTGAAATCTAACCTACACGGTTTTTGTATAAGCTTCAAATTTGCACGTACAATACCACGTTCAGGTAGAAAAGTGAAATGAATTTAACATGCGAGATATAAAAGTCTGGGTAGAATCTTGGAAATACACTTTGCCACGAGCCCTTCTTGTCAGACTCTTATACGACTGCTCCACGTGATCCCTCCAAACAACTCATCAAATGTCGAGATCTTGATAAGTCTTTTCCTGCCGAGCCTTTGCATGGAATCCACAGGCTTTGTGGTGTAATTGAGCGGTTTGGAGATGATCTAATGCTATAATTTCGACTACCCAAATATGTAGTCAACACTCAAACCTGTAATTCTGAATCCATTCCCCAATCTTTGAAATTATTTTAATAATGAAGAAATATCGTTTGCAGATCACAGTTGGAAACTAAAATGAGCCCGCCAGGAGAGATAACTCAACGCACAGACTGCATATGCGGAGCCGTTAAAACCGGTGGAAGTCGTGCATGCATTCATCAATGCGAGATCTACAAGCTTGGGAACAGAACCTCGAATCAATGCAAATTCTCCATATTTCAACTCTTACTGACAAAATAAATAGCTGGATTCACGAATGGTCAGTTACAGGTGTTCTTGGCATCAGTAGAACACGCACAAGAAGGCAGAATTCAGTGCTAATAACTAAAGTCTAATTTTCATAGGTAATGAAACAACTAACAAGACAAAATGGGAAGCATAATATGGGGCTGTAATGAATAGTAGTCACCCCTCAATACAATCTACTCTTCCATCATAGGACACAGTCACTTTGATACCAAATCTTGGAGAACAAGCAGATTTACACAGCAAAATAATAATATATTCTCTATATCTTTCACACAATACAATAGCCTAATATATAGGCTGGAGTTTCCCTAGAATATAGGAAACTAACTCAACTACAAAATCTCAACCAAGCCTAATTATGTGGGGTGAGAATAACTCACGTAACCCACACATAACAATAATAATATATTGTTGAAACAATATATTATAACATCTCTAACAATAATCTCTCAACAATAATAATTACACACGTAATTATTATTCACACACATAAATATGTGAAGCACTATATAAATATTTCTTAACATTGTTCATAGTCAACTCTGCAAAATTAGGGATAAATCTTCTTAGAAAATTTATTGCACACCTTTTCGTTTATGGGGAGAGGAATTTTATGAATATCTTGGACTCTCTCTAGGTCTATCTTGGTCCCTTCTTTGGAAACAATATGTCCAAGAAATTTTCCCTCCATAACACCAAAGATGGACTTCTTTGGATTTAGGGATATCCCATGCTTCCTGCACTTCTGGATAATAACCTCAAGATGTTGGAATTGATCTTCCCTCTTTTTGGAGAAAATATGTAACACCCTTGATAGTTGTTATTTTCCTCCTTTAAAATTCAAGTGTTGACATGTGATTTTCCTTATAAAGATGTGTTCTTTTGAATTTTGGAGATCATGCTTGATATGGATAAATCATATTTTGTTCTTAAGATCCTTTGACTGAATTGGAATGGATTCCTTAAATCCATTTTTCATTTCTTGTAGGTGGGTTACAATATGGTTTAAGAATTGTAAACTTTTCTACTAATCTGACTCATCCTTGGATCAATTTCAGTGATCCAAGGAATGTTTTAAAATTTTCTCTGTAGGATGAATGGTAAATCAACATTCTAGGAATTGATAGACATATGAATGAACTTTGACAGATACTAGTTCTTTGATTGTTGTATGAACGTGTTCTATTCAATGGTATGTCATGCTTGGATCTTTTCAGTTTGATTATACTAGGACAATGTTGACGTAAACTAACTGTAGCTGTTCACGGCATAGGAAAGATCCGGAATCCTAAGATAGGTAAAAATAATTACTACCTAAACTATGTTACGTAACATAATTCCTATTTTAACCTAAAGTTTCCTATTCTGCTTTGATTTGGTTGATTGACATCCTAACCTAATACTACCAGGTTATATTATGATCTAACCTAATGCCTAAAACTATAGTGTTGTAAATTAATCTAACCTAAGTGAAAAATACCTTAGGCTATGTGCTAAGACCTATTGTGGTAATTGTTGTTTGGGTTATAACCTAAGGTATATATATACTACAAATTACCTAAGGTCTAACCTAAACAATATGATCTACCCTAAACTAATGGGTTTGAATGGGGAATTAGGTGGTTGCATACGTGGTAGGCGACGGTTCCTAGGCATTAAAAATGTTGATAAGGTTTTAATTGCTTAGAGGTACTACCAACTTTGGCATGGGTTAGTGAACTTGGTAGAGGCTTAGGTTGAGGCTCCACTAAAATGGACTTCTTTGTTAAGTTTGATCGACAATAACTAAACATGAGAGGTGGTGGCAAAGGAGGATAGGCAGGAAAATAGGAGTTAAGGGAATTAATTATTTTTGGTTTTCATGCTCAAACTACCTTTGAAGGCATGCAAACAGATTGGGTATGTGGTTGTTTCACTTTGCATGTTTCACGATTTTCACTCTGCATGCTCACCAAGTAGATAGAAATACACTTGATGGTTATTCTTTAGGTTTTAAACCTATTTTCAGTTCGTGGAATATATAGGAAGCATGATGGAAAAAGAACATGGTTATTTGATTTTTATAGAAAAAATGAGAAGTTTTGAGCTCGTCTGGAGATTCTTTTCGAGTTCACGTAGTGCTATCAGGCATGATAGGCTCTAAAATTTAACATCTCTTACTTTCCTATAAATGTCTCATTAAAACGATTCTGCTCTATGAGATTCTCGGATTTCTTATTTTATCTATTTATCGGCCTATAGGGTTTATTAAATATGTGGTTTTGGTTTTGAATTCCATGGTAAATAGAGTTCTATTTAGAAACTTACCTTGTACAGTTCTTAAAAATAAGAATGCATGCAAAACGTATCTCTGTAACTTGGCTTTTTCATTTTAGGATGGGAAATTGAAGTATTCTATTTAGATAAATCTTTGTTGTTATTTGGATGTGGTTCAGAGTTTTGAGATCTTTGGGTTCTGTCTAATCTAGTTGGAATTTGTGTTTTTTTGATCGTGAGCTTGAGCTGAACTTGTGTATTAATGGATCTTGTATTTGAGCTCATTTTAGATTTGGAACTTGGTTCTGGTTTTAGTGAGAACTGTTGATTTAGGTTCTTGTTGTACTGAACCATGTTGGAATTTTGTATATTCCTGGACTATTTTCGAAGCACGTATAATCTCAGTGCTTATATCTTAGTTCTGTTGAGAGATAATATGGGACTCTATAACCATGCTTTACATTTTTTTAAATTTGAAATAGTTTTTGTAGATTAGTAGCTACAAAGCACTCGTATTTGTTACTTGTGTGGACTCTGTACTTTGTGGGAATTCCTAGTCCTACTTGAGCTAGTATTTGGACTTCGTGTTTTCATATAAAACTGTGCAGGAGCTTCTTGTTGTTCTGAACTAGAGTTTGGAGACCTAGGAAGCTCCGAACTGTTGTTAGAAGTTTGTATTTGATTCTGAGCATGTAATTTAATACTCGCGTTTCTTGAACTGTTGTTAGAGAAATTTTGTTCTTAAGGATCGTGATTTTTATACTTGTAATGACTTGGACTGTTGTTGAAGTCCGTAAATGGCTTAGAGCTCTGTGTTTTTCTCTAGTGATCATTTTCACTACTAATACAAGATTGTAATGTACACGACACTCACGTTTTGTTATTTATGTGGACTCTGAATTTTGTGGGAAACCTTAGTTCTGTTGAGTTAGTATTTTGACTTCACGTTTGATTTGAACTCATGTAGGAGTCACTTGTTGTGTTGAACCCGTGTTTGTATTTTGGAAAAATCAGGGCTTTGATGACGCTGTTTATGGCTCTGTACCTATGTTTTATGTAGAGGAATTTTAGACTGTTAATGGAAGTTGTATTTTTCTTTGCATTCATATTTGTGTATTGTATAGTTCTGAACTTTGTTAGGACTTGTGCCGACTCTATTCTAGAACTTTGGAGTTGTGTTCTACTTGTTATTAACGTTTAAAAATTTACAACTCTTTTGTTAAGTTTTTGCTCAAGGTAAAATTGGGAGAACAATTGGATGAGTCATTGGGAAAAACTCTCAGAAATCTCGATAGAAAAACATTCTCGTTGATGAATAAATTTGTTAATTCATTTTAAGAATTGTTTCTTCCTTCCTGAGATGTTGATGGTATTTAATTGGGAGTAGCCTTTTTCTCTCACTCGAGGAGACTTGTATCTCAGACCTCTTAGAATAGACTCTGAGTTTCTTTTATGAGAAGAACTTAGTAATTTAGTACTATATACTGTTAAGGAGGGATTACTTGACTTTGTTCTAATAGTTTTTGTATTATAATTTGTTGAACCAAGAACTGGTTATTATTTTTGTAATACAAAAATGAAACCTGACCTTGGGATACCAATATGAGTTGCTTGGTCTTCCTTTGCACAATAATTTGTAGGAATGATGTTGGAAGAGGTTATTTTATTTGGTTTTTATTGAACTGTAAATGTCAGTTTGTTGGCAGACTATTGTTTAATAGGACTTTACTTGTTGGTTTGAGATGAGTGAGTTATCTCTTGCACTCTATTATTTCTTGGATTAAATGAAATTTTTCCGGATGAATATCTTAAATAAGGTAATTCTCTTTTGAAAGAAATAGTTAACTCACGTTTTGAATTTGTTCTATTCGTGGATGTGTAGTGTTTGAGCATAGTTGTAATGGTTCTTCTTCTTCCTTGTCTAGAAGATGGATGAGTTAACCTAATCTGAACCATGCTTTAAACTTTCCTTTTATCTTGAAGCAAAGTTAAATGTTGTTTTCTTTTAAGAAAGTTTGGGAACAATGAGATGTTACGACATATTTTTTTCCTAAGGATAATTGATTGAATCAATTAGACTCTATTTTATAAAGCTGATATGGTGGAATATACTCTATCCTTTCTTGGAAGTGAAATCAATTAGTTAAAGTGTACTTATTTTCTGTTGCTTTTTGAGATTTTAATTTGATGTAATAATTGTCTCATTAAAGTAGAATTGTTTTAATGGAACAATTATTGGAATGCACTTCTTTTTAAGGCTTAGTGCTATCATGCTCGATTAATTGAACTAACTTTGTGTTAGCAATTTTTGTAGATGGACTTCGTAAGTGATAAAGAAGGAAAAACTTACATGATACATTCGCTGATTTAAGTCTATTTCTTGTGATGAACTCGATTTGTTTTGTCTATCGTATTGGAAAAGAAAAGTAGTATTCTTTTATACTTAATATAGTTGTTATGTAGTTTACCCGAATGCATAAGTTTTGTAAATGTAATTGTTATAAAAATAAATTGAAAGGTGGGAGATTACCAGTATCGGTTGTGTAAATTACTTTGCATTTGTATGAAAAAGATGGGTTCCATCTTGTTGTCAATCTTCATATTATTTATATGTTAAATGGTTAAATTTTAATAAGATTGGATCAAGGGATTAAGTTCAATCTCCCTACTTATTTATTTTCATTATATAAACTATAAATCATAGTAATGCAAAGTAGGATGAACATACATTATAAAAAAGTGATCAAGGGGTAGAATAAACCCTAACGCTATACATATAATGAAAGACTCTTCATCTTTCATAACTGTTCATAAATCATATAGATTTGATAACATGACTTCAATTTATCAGACTTCATTTGTTATGAAGTCTAATTTATTTTGGATATCTTCTGGCACTGAACTTTCTAAAAAGTTAATGTACTTTTTACATATGAAATATTATAACACTGCAATAGCTTATGCTTAATTAACAGTTTAACTATGTATTCAAAAAGTAAAAGCGACAATGAATATAACAAAGTTCTTAAAGGGATAAATGAATCAATTTAGAAAAGAACTTATGGAATGTTGGATTAGGGATTAGGCAGGTGGCTGAAATCTGTTTAAATAATCCAAATTAATTAAACAATTAATAAATTCCTTGGGTATGTACATCTCGATGAAGATGTTCGTAGGATGCTTAGCACATGCCAATCGTAGGGCTGTACCTTCGAGAATATTAGGATCTTCTCGAGGATACATCGATGCACGACAACCTATGGAAATACCCTTTTACATTGATCATCTAGATCTACACACATTGGACTTGATCTTAGTTTATCTCTAGATCTGGATAGTAGCATGGTTAAGATATGGAGTAGCCCTCTAAAACTCGGGGTACCTTGGCACACAGGGTTGACTTAGGTCGACCCAGTATGCCAACTTACCCTAAGTTTTGGGAGCCTCCCCTTATCATAACATATGTTATTAACTCAAACTAGGGTTAAACCTTGGGCAAGTGGACTGCAAGCGGAAGTCAAGAATGTAAATTCTAGATAAAAATAGAGTGGGGTGAAGGACGTATTCTAGATTGACGAGTATGCCATAAAGGAATAGTAATACAAACAAAGATGTTAGAAATATTTGGCCAAAGTATCGCAAGCTGCTGGTTGCATTGTCCTATGTCACCTAGTCTAAAGCTCGTGATGCCGATGAATATTGGTAACAAATATTCAGATATGATTCTTAGACAGATCACTCAATACCTTGAATAGGGTAAGAACAACTAAGTATACGTACTATACATAAAAGTATTAAATACTTGATGTTTAACATGAATAGATTGGTAGTTTACTGAGTCATGAAATGAATAGATCGATAGTACATCGAGTCATTATAGCTACATATGGTTATCTATTATATGAATGGTTGATAAAGAATGTGTGATCTAAATTATGAATTAGATCAGTGAACATTATTTAAATTTTTTTTCCCTTGTTTCTAAAAGTCTTAAAATGGGAATGTTACAAAATAGTCAAGTCATCAAGATATATCACAATGTATTTTCCCTTTTAATCACAAAAACTAAGTACATTTGCCTCTAGAAAGTTGCACAAATATTGATGAGACCATATGAAATTCATCTATATGCAAAATTACCCCAAGGAGTTGTGAAAGCCATCTTATGCCGATCCAGGATATCCACTTCAATCTAATTATACCCTGAGAAACCATCCAACATAGATAACATCTCTGAACTAGTGAAAACTTGTAGGATTTGATCCATCATGGGGAGTGGATAGTTATCCTTGAGGGAATCCTAATTTAAGTTTCTAAAATCCACACAAATTCAGATCTCTCCGCTCTTCTTCCTTATAGGCAAAATGTTGGCTATCCAGGCTGAATGATGAATAGGGAAAATTATCCTTGCTTTTAAAAACTTCTGAATCTCCTGGTGAATTATATCTACAATCTTGGGATTGTATTGTCTTTTATTTTTCTGGAATGGCTTGATCCTTGATTTAGAGAAATGTAGTGCTACATTTCCCTTGGTTTGAAATATTTCAAATCATCATATGAATAAGCCAACACATCAACATACCTTTTTAACAATTCAACCATTCTATTCCTTTCTTCCCGAGTGTAGCATTTACCAATATTAACAAGTTTGGGCTCTTCTTCACTCCCAATGTTAATCTTCTCATGTTCTGCTTTGATTGATGAGCCCCATGTGATACTTTTGACTTGATATACCTATCATGTTTGTCAAACAAATCCTCTAGGCTTACCAATCCTCTAGGTATCTTGTTACCTTTTAATCTTATACAACCATCCTTATCAGATTCTTCTTCGACTCCTTCTTCAGTACATAATATGGTACGTAATCACACAAAGAAACCTAAATTCCATCAAAATATAGTTGAATGAAGTTATCCTTAAGCTCAAGAAAAGAGAGAAAATGCTGATCATCATTGAATACCTACCAATTATTCACATTATCGACACACTTGGCTTGTGTATCATCTCAATTATAAACTTCTCTTGGGAAAAGTCAGGGTGAGGGATCAACAAGGACCCTGATACAGCTAAGGCATCAACTCTAGTGTTATTTTCTCTAGGTACAACTTCAATGGAGAAGGCATCCAATAATTCAATTGAATCCCATACCATATTTCTGTAATGCTTTAGTCTTTGACTTGTTTGAAAACGAGTTCTCAATCTCCTCGCACACAAAGATTTTTTATTCCCAGCTTTCTCTTGCCATTTCTAGACCTAAAAGAAGAGCTTCATATTCTATTGTATTATTTTTATTTTCAAACTGAAGCTTATAAGAGAAAGGATAAGACTTCTTTTTAGGAGAAAACAAAACCACACCTGCTCCAGAACCAACTGAAGACTAGCTACCATAAAATTCAAGAATCCAAACATAGTTAGGGTCATCCATCACACCCTCAGGGGTCTTCATCTCATCCTCTGACATGATCATGTAGTTACCATGACCAATGTATTCATAGAGAATTTGTGCTTTAGGGTCATCAGTCTTATGCACAATATATTCAATGTATGTATTTTAGGTAACAACTTTTTCATTTTTCCATTAACTAGGATGAGATCATGTGACCAATCTATTTGAATTTATCGTCCCACTTCTTTATAAAAATTTCTACTTAGCAACATACTATAAGATGAAGGAATGTCTACTACCAAAATGGTAGCTTTGGCCCTCTTCTTTGGGAAAGCAACAAAATCTACTTATGCATCATTGATCCTCCCTACAAGTGGCACCTCCTTAGTTTCCATAGAATAACATGAGCCAAATGTACATGTAAAAGTCAAGCCTAAAGCATGAGAAAATTTAGCAGGCATCACATTGTCTAATACTCCTGAATCAATAACACAATTACTAAGCTTATGGCCAACTATAAGTAGTGTGACATAGAAAGGCTCAATCTTTTCAATTGTAGAAGGTGTTGTAGCCATCAAATTTTGTTGAGGTGAAGAGGTGGGAGTAGGTAATAGGCATTTGGAAGTGGTAGATGATGAGTTAGGTTTGGATTTGAAAAACTTGACTACTTGGGCAAAGGCATTAGGGTGAGTTTGATATAACTCAGCTTTAGAAATTTGGATCTTGGTTTTCTTGATATGATCAATTATGTCAAAGATCTTGAGGTAGATGGGGCATCTACACTAGAAGAGGTGGAAGCCTTAGGCTTATCAATTTTGGTAGTTGAGGTTGTTTTGGACATAGGGGTTGAAGCTATATTATCTTTAGGTGCAAAGATGAAGAGGTAGAAGTGTTATCATTACTTACCTTTTGAGTGGAAGTGGTAGGAATAGGAGCTCCTCTTTTTGCAACAACGGAATAGTGAACAAAACCTCTTTGGATTTATTTATAGGCTAGATCACCTCCTTCTTTTTGTTCATCTTTGTTCTCTAGTCATAACAACATATGATTCATTGTTCATATCTACCACTACTTCATCATAATTATCTTCATCATCATCAACCCCTTCGGTGGTAAGGAAATTAACTTGAGAATCACTTGCTTCTTCTAGCACCTCATTTGCTTCTTCCTCGATATCCTCATACTCTTTAGCCTCTACTTCATCTTTAGGTTCTTGAACCTCATATATCACATTGATTTGGAACTTTAAGGGGGGTACTTTGATTTCCAATTTAGGGTGGGTAGGAGGAAAAAAATTTGGAGCTTGAAAATTCTTCCTCGGGATATCTTTATAAGGAATGATTTGAGCTAATTGATTCTTGATTGCTATAAGATCATTTTCCAATTTTTATACTAGATGATCAAAATTGGTTACTAAAGGAGAAGCTTTAGCTTTAGGAGCATACTTTTTCAACTTTTGAGACATTATCGATCATCTTTGACACTTATGGCGAAGCATTGATCGACATACAAAGTAGAAATATTAGCCCTTCTTAATACATAGATCACCTCTGGAAATTGTGCATTCAAGAAGAAATATTTCTAAATTTTGTCCACAGGATGAGTGGCTGTATGAATTTTATTCACCTATTTGTTAAATATTGCCACAAATTCTCACATGGGCTCATATGGCTCTTTCTTTATTTGAGATATCTGGGAAAGAAGAGCATGCACATCCTAAATAGGTTTTAACCAATTTTCAAAATGAGTCCTCATGGTATCCTAGTCAATGATAACATCGACTAGGAGATGGTAGAACTAGTCTGCAACATTATCCTCGAGTGTCTCTACGAAGATCCTAACAGACACATATTCGTGCTCGACTTTGAGAACTCCACAAGCTATGATGAATGCAACAATGTGTTCATCTGGGTGCACCTTCCCATCTCCTCTGAATTTGGGGAAATTATTCCTATTCCCTTTTGGGAGATCATGTAATGGTTGAGAAAGATCCAAAGGTCCAACCCATTGTCCCCAAGGTAGAGGTGTTACCATTATAGGAAATTTTTTTACAAGGGGATAGAACTTGAGCAAAACCAAGCTTGGATGTTAGTGCTCAATTGTGTTTAAATATCAACATTTGTTGCAACTCTATCCATAGTAGGAGGAGTTCTTGTGAATATTTTCCTTTATTCATCCCTTTTAGAGTAAGAACAAAGCCTTACTGTTCTAGTAATTGAAAATATCGATCTTCAATACCTTGTGCTCTCCGACCTCGTGTATATATTCTATCCGCCAACATGTTATTACTGTTGATTTGAAAATTATTTCAGTGGGAAACACTATATGGGCACCAAAACTTTTTGGTTGTAAAATTTGTCTTGAAAAGAAGTAACAGTCAAGGGACAATAGTCCCTCCTCTTTATGGGAGAGGTTCCCTTATTGAACACACAAACAAACAAGAAAATATACTTATTTACAAATGTACAAACTATCAATCTTTTAATGAGGATTTTGATGCTTTAAATGTTTCCATCTCAAAATATTCTCAATACAAAAGAAAAATAATGTAGAAGAATTAATGATTTAGAAAGTGAGGAAGGCAACACTTTCAGATATATAGTTCTCAGAATGATATCTTACTTATGCATGCATGAAAAATAAAGCTGAATCATACACATTTGAATACAGGACATCTATGCAATAGACACAAATTTCTAAGCATAACATCAACTGGAGGACACAAAGTTTCCTATTCAAATATATATAACCCACATGAATCAGATAGAAAGCATAAATAGATAGAACACAAGAAAAGATGAGAATATAACTTCTTCTGTATTGATTACAAATTCAGTGCTTCTACATCAAAACATAAAAATCCAACCCCCTTAAATGACATGGAGAGCTCTTTAAATAGCCCCTAGGGTGGTTACAAATGAGTCTTTTTAGTTTCCTTTATTTTAATCAAAGATCTAATCAAATGTTTATATCACTAAGTTAGCCCCACTTAAATATTACATGACTACAACAAAAGGTGGCCAACTTAATAGAAATACATTAATTAAAAGAAAATCCTAAGAGATAGCCATTGGAGCACTTGAAGAGGTTTGTCACCAAAGTCTTCACTTTCAGTATTTGATTTTTGAACTTAACCAATATGCATGCTAGTGGTGTGATGAGTCAGCTTCCCAAAAAGTCTTCCATGTCATTACTAAACCTTGCATTTTCAAAAATACTTTATTGACATCTTCAATTAAAGTTTTGAGAGCACAAATATCTTTTAGTTCTCCTTTGAAATAGTGTCTGATCTGAAAAGATCCTCCTTGACAAAAGTTTTGAATTTTGCCTTGATTTCTTAGACAATGTATTTCTCTTCAAAATTTTCTTTGTGAAGTTGACAATGAAGATCTTGGAATTCAGATATAATATAAACCTAAAATGCTTCTCCCTTTTACAACATGTTTCTTAGTTCATCAATTTCTTCATCAATAAATTTCATCTTCCAATCAATGTTGAATACCCATTACTTGGTTAAATTATTCTTCAGATCATCAAACACTTTGTTAGCTAAGAAAACTTGCATATATGTTTCACTCATGAGTCTGATGTCTTGAATACATTCAGTCCACATTTTCAATTCCCTCGTCAGACTACTGAGTGTTGTAGTAAACTTTAACCTGGATACTTGTGATTTGATCATAAGCCTTGTAGGATTCCTCAATAAAGTTGATCCCAATGACTAACATTTCTTCCACCATAAATTTTATAGCTTTTCCATAGGCAACATGCTTATGGATGTCCTTAATAACTTGAACTTATTCATTAGTGAGGACAGTAGGAGGAGGCATTACATTCAAAGGAGTTGGATCAATCACCTTATCACTTGCTAGCAAAGATCTGATAAAATCAGAGAGAGTTTGTATATGTTCCTCAAGCTGCTCTTGAGACTGTTTCCCCTTTTCTACTCTCTCAATCACCTTAGACACTATTTATTTTAAATTATGCACTTCACTCTCAGGGGTAGACTCTCCCAAAGGGATCCTTGTCAATTCCAAATAAATCAACACCAAATATTTCTCATCTTTATCCATTTTAGGCTTAACAATCTCCAAAAATTACTGGCCTTGAGAATCAGACACTAATCTAGAAGTAGTTCTTGCTTTCTTGGTAGGTGGAGATGGAGTTGTTCCTAGGAGGGCAGCCACTACATCAAATTTGGGAGAAACAATCTTAGATGAAGTCTTCCTTTTCTTACTATCTACAAATGGTTGAACCCAAGTGAAAGTAGTACTAGAAGGAGGAACAATATGCCCCAATGCTAGAGTTCTCATTGACCCTAAGGTCTCAGCAAAACCGACACTTCTAAAACAGATGTCTCAATGTTAGAGACAATCATTCCTTTAATAGGAGTTTCTTGAACATGTGGCTCTTGGATAACTAGTGTCTCAGCTTCCAAAGTGTGATCCTTTTTCTTATCACCTTCTTCTTCTTATTTCTCTATGCTACCTCCTTTGATATTAATTTCTTCATGATCCTATGTTTCCTTTTCATCATCATCATCACCATAGAGGTCTACAATCTATTCAATCTCATATGCTATTTCCAATTTTTTAGGAGAGGGAAATTGTCTACTTTCTTCCTCAGTTACTTCTTCTACTTTTTCATCTTTCCCAGCTTTCCCCTTTTTGATGTATACTAAACTTGAGGATTCAAGGGGAGAGGGGATGGACTATGCATGTACCTCGGGGCTATGACAAGAACTTCTTTCGAGGAGTGGAGGCTTCTTGAGAGGAAGATCATGACTTTCTGTCCTAACTAAGACAAGGTTTATATCAAACCGAGTTTGGTCCTAACTAAGAAAAGGTTTATAAGTTCTTTCAAATCATCTTTTTCCTTACTGAACCAGTCAGTGGTTTCAATAGGAGTATTCCAAATAGATATTTCAAATTCAAGAGATTGCAGTTCTTGACCATCATCTTGTAACTCATCTGGTACTTTATAAACTTCAAACATTTTCTATCAAACCGTAGTTTGGTCCTAACTAAGACAAGGTTTATAAGTTCTTTCAAATCATAATTTCCCTTACTAAACCAATCAATGGTTTCAATAGGAGTATGCCTGATGGGTCTTTCAAATTCAAGAGATTGCAGTTCTTGATCATCATCTTGCAATTCATCTGGTACTTTATAAACTTCAAAATTTTTCTATCAAACCAAAGTTTGGTCCTAACTAAGACAAGGTTTATAAGTTCTTTCAAATCATATTTTTCCTTACTAAACAAATCAATGGTTTCAATAGGAGTATGCCTGATAGATCTTTCAAATTCAAGAGATTGCAGATTCTTGATCATCATCTTACAATTCATCTGGTACTTTATAAACTTTAAAATCCTTGATTTTTGAAGAGAACTTGCCATAATATATTTTCCTAGCTTCATAGTCATCTGAACAGTCAACCAAATAGTCTTCAAGGTCAACAAGATGATGAAAACCCATTATGAAATTATTAGCAATAAACCCCTTAAGGTCAAAAAAAGTCCTTGGTTTGAAGTAATGGAGAGTGAGAGGAGCAATAGTTCTATCAAAATTCTGGGAATCTAAGGCAGTCCTGTAGGTGTAATTACCCAAAGTAATTGGGAATTGAATTCTATAATTTTTCTTATCTCTACAGATTCTGTGAAGCTTATCAAGTTGCCTACAAACCTCAACTAGGGCCATTTTATCATTACAATACATTGGAAGTTTCAAGGGTTTTCCTTCAAAACCAGCTAACCGGATGTAAGAAAACTTCTTGAATTGAATGAAATAACTCCCATAGATAGCAATCAACTGCTTAGCCTCATCTGAGAATCTCTGAGTTGTGTTGCCTTCTAACAATATGACAATGTACATGGTGAAGGCATCATTCACCCTTCTGAAATGATGATTGCTACTTTTCAAAGTTAGATGTGGGCAATACTCATATATTGGAGCACATTTTTTTTCCTCATTAGGGGAAATGCCCAACCATTCTCTATATGCTGTAATGGTATACATCAAATAAGAATTCATGTAGAAAGTCTTGGTTCTTTGTACATTGGCTAGTTGTTCACCGAGGCTATCACAAGTGATATCTCTCTAATTTAGGTTCTTATTTCCTTCAAAATAATGTTTAGATAGGGAAACATCTAGAACTAAAATTTATTGGTTGAGGAGAGACCCATTATCCTAGTAAGTTATTTGACAAATCTTCCTTAAAATCAATTCTATATATGTTTTTAGGTAGTCTTGAGGCTCCTTTCTTAGGATTTTTGAGCTAGGATTTGGCTACCCTGCTCTTGTACTACTCACCTGTCTTGATCAAATAGAAGTTGGTCCTGGGATTTGGTGAGAGTATTTGAGCCCTATAGGATAGACATTTTGTGGGAAACATTGATACAGCTTAGCATCCAATCGAGAAATCACCTATCCTTGAGGATCTTTGATTTGTTTTGTGATGGGATCGAAGCATGAGACACAAGCCAAGAAGGTGTTGGTGCACCTTTGAATGAAAAAGGAAAACCTCTAGCTTACGCTATTCTACATTCTTTGATCACCGGGTAATGGAAGTAGGATTCTCACAAATTGAGTCATGCCCAATAATCATTGAAGTCAAAATGTTGTGCATCACTATCTCCGATATTAGGTAGAATATTTTCCGGAGAAGAGAGATGTTCGTGCCCCTAAAGTGAATTTTCATGGTGAAGAACTAACACTCGAAATGAGAGGAAATGCAAAAACAAGCAAGCGAAAGGGAAACAATGAATGTCGGGCTTCTTATGACTCGATTTTACTAGCAGAGGGACGAAGGATTTCTCGGTAGTAGGATGCACTTGGCATTTGAAATATGGTTAAGGAAAGATTTTCTATGGCTAGGAAGAACACAAAGTAAGTGTGGGAACAAAGAACAAAAATAGATTGCAAACTTGAATGGTAAAAACAATCGAATTTCCCTTCATACTTATATACATCCCATTTATAATAGTTGACAGAGTGCATTGAATGAGGGTTTTAATATATGGCAGGGGAACGGGAATATTGAGACATAAGACACCAACTTTAACCCTTTATATGTAGATATGGTAGAGAAAATGAGCTCAAGGCCCATGAAACATTTAGGACATCCAAAGCTAAAATCCATGCAATACATAAAAGGCTAACATTATGCGGAAAAAATAGGTTTGGGGAATGACTGACCATGATGTACTTAGGAAATTTGGGATGGGAAAAGAAAAAACCTTTGCAATACACTCGCAAATTAGGAAAATTAGGTAAATCATTCATAAACAACCCTTGGGGAATTGGGACATGAGTTCCCACAAAGCTGAAACTTCAACACAACACGAAGGGTTAGTTTACTATGGGGAAGGTGAAGAATTGGAGAATAGGAGGCCCAAAGGAACATGAGAAACACAAGATAGAAAAAATTGAAGTACTGCAAAGGTGAAGAGAAAGTCCCAAACTCAAAAATTTGAAAAATTGACCAACTACTGAGGGTACTTTCTTTTCTTTTGAATTTCACAAAGTTAAACAAAGACCTGAAAATAGAAAACCTACACTGAAAAAATTTCAAAGGGTTCCCCAAAAATGTGTGTATTTTTTTTTGGGAGGGGACAACACATGAGAGCCAAATTGGCAACCCATGATGAATGCTTCATAGGGAAAATGATGTTAGGTCAAATCAATTTATCCGACTCTTGCTTCATGATAGGTTCAATATTTGGGTTTATAAGCCTTTGTTTTTTCTAATTGGTTTTGCATTTAAATCCAACTCTATTGTGTGCTAAGATAAATATGGATTGAAAACCTTTAAATCACCATATCTCCATGCAAAAACATCATCAAATTCCTAAGAAAGTTGAACAAAATCAATTTTTTCATCTTGATTACATACCTTTCCCAACTTGAGTGTTTTGTCATTACCAATGCTGATTTGCTCATAATCTTCTTGTTTGATCAATATGTTAGATTTCTCACCTCTGACCTGATCATATGTATTAAATATAGAATCAAGAGTGACTAATCCTTGAGGTATTTTATTAGATCTTAATTGAATAATATGATTTTCATATTGTTATCGCAAAATTTCCGATTTTTAATTGAAAACTTAGCCTCCTCTTACAAAAGTTAACTATCTCGATGATCTTATTCAAATAATTGTCAATTAACATCATTATATGGGACAAAAGGTCTTAAAAATATCTTGATATGTTGTTCATTTTTATCCTTATTAATCTAATTTGGAATGTTAACCCGAGCATTGATTGCAAAATAGCTTTGTCCATATTTTAAATCCTGCCTCTAGGAATATATTGAACATTGAAGGCATCAAAATTTTCTATCAAATATGTTGGTGAAATAATTTTCCATGTTAAAAATTATGTGTTTCCACAAATTCTCACGAGGCTACGCCCCTCCTTATGTATAGGAGACTCCCATGATTGAATGTAAACTATCCCAATTCTATATAACGCTCTCCGGGGTGGTCAAATAGGTGGGGATAACACAAGAACACTTCATTGAACCGGTGGAAAATTTCTTGTACGGGAAGGAGATAAATTAGGAAAGAGGATTATTGTTATGAGTAGGTAATAAAAAAGTTTAGACACAATAACCAGAGTAGTTCAACATTCAATTGGAGGAAAGAAACAATGTAGGTAATTATCAAGACCAACAAATCTTAGACACACAGTTCTTTAGATTCATCAATCAAGGACACCAAGTTCTTGGTTATTTAAGATCACTTATGCTTTGAAATTTGTAGAATAGAGATAAAAAAGGAAAACATGAGAAAAGGAAAATGGAAGGAATGTAGCTTTTATTTCTTATGTTGGTGATATAAAGCTCAACATCCAAACCACAATCCACAATTGCTACAAAGAACTAAATTTTTAGGATCTTTTGGAATCGAGAAGACATCCTAATATATACCATTGTGAATTGAAATTTCACCTACCCCCACATGAATATTCATGACCTCATTCAGCTTGTGACTTTACATCTTCCTAAGAAGTGAAAATAAGTTTCCTTTTATAAATTAAAGGGACTTTTACAATTCAACTTTAGAAAGTCACTTAAGTGAATGAGACAAAATACCATGATTGTGTACAATGAAGAATTAGAAAGGGGAAAGAATAAAGAAGGAGAAAGAGAGGAGGAAGTAGTCAACATATCTCGATGAAGAATCTCCTTATTAAAAATAATTTTCTAATTCATGAACGCCAAGGAAGAGGTCTAGGAATGAGATCCTGTTATTTGAATTCCTTGTTGAATTGAATTATCACAGTTGTCAACTTGTCCACCTCTAGAATGCAAACACAACCCAACACCTTGATCCATGCCTAGACACAATAAACGATCTTCATACATTGATTGAGACATATTTCATGATCCTTTGCAATTATAGAAATGGAGTTCACGATGTTGGCAATAGATTCCAAGACATCTTTGTTGAAGGAGAGAGAGTCACCTGCCACTTTCCTGAAAAACTCCTAAAGGAAACAATGAGTTCTTCTAATGATGAATTCTCAATGAGTGGAGGGAACTCAATTTTTTGAACATAATTATAGACCTCATTCGAACCTCAAAGGCATGTTTCTCACTATATTCAAGTTCAAAGATGGCATATGCTATCATATCATATATTTAATCAATGATGTTGATCCAAACCAAAGACAATGTCTCAACAGATGATGCAAACACATTCTTACTCACAAGGGTGTGATAGTCGAAGGATATCATCCCGAAATGAGTGGGAATACCTCATCCCAATGGAACTTCTCTTTTACAATCTCCTCCTTCACTTTCTTCACTTCGATAAGATGGAAAACATGAATTTAATTAGAGAGATTACCTCGACATCACTATCTCACCTCTCTCGATGATATTCTCAATCATCTTCCAATTAGCTATCCCCCGCATCATGTAATATTTTACTTTCTTGATCACCCCAGATTAACACTACTAATTGGAGGAATATATTCTATAGGAAGAGATGATATTGAATTGGGATCCAAAAAGGGTTGAATGTGAGCATTGATATTTTTTAACCGTTCCTCCAATTGTTCAATTGTTTTCTTGTACTATTAATTTCTAGAAAGGAGGTGGGAAGAGGATTCCTTGAACAAATGAGAATCACTCTCATGTGAAGCTTGACCTAATGAGATGTGGAGAAAATCATATTCGACAAAGTCATCTCTTTCATAGGATTTTTATTTCTAGTCTTAGTAACTTCAACATACTAGTTACATGAGGTACTACTAAAGAAGCGAGAAGTTTTCTGGGCCTTCTTCCTTCGCTTGGATTTCAAATTTCTTAAGATATATTTAAGGTTGGGCATGATAGATTGTTGCATTTTTCTTGGCTCACTTTTGAGAATTTCTTGAATCCATGGGAATGGATCTTTAGGAGTTAACATGATGTTCTTCATTGGAGAAATTTCAAAACTTGATGCAATATCAATTCTTATTCATCACGGCAAGCTTCGAGATTAGGGAAGACATACTTGGATCCTTATTAAGAGAAGGATGCTATAATGGATCACTCTTTCCTAACTCAAGAAAATCTTTGTGATTAGTTATCACTGAATTATAACACCCTATGATTTGCTAAAGCATGTGAGCTTCTTTGGGAAATCAATGTAACTGGGTAACATGGAATTGTCTCAAGGTGTGGGACCTTATTGTTGAGACAATTCTCCAAAGAAGGTTGGTTCCTCTACCTAATATAGGCACTAAAATACTCCTAAGGAAGGGAATGAAACTAACTACTCCTAATCTATGATTTCTAAGGGACTAGGGAGAGGGAGAATACATAAAATTGAACAAATCCTACACTATAAAGGTGATAACACCAAAAAGGGGGTGTTGGACAAACTTGATGCCTGAAAACAGAGAGAGGTGAGCATGGAGAGGATGGACATACATCACAGACCTAGATAATACACACAATACACCATTTTCAAGTTAGCACAACCAGATTTAAACATGCAATGAAAATAAAATACACAATCACCTACAAGCATGAAGAAAGGCATGAAAAAGACAATGAAACTAGTGTAATGATTGAGAAATGATCACAAACACATGTTTTATTGCTTCAATAATATGCACAATACATCATAATAGAGGAAAGAGGCATGATTCCCATTACAGTAGCCCAAAAATGAAGGCTTGGAGCTCTAAATCCACCCAAGTAGCTGAGAAGAAGAGAGAGACATAAAAAAATGTCCAACTACTTACCAAATGAGCTCTCTTTACATTATATGGAAGAAAGGATGAGAGAGAGAGGGAACTCAAAATTTTCATTCAACCACCAAAAAATACCTTTAATGTCTTGTAAAAGTGATGGAGTGACTGAAAAACCCATCCCTCATTGTCCTTTGGCCTCTGGAGGGAGAAAACCACACCCATGTTGTCATTAATTGCAGTGGTTGGGCCTAGAACTGTACATTTTCGTGCTGGATATGTTTTCAAATTTTTACCCATATAACCTCATCAAAACTAATATTTATATTTTTCATGGCATAGAAGATGTAAAGACCTTTCTAACGATATAAATTTTGTCAAATTTTGAGCACTGGATCAAAAGTTATGCCCATTTGAAAATTTGCATGAAAAACTACCGTTTTCCTTTGTTCCACGGATTTTCTAGTTTTTCGCGACATTCCCTTTTTGTGGAATTTGTTGTACGACAATCCATGGACTTTGTTTATGGAATTTTCCATGGACTTTGTTTTTCGGTATTTTCTGTGAACTTTGAACTCCTTTTTCTCTAGAAGAAAGAAATGCACCAATGACCCCAAGTGCTCCCAAATCAACTGCAAGTGTTAAAGAACATGGGAATTTACCTGACATCTCTAGATTCCCCATTAAAGTCCCGATCAACTACCCAAGTCCAATTTCATCCCAAGGTGTCCATTTTTTCCTGGGGGTAAAAATGGATAACAATATGATGAATCATGGGGACATCTACCTACTAGATGAACTAATCAGTGGCCTTGAAGCATCCATTAGGCATGGATTCATCTTGATAAACAAAAATCTGATCTAAATTTTTTAAATCCTACGACTAAGCCACTTAAACACTTTGTTGAACCTGAAGTTGATCCTTTTGTTCAAATCTCCCAATTTTCATAAGAAAATCTTAAAAATTAGATTGAGTGGAAAATTATTTTGAACCTAGAATTATCTTTTCTTTGCAATCTAATATAATAGGATAAGGATGGAACTATGAGTTTGTCCCAAAATATGATTTCTTTCTAAGTATGAAGGACTAAAACTGATGATTTCTTGGCAAGGATGAAACACTATAGAGTTTGGAAATACTTGCTGATTTGGCTACACTTTGAAATGCCTTACAAGAACTAATATTCCCAAATGCTGCCTCCAACGGACTGTGCACAAGAAAAAAACACCACAAAACACTATGTATAAAAGAGGAAGATCATACACACCTCAAGTGGAACATGCAGAGTGTGTACAAGCACTTCTTCTACTGAAAGCATCCTAATCCTACCAACAAAACACTATGCTAAAATTACTTAGAGGAATGGGAATCCTAAACTAATATGTATAAGGGTGAGAATTAAATTCAATAACAATGCTTGAGATAGATTCCATTGAATGGAATATGTAATTCTTCACCATCCAACTTGGCGATCGAGAAAGTGTTATGACTCTTACGTTTTGTGATTATGTAGGGACCACTTCATATTTCATCAAAATTGGAATTCTTTCTCGGGTTTTCCCTGTCACCATTCCACTTCAACACCAAATATCCTTCTTGGAAGGTTCTTTCTTTGGCCTTCTTGTCAAAGCTCCTCTTGATCCTTCTCTATGGTTTGCACTGCATGCTCTCTTGTTTCTTCCAACTCCATGAGTTTTGCATACCTAGCTTCCATGGGTTCAAACTCAACTAACTCCAGCTACTTGAGAAGCTCTAATGCTGGAAACTCGAGTGATATAGGAAACCTTGCCTCTCTTTCGTAGACTAGCTTGTATGGAGAACTACCTATTGACCTCTTTGGTGTAATTCTATCAGCCCACAAGGCTGATTTGAGCTTTGTGTGCTAGGTTCTCTAATTTTCATCTAGATTCCTTCTTATTATTCTCAGTAAATTTTTGTTTATGGACTCAACTTGCCCATTACCATGGGGGTAATAATTAGATGAAGTGCTGAGATATACTCCATTTCTAACATCCCATTCAATGATCCTTGTGCCAATAAAGGCCAAAGTATTATGTCTGATATGATTGTGGTAGGTATGCCAAACCTTGTGACTATCCCCTCGTAGAAGTCCAATATGCTAGACTCATTGGCTTCCTTGAGTGCTACCACTTTGGTACACTTGGTGAAATAGTCTGTAGCTATTAGAATCCACTTGTGACCTTGGCTTGAATTCGATTAATGAACCCAATGAAGTCTAATCCCCATTACATGAAAGGTTGATCCATTGAGATTGGATGAAGGGGAAGCATCTGCTAGATTTTCTTTCCCGTGAAGAATGCACATTTCTTACACTTTTTAATCCATGCATAACAGTCACTAAACAGTGTGGGCCAATAATAACTAACCTTCATGATCTTGAGGGTTGTTACTCATGGAGAAAAGTGGCCTCCTGCTTCTCCATCATGGAATTCATGTAACACCTTCTCAATATGATTTTTTCCAATGCACCTTAAGATAACTCCATTCATATCTTTCTTGAACAAAATGCCATCCACAAGCACATATGGGATGGATTGGATCCTAAAATACCTTCTTTTTGATTTTCTTAACTCTGGAGGGCATAGGCCTATTTGAAGGAAATTAATAATATCTTGAGTCCAACAAGGAGTGGGCATACCATCCACGGCTTGTTCTTGGTTATCTTGGAGCACTAGGACAACTCCTCCTTCATCTTTTGACTCAACATGCCGATTAGAAGCTAGCTACTCACACAAACCTTTGTCATAGACCAATTTGGTTACCTTGATCTCTATATCATACTCCATGACGTGGGTGATCCAACCTGCCCTTTTCTCATTCAAATCCTTGTTCAAGAGAAAATATTTGACCCTAACATGAGAAACTAGTAGCTGAATATTATTGTTAGAAATTGTTATCCAAATAACTCTCCTAGTTATCTGGATAACTTATATTTTCATTCTGACTCTGATGTTTCACATTTCAGGTTGCACACACTCAAGATTGTTTAGTTGACACCATGGAAAAGTTTCAGTTCCTTTGCATGCCCTTATGCGCCTTCCTACTTCCCCTTCCCTCTACATTCTACTATTTCCCTCCATTTCCCCTTTGCGTCTTCCTCTTGTGAAACTACCTTCTTTCCTATCCTATCACGTACTCCTTGTGTGCACCTCTGCAGACTTGCCTTCCAAAATGGATAAGTCCCTGGCATTCCTCTTGCATGCTTACATACACTAAACTATATTACACGCTCTTCTCTTTCTTCCACCAAATGCCCTCCTTTAGTTAAATTCTCACACCCCTTCCCCATACTTGTCCCCTGCAAGTATTCTCCCATTCCCCCAATGCACACACTTTCCCTCCGATTCCCTTTCACGTGTCTAAATTTTACTTCCGCACCTTGCACCTTCTTCTACACCAGTCACTATGCCACATCATCTTATGTCAAACTTGATTATGATGCATGCAACCTATCAATGTGTGCTAACAGGGCACCAAATCTGAAAAACTAACGACACATGACATGTGGCGAAAAGATGAAAAATCAACATTTGGAAGATTTATTCATCAATCCATGTGTCACGTGTCTTACGTGCCAAGGCACTCTCGGCATCTCCTAATAACAATATCTTCTACTATAGATCCCCGATTGGCGTGCACCTATAATTGTCGAGAGTCATTGAAACAAGCTACATGTTGGACTATTCAAATTCAAATCTAGGTGGGATTTAGTGGGCGAAAATAGTGAAACATAATTCTAGTCATCAATGTGCACATCTAATTGACCTAAAACACCATATTTCTTCGATCTTTCCCTCTTCCTTATTCTACATGCCGAATAGACATGGGGAAGTGCATCTGATAACCTTATAGGTGGATTTGTAGGCATTTATTACTTGTTGTTGGTGGTTACAGATTTGAATCCAAGTTTCCCTCTCTTTCTCCTTCTTTTCTCTCCTTATTCTTCTATAAATAACATAGTTTTGCTTTGTAAAAAGGATCCCTCTCTATTGTAACAACACCATGCCAAAATGGTGGCTGACTTCCCACAGTTTCATACCTTGGCATGGTCTCTACAATGTATTATCACCTCCTTCCGTGAATGTAAATGACTATACATCCATTAAGCAATTAAATCATGTTTTGTGGAAAGCTTGTCTTCCCTTTCTCATTTTAATTTCATCTCACCTCTCTGTTTGCATTTTCTGGCATGTTATGCATATTCCCATTTACAGTCCCCATGTTCATGTGTTGCACATGTTGGAAGGCCGAGCCTCGTGTGTGTTGATCTATGGCGCACGCCATCCACTTTCTTCTCCCATGCTCTCTCTATTTCCTTTGCAGCTTGTGGAGAGAAATCGACCCTTTCCCTAGCATTATCACCTTCCTTAGCTTAGGATTTCCCCTTTTTGCACATCCTTTTATCCATGGTCTCTTGGCATGTTTAGTCTAGGTTTTGCTTTCAAATTAGGAGTAGTAGCGGTGTTAGAGGTAGGTAGAGGAACTGGCCTTTTCCGGAGACTGTTCCAAGCATGCAAGGTCCCACAACTTATGGATGGTTCCATTGTTGTCTCTAACAACTCGAGTTCTTCTAGATTCGAGATGCAGTGCACGTTTGAATGAACAAAAAAACCAAGTGTCTAGATTTCTTTATTCTCCTACCAAAGCTTAGACATGCTTTTCAATAAAAGAGTACGTTACTTCATAATCTTCTAAGCTTTGGCTGAATAATGCTTTGTAGGCTACTCCAAACCTTCTTTATTTAGATGTACCAAGATAGTTGAAATTATATCTGGACCACCAAAGGCATAAAGCATGGAGCCCTTTGAAAAATATGGGTTCATGAGAGTTGAGGCCTGAGATATGGCTTGTTTGATGGCCTCAAAACTATCTTTACCCTCATTTTTCCATTTGAATGAAAGGTAGTTCTTCAACATCATAGTTAGTGGCCTAAAAAGAGTGGAAAAGTCGGGTAAAAATCAGTAAATTAAATTTATTCTCCTCAAGAAACTTTGGAGAGATTTTTTGTGGCTTAGAAAAGGAACTGCTTGAATGGCTTCAACCATTTCGGGATGAATGGTTAGTCCTTCCCTTAAGACAATGTAGCCTAATAGATTTCCTTTGTGAGCCAAGAATATACACTTTTTTAGATTCAAGGAAACTTTGAATATTTTATATCTTTGGAAAAATTACTTGAGGTGAAAGATGTTGTATGCTAGTAGTCTATAGGTGGAGTTGGTTAAGAGGAACTACACCGTAATGCAAAACAAGACCACCGAAGGAATTAAACAATATGGGCAATGAATTGGCTAGCGTATGCTAGATCTAGGAAGTGTGATACTTTCTAGATGGATGTCACTCCACTATTTTAAAAAATTTAATGTTATAAACAAAGTAAATCCTATTATAGTTTGAAATGATTTAGGTATCTCACTTAAAAACACAATAAGAAATAGATCTAATCTAACAGGCTAAGCTAGAATAGAATCCAAAGGTCAAATGATGGGATCTGGATTCTTCAGGTTTGACAGACAGGTGAGATAGATCATAGGTGAATGAGGGTAAGATGAAATTTGGTGGATAGGTCTTTGTTCTAGGATGTGTGGGAAAATATAGAGACCGGTGTCGGTCAGGGGTGACCAATGGAGGTTAGGTGTAACCGGTGCCGGTTACTGTGAGATCTGGAAATATCACGAACAAGTCATGGGTCACCTTTGTGATTGCACAAAGGACTTTGGTGGGTCGAGATGAGGTATTGGGTGACTGGAGTAGGATTTGGTGAGGTTTTAATGGGTATATGGAGGTGAAAATGTTGGAGAAGGTCAATAGGGGGAAAAGTAAACAATAGATGATAAAATGATGATAAAATGAAATAAACCAAGAAAGTATGATGTTATACTTACTTGGATTCTCGGTCTAAATGCCTGTGTGTGAGGGATGGAGGTGCTGATGAGGGGTTTGAAGGCTGCAAGTGATCACTAACTGAAGAAAAGCTTCTGCATGGGCTACATGTACACTGCTCTTTACTTGGATGAATCGGATCATGGTCGAGATGGTCATGCGAGAGAAGATGCTCAATCTCCTTCCTTGCATGCGGGTTTTTGTTGGAATTTTGCTCTCTGAAGATGCGTTATCTCTCTGAGATGTGTTCTTTCTCATCAACCTTCTCCCAATGTTTTCCAACCTTGAGAATAAGGTAGTTTAGGGGTTAAAAGGGTAATCAACGACGGTCTGGCTTAACCGGTGACGGTTAGGGGTAACCGTCGTTGGTCAAGGCGGGATTTCCTAGGTTTACTAAACTAAGGAGATCATCTTGATTTCCTTGAATCTCATGTCATTATCCCACATATTAGATTGGGAGCTTATTGTGAGCATGAGGGAATGTGGTTTGAGGGAATGTAGTTTTTGATTTTTAAGGTTTGGGTAAGTCTTAGTTAGTTATAACAACTTGCTAAGAATAGGTCTTAGGTTGAGTTGGCTTGGTGAGGTGTGTATGTGAGCTATATGAGTGGATATTATTTAAATAAGATATTTAAATAATAAATATAGTGAGGATAATAAATTAATTTAATTAGAGTAATTAAATTAATATTAATGGGGTGAAGGGGGCCATGGCTAGGTAAATCTAATAAAGGATATTTATTCATCGAGGGACCAAAGGGAGTGTGACCTAATTTTAGTGTCTACATTTTTCCCCTTTTTGTTGCGTATCTTGTATTGGTAAGCAACGCTAACAAAAATAAGATGTGGTTACCCCATGTGTGGGTGAAGGTGATCCCCCTCAAACCAGGAACTGACGAGGTAGCAGGCTGAAGCGGTGAGTGGTTTGATAAAAGGAAAATGTGAAGAAAAGGTAGGTGGGCATGGGGAAAAAAAGGATAAAATGTCTACTCAGGAAATCTAGGTAATGGGTCAGGGTCAAAGGTAGCAACAATCAAATGCACGCACATGTATAAACTGCAACACGCTACCATGTTAAAGAGTAGACAAACTCTACATAGTCTAAGGTTGATAGGTTTATCCAAACAAGGTGGAAGTGAGTCCGGTATCCGAGGTATAAGATATGGTCAGGAAACACAACGTAGGTTAGGTATAGGAACGTTTAGGTATGTTCTGATACACAAAATGTAGGGTTAGGATAAACGGTCATGGTAATAGGCTAGGTAAGGTCACTAGGTCAATCAACACAGTAATAAAGATCTTTGTAAGGTAAGTGAACACATGAGGTCAAAGGTCACTAGTGATGGTCCAGGTCCAAATATCTAGGTCACGGCATGGGTAAGGCCAAGGTAGGGGTAAAATAATAAGAAGTCCCCAAAGGAGGACAAAGGTAGACAGGTGAGGAGGTCTAGAAAGGTAAGGTAAATAGGTTGGATACAGGTGGGGTGGGGTAAAGGATCAAGGTAAAGGGTGGGGTAAAAGGGAAAAGTAAGGGTAATGTGTAAGTGAGGGTGACCGATGGCGGTCATTTTTAACTGACATCGGTATAGGAAACCCAACGATGGTGAGGTAGGGCATGTGACCGATGCCGGTCAAGGGTAATTGACGTTGGTTAGGTTGGGTGGGTTATAAAAACAAAAATCTTCATTTTTATTTTTCATTTGTTATTTGCGAAGTGAAGAAATGAAAAAAAGAGAGAAAAGAGAGAAAAGTGTCCAGAGAAAATAGGACAAAGTGAGTGGGTATTCGATTTGACGAGGGTTGGGTTGGTGAGTAGCGGGTCCACGAGATTAGGCGAGAGAGTTGATTAGTCGAGAGCTTATGAGTAGTTATTTGGTGATGGTAGAGGCTAGAGAGGGATTGCACAGACCACCGACACAATGGCCCGCAGACATGCCATTGAGATGGCGGCAACAGAACGAGGTAAGCACCTAACTCTAGATTGGTGATTAGATAGATTAGAGGTGTTGAGGATTGTCATTTGTAGGGTTTTGTGGGTTTTGGTTTTTGTGGGTGGTTAAAAATAAAATGTGGGTATGGGGGGAATAATGGGAAAAAAGAAGGGAGGAGGGTAGTAAATTGTATAGGTGGGGTGGGTAGGGGTATTGGGGTAGTGTAGGTCATTGTAGGTGGGGTAAAAGGGGTAGGTGGGAGAGTTTTTAAAAAAGGGGGTTTGGGAAGTCGTGGAATTTTCTGCGATAGTGATCGGCGTTAGTTAAGCTTGGTTGGCATTAGTTGGGTAGAATTGGGATTGGTCACCAAATAGGTGACCAATGCCGGTTAAGTGGTAACCGTGGTCGGTAAAGATGAACCGGTAGTGGTCACCAAACAAGTGACTGATGCCGGTTTAAAGGTGATCAAGTCGGTTAGAATAAACCGGTACCAGTCAGGCTTTTAGGCACAAGGGTGTGAAAGTGATGTAGGTTAGGTAGTTGAGATGGGTAGGGTAAAAATAGGGTGGAGGGTAATGATAATTGGTGAATATGGTCATGATTAATGTCATGCTTGGATTAGATGTAGGGGAGAGCGTAGTTACACATGCGGGATAGGGTTCTACCTCTGCTGGTGACGTTGCATGGCTTAGCAACCCCTTTGGAGCTGCAACATGTGGAGGTAGTGGGCTTGAGTGGGATTTGGCACTACCGACATGTTGTTTGGTAGCCCAGCTTGATGGTCACGCTCATCGATAGATGGGACTCTGCGCAACCAACACATTCCACCTTCCGACGGGTGAGATGACTATCACCCTAGAGGACGTGTTTCAGATTTTGTGGCTACCCATATTGGGTGCCCAGGTTTACTCTATCTCCTCCAAGGCCTTAGAGGAGCTGATTAGGATAGTTTTTGGTGAGGGGCAGTGGATTTGAGATTTCATAGCACCAGTTTGAGCTATGGTGAGATGTACCTAGCCCATCCGGATGAGATGAGGCTAGTGGTTCTATTGATGGAGGTAGTGTGCTGCTATGCACTGCTAGATGCAGAGGGTGGACGCTTTCCCTGATCACTGATGGGGGTGCTCCATGATATGATGGTAGAGGAGACCTAGTTTTCCTGGGCACCAACATTCTTGGTGCAGCTATACCGAGAGTTGTGGGCATATGGGTGGTTACGCAGGTTTAGCCTGTGTTGTACATTTATACTGCACTGTTGGGCCTACTGAGCACATAGTCTATGTTTGACCTATAGGGATGCCCCGAGTAGATGCATTCCTATTAGAGTAGGTATTTACCTTAGCTCATGTTCACCTCGGTACATTATTTACCTTTATTGTATTTATCCTCACCCACTTATATGTGTGGATATTTCTTTTTATTTATTTAGATATTAGGAGATATTATCTAGTTGTTAGGTATAGTTCTTTCCTTGATCTATGGTATTGACTAGTTCTTTCCTAGATCTATGGTATTGACTAGATCCTTGATGTCTAGTTCTCTCATAAATCTATGGACTTGACTAGTTCTTTGATGACTAGTTCTTTCCATGATTTATGGCTTGATCTACGACCTTGACTAGTTCTTAGATTTTTATTCCTTGCCTATATAAGCAAGGCCCATTCTCATTGTATTTCATTGAGTTCCATAATAATATATGATATTGCTGCTCATTTGTTTACAAAGGTTTATGTAAATTTATTCTGGAAAATTACTTTCATCTTATTGATCGTGATGTTTGATTAGCATCTGTGTTCTTGGCTTAGCATGATCTGGTTATTGTTCCTTTTAATTCCCAACGAGATCTATGTGGGTGGGATACAGGAGATGGGTGTTGGTTGTAGGAGAGCAGAGATTAGATAGGTCAACATATGATGTGGCCCATTTTTGTCGATTTTGGAGGGTTGTCCAAAGTGGACATTATCTGGAGGCCATATGTGGATTCCCCTCATATAGGCACATGTATGAGGAGCTAGTTGAGCTCCAGCTAGAGAGGTGCATATAGGGTCACTGTGCCAAAGAGGATAAGATGATCCTGATAGATAGGGTCTGATGGTAGTTCAGGCTTGTACAAGATATTCCTTCATCCTTCCCACAGTATCGGAGAGATGATGTGGAGAGGCCTCTACCTATACCACAACTTACGGTGCTTACGGGGGAGGATGAGGAGCTAGTGGATCGGTGGATAGATGACGCCGAGATGTACAGAGATAGGTACATGCACTGGTGGGTGGCTTAGTTATGAGCCATACTACTTAGACCGGGAAGCCGACTTAGCTACCATCACAAGTGTAGAGATACGCCCTACAAAGGGGGTAGCGACGCCATTACCCGATAGGTATACTACGAACACGGTTGGATGGGTTGGAGGCAGAGTAGCAGAGCTACCAAGTATAAGTGGCTAATCTACAGCCCAAATGGTGGAGGGAGAGAATGAAGGAGATGGAGATAGATATGGTTAGGTGATAGCCCTACTGGCTCAAGTGATAGGTTTACAGGCCAGCTAGCCACAACCCGAGACATGGGTGGGGCCTTACAGAGCCCGAGATACGCACAGAGGGTAGGAGCACCACCACAGCACGGGGAAGGTAGCAGTTCATAGGCCGACATGACATGACAGTTCTTTGTAGGGTAGGTCACTGCGAGGGGTAAATCTGAGGTCCCTTAGGTGAGGTGAGATATTATCGGGACCAACTCATGGCGACCGGGATAGACTTCCTATCTTATGGAGAGTACAGTCACAACAAGCATCCAAAGTGAGAGGATGAGATCCCACACACATAGTGTGGAGAGCAAAGGAGGTCAGCGAGCTCCAAGACCCAATCAGTGAGAGGCCACCAGTGCATGGTGACCAGTCTTAGGTGAGTTGTCAGCGAGGACACAGAGGTCGAGAGGATGCAGGTGACACAGAGATGGAAGACATCTGGTGAGATGTCTGATATGTGGTCACCTAATTTTGAGGTATACTAGTGATTTTTTTATATATATGCCAACTCGCATGCCAAGACAGTGAGGATGTACGAGTGATTTTGTATATTTCAAGCATATACTTTTGGCTGTGTGTGCCGATGACATTTTATATTGTATATCGGCCTGCATGCCGACATTTTTGAGATGATAGACATGATAAGGTAGACATGTATATCGAGACACACATTTATTGATTTATATGATGAGATACATGGTATTTTGTGATGTGTTGATGTGGTTATGAGACATTGGTTTACGGCTTGTGTTATATGAGATATGTATTTGTTACTTTAATGTGGATTGAAATTAGGTGAGTTAGGCATGATGGAGTTAGGTTGGTTTAGGCATGGATCAAGTCAGGTTATAGGCATGGTTGAGTTAGGTTATAGGCATGGTTGAGTCAGGTTATAGACATGGTTGAGTTAGGTTGGTTAGGCATGGTTGGAGTCAGGTTTGGTTAGGCATGGATCGAGTTAGGTTATAGGCATGGTTGAGTCAAGTTGGTTTAGGCATGGATCGAGTCAGGTTATAGGCATGGTTGAGTCAGGTTATAGGCATGGTTGAGTCGGAGTTATTGACATGGTTGAGTCGGTTTGGTTAGGCATGGTTAGAGTCAGGTTTGGTTAGGCATGGTTAGAGTTAGGTTTGGTTAGGCATGGTTGAGTCAGGTTGGGTTAGGCATGGACGAGTTGAAAGTAGGTTTAGTTATGATTCATTATTTTGGCAATGAATGATACTATGGGTCATATGTGAAATGTTCTATAATCTATGCATAGTGATAATAGAGAAATGGTAGGTGTAATAAATGTATGTTGTGGTAAGCAACATCTTATGTATGTGGCTTAATTTCCAATTTTGTTATAAAAGGGGAACTAAGTGAAATGTGATGTAAATGGTGAGTTAGGAATGGTTGATGAATTGTTTTAGGGTAGTGAATGTCCGAGCTAACCTCCAAGGGCCCTATGCCCTCGAGTGCTACCTACATAGTCCCGGTGAAAAGGGACCTTAGGCTGATGTAGTTCTCCCATGAGCTAGGGAAGAATATGAAAATAAGTTGGTAGGTTTTTGGGCATGTTGTGGGTTTAGGTTTAATAGGTGTGGGTAGATTATAGGTAAAATGATGTAGGGGAAGGTGATTATGGTGAAAGGGGAGGACTACCCCAAAGGTAAGCGTTGAGGACCAAGTCATGTATAAGGTAATCAAAATATAAACAAAGATGGTTAAAAGATAAGAGGGGGCAATAGAGCCACTTGATTGGGTAGGATCATACCGAGTAGATCATACCTTGGAGGGGGTGATGAACATAAGACCCAAAAGGCATTGCACGATTAACTGTTCTATGATGAAGGTAGTCATAGGATCACCAAATGTCTAAATTCCAAGATGTCCCTTGAGGAAATTGAGAAAATGAGAGTGGAAGTTGTAAGGAGGGTGAAAGGTAGTTAATTTTATATGTTTTGAGTGACAGGGCTTTTGGGCAAGGGGTCCTAGGTCACAATGGGCAAGTCCATGACTATTTTTTTGTTTTGATAGACTGATCAATGCGGGAAGTCTATATGGGATAAATAATATGGTACTCCTTGAGGTCTTCATGAAGTGATCAATGCGGGAAGCTTCGGTTTCTCTTTTTTTTTTTTAAAAGTGTCACATAGCTGTCCTTCGAGGGAGCAGTCTATTTATAGTAGCAATTTTGTCGAGAGGAAGATGTCCTTTTGAGGGAGTCATCTTTTATTAGAAGTTTGACTCAAGGAGTTTGGTCCCATGTGAGGTCTTTGAAATCATGGACAAGACCAAGGTGGAGGATAGGAATCTTGTTCAAAAGGAAAGGTGGAACAACCATGGGATCTCATCTAAAGGTAGATGAAAAGTATCCATGAGAATCATGCTATGTGCAGCATCGTGGTACACATATTCAAGAAGAGATAACAAGTGACGGTACTCACATGATTCTTGTTTAATCATTGGGGAGGTGTATGGAGTGGGTAGCGCTCAAGGGACAAGCCTAGAAAGAGAAAAAGGGTGAGGTAGGATGACGAGTCAACAATAGAATGGTCGAAGATGTAATGCGTTAAGGGGCTCAGTGTTACGGTTTACCATCAAGTGAAGATAAACAATAGGCACTTTATCCATAGGCATGAGTTATGATGTATGGTCCAAGCCAATTAGGAGAAAATTTTCCCCGTTTACTTTTTTTTGCTTTAGTTACGTGTTGATTTTCTTTCAAGACAAGGTCACCGACTTGGAAGGTTCATTCATGAACATGTTTTTCATAAGTGTTTGATACGTTGTTGGTAAACTTGAAGGTGATCCAGAGCGTTAAGACGATGTTCATCTAATAACTCTAGCTATACTAAGCGGTCCTGACGAAAGTCATCATCTGTGAGCATGTCATGGAGAGAAATGTGGAGTGAGGGGATCTGAATTCGAGAGGCAGAACAACCTCTATACCATAGACCAGAGAAAATGGTGTGGCTGTAGTGGAAGTGTGAATACTAGTGTGATATGCCCATAGGGAAAAAGGAATGTGCGTATGCCAATCCTTCCCAGTATCGTCAACCACTTTCATGAGAATTTTGTTGAGGGTTTTGTTAGTGGATTCAGCTTGGCCATTGGTTTGTGGGTAATAAGGTGATGAGAAACTAAGTTGAATGCCGAAGGCGTTGTAAAGTTTTTGTAATGTTTTGTTTTTGAATTGTTTTCCATTGTCAGTGATGAGGCGATGAGGAACACCAAAGCAACAAATGATGTGATGGTTAATGAACTCACATATTTTCTTAGATTTCATGGAGATGAGTGGTATGGCTTCCACCCATTTTGTGTAGTAGTATCGGTAAAGCGCTTATGATCCATTGGTGGCATTGGGAAGAATGGGGATTGATTTTTCCGACAAGATCCAAACCCCATTGAGAGAAGGGCCAAAGGTCACGAGTGACCTGTAAGGCATGACTGGGTGTATGATGAAGGTTGGAATGTTGTTGGCATTTTAAATAATGTTTGACATAGTCACAACAATCATGGTTAAGGGTAGGCCATTAATAGCCTAGGTGAAGAATACGCTTAGCAACAACAAAGCCACTAAAGTGACCTCCACATATGCCATCATGAACCTCCTTAATGGTATAAGGAATTTCAGAACTTGTGAGGCATCCTAAGAGAATACCATCAAGCTACGCTTATAGAAGAGTCCCCCCAAAATAATGAAATGAGAGACCCTTTTAAGGAAGGCGCGTTATCATTACGGTGAGATCAAGAAGTAAGATGGAGAGAGAAAGGTAGTCGGAGTATTGTTTATACCAAAGGTCACTCATGTCTGGGGTGTGGGTTGTGATTGAGTAAACATCTTGAGGTAAATAATAAAGTGAATGGAGGCATTGTACAGTGACAAAGATTTTGGAATTGGTAGGGAAGCGGGTATTTGGGAAGGTAAGCGAGGCCATGGTATCTACAAATTTGTTGGTTGAACGTGGGATAGTTTGATGGGTGTAATGATCAAAGGTCGTCAAAAGTATGTCAACATGTTGTTTATACTTTTGAAGTATCTTGTTATGACATTGGTACATACCATTGACTCGGTTTACGACCAATTGTGAATCACCAAAAATGTTGATTGATTTGACATTTAGGGCATATGTGGCTTGGAGACCTAGTACGAGCACTTCGTACTTGATAATATTGATGGTGCATTCAAAATATAGTTTGAAAGACAAAGGCATGGGTTCACCATCCAGAGGAATGAGGATAATACTAGCCCCGCTCCCACGTTGACTCTTAGAACCATCAAAGAAAAGTGTCATTTGGTAAGGGGGTTGATCCAGGGAAAGGGTAGCAATCGACTCATCTGGAAAGTCAAAATTAGAGGGTTGATCCTTGGAAATAGGTGTGTCAACTAATTGGTCGGTGATAGCTTGGCCCTTGATGGACTTTTGATGAATGAATTTGAGGTCAAGATCAACTAAAAGCATAAGCCATCATGCGCAAAGATGCTGATTTTGATAAGGTTTGGTGTACACGAAGTGTAAGGGATCGTTGTTGGTCATGACATAGGTTTTGTGGTTGAGTAAGTAATTATGGAGTTTGGTGGCAACAAAAACTAATGCTAAGAAAAGTTTTTCAGATGGTTGTATCGGGTTTCATAGTCCAAAGAGTATTTCTTATGTAATAAACCTCCTGCTCCCTATGTTGTTTATCATGATGAGTGAGCATGGCTCCAAAGGAATGATCGGTAGCTGATATGTATAGGTAAAAAGGTTGATCATCTTTAGGTTGAATGAGTATGGGTGGTTGTAGAAGGTATTGTTTTAGGGCCTCAAAAGCTTTGTGACAGATCATCATCCCATTTAAAGGAGACATCCTTCCGAGTAGATGATGAAATGGTTGACACCGATTAGATAATTGTGAAATGAAATGGCGAATGGATGGCCTTGAATTTAGCATGGTCAACTTCTATACCACGGAGGGAAACAATAAATCCCAGGAGATTTTCTGAGAGAACCGCGAAGACACACTTCTTTGGCTGAAGGTGGATGTAATACTTAATGAGGTGGTCAAAGATGGTTTTGAGGATGGTGAGGTGCTCAGAGTGACGTTTAGATTTGGCCAAGAGATCATCCACGTAATCTTCTAATATGCGATGCATGATATCATGGAAGATATAAATCATAGCACGTTGATATGTGGCACTATCATTTTAAAGGAAAAATGGCATGACTCGATAGAAGAAGGTCCCCCAAGGGGTGATGAATACGGTCTTATGTTGATCTTCTGGGAAAGCAAAATTTGGTTATAACCTGAGAAGCCATCCATGAGTGATAGCATCTCATGACCAACGGTGAGGTCAACCAGTTGATCAATATCGGGCAAGGGAAAGTCATGTTTCAGGCAAAGCTAGGTCAAGGTCACGAAAGTCCGTGCAAATGTGGAGTCCCCCTGTCACTTTAGTAACAGGGACAATATTAGAGATCCAATGAGGATAATCAATGGGTAAGATGAAGGACATAAAAATAAGGCACTTTGAAGTTCTTCTTTGATGAGAAGAGAAATGTGAGGGTGCATTTTCCTCAAACTTTTTTTGATAGGTTTGGCATCAGGAATGGTTACGATATTGTGGACCACTATGGTGGGGTCAATACCGGGCATGTCTACGTAAGACCAAGCGAAAGTGTGGTTATGATCTCGGAGAAAAGAAGTGATGGCTTCTTGTTCAGTAGCATCTAAAGATTGTCCAATCTTTAGGATGTGCGGTCATCCTGAGTATGAATGTTGATCTCAATAGTCAATTCATTCAACATGGTTTGTGTCTCAGAGGGTAACGACCGATGAATATATGAGTCTTCTGCACCAAGGTAGGTGAGTATGGATTCATCATCCTAACATTGAATGATGTGAATTATAGGTGTGTCGTCATCGATCATCTCAGGATACATGAATGGAAGAGTGGAAGGGGCCTCACCTTTGTGTTGATAAGTCAAAGGCCCCAAGGAAATGGTGTTTATGAAAAAAAAGTTAGGAGGGATAGATTCAGGATCCATCAACTCCATCGGTGAGGGTGGTGATGAAAGTGGAGTGGGTGAAGGTGGTGATGAAGATGAAGGTGGAGAAGGGCTAGGGTCCTTAATGAGTTCAATGTGGGCCTGTTTGGTAGGAGGTTTAGGGAAGCCGATACCCCTACGGTCATTATGTTTGCAGGTGGTACATGGAATAACGATATGACGGCCTTGCTCATAAAATCCAAAACCAAAAACCTTCCACGAGCATATGGTGCAGGAAGGTGTGGGAGAAACGGCGATTGGTAAGTGATTGGAAGTCAGCAGAAAATGGGTGGGTTTGTGATGGTGGTTCAGGTGTGTAAGTGGTAGTATCAAGTCCCCCATAGGTGAGACTAGTACAAAGATGATGAGGACCATAAAGGAGGCATTATCATATATGGTGATCATAGCGAGGGTGTTGGTGAAGGCTTCCATACTCTGCGCAGAGTAACGAAGGTGTTAACACTATATAGGTGGTAATCCCTAGATTGAGGCATTGAAAACACCTTCCAAGGGATCAGTGGTTGGTATATAGGTAGCTAGAATGGATGATGTATCGAGGTCGATGCGGAGGTGGAGTTAACGGATTGGGAAGCTAATTGGTCAGCGTGGAGTTCATAGCAGGGTGGTAGGAATTGAGGAGGTATGTGCGGTGAAAGCAAAGACTATACTTGATAGGTGGAGGTGTAGGTGAAGTGGTAGTGGAGGTAGATGGCTTGATAGGTATGAGCACATCATTGGGTCGATAAAGCATGTTGCATGTTTTGAAAGGTGATGGGTCACCGGAATGGTATATGTGTGTCCTTCATGTTCAAACTTTACAAAATGATGCAAATTGGAAGAAACACAACCCATGACACGAGATCTAGGGTCTACCAAGCAACAAGTTATATTGGAATTCCCCTTTAAAACATAAAACAATTCTGAATAGTGCGGGAGTGCACATGAACATGGAGGGTGATAGTGCCTAGTGTGGAGGTGATGGCGTTGTTGAATGAACACAATATGACCGGATGTTTATGTATGTAATTGTCAAGTATGTACATTTGAGAAAATGCATGGGATGAAATGATGTTAATGCTTGCGCCTCCATCAATCATCACACATGGTGTATCCGTATGTCATCAATGTGGATGGAGATGAAGAGGGTTGGGTCCGAGTCATCATTTTGGTGTGGTGCAATCTCCTCCTCTGAGAAGCTAAGGGAGACCACTTGGTGAACAAGGTGGGGTGAAGATGAAGGTGGTAATTTGGTGAGAGAGGCTACATGATGGGGTGTGATAATAGAGGCTACGGGTGTAGGGTCATTGGGTAAAACCTCAATAGATTGAAGAACCTTCATGAGAGCTTGACGATGGGATTTTGAGGTTTGGATGAGGTCATATAAGGAAATTTTGAGGGGAGATTGGTGTAATTGTTTGAGCATGGTGTGATGTGTGATGTCATTAGAGATGGGGTATGTGGGGCGATAGATAGTTATTTTAGGTATGGGTGTAAATGATATGTTGGGTATAGGATTGATTGGTGGGTCAGTTGCCTTTTCTTTGCCCTTCTGCACATGTGTAGTGATGTGTATCATGTTGATTTGAGGGGATTTGGTGAATGGGGAAGGTGTAGGGTGAGTGGTGTAACGACATGAATGGAAATAACCTACTGGAGTAGAAAAGCCTTGTGAGGTGAGCTAGGCACAACGACATTTGGGTGGTGGCATGGCAAGTTCTCTGATGCAAACCATGTTAATTTCAAATCTTGAGGGTGGCTCTAGGAGTTGTGAGGGTGGAGGTTGTGGTTGTTGAGTGGGCAGTGTGGGAATGGGTGTCGGTGAAGCAGGATCCTCGTCAAGAAGGTCATCATCATCAAAGTTGGTTTCTGGTGGACATAATTGGATAAGGATGATTTTCAAGGCCTTGTAGTTCTCTACATCATGCCCCCGACACACGATATTTCAGGTATCATTCGTGTTTGTTTGGGTAGGGGTATACTAGATGGATGGGTAGGAGGGTGTGTGGTTGTTTCGACTACCTTATTGTGGGGTAGTGGGGTTTTGTTTTTGGGTTGCACCTTCTTGGATAAAGGTGATGTGGTGTGAAAGGTCTAGAAGGAAAAGTAGATGGAGGAAGAGGGCGAGTTACCCACGGGGATAACGAGGGTCTTTGTGAAGGTAAATCACACAGTCGTGGTTGGCGTGTGAGGGACAATGACTGAAGTGTAGTGGGTAGTGAAGCAATAGCTGAGGGTATTAGAGGTATTGGTGGTAAAGAGACTATAGGTGTGGGTGTAAGTCGTGTTGTGTGCCTAGGTAGGTTAGAGGTTTGTGAGGAAGGAATGGGTTGTTATGTTATTGGTTTATGGATGGGTGAAGGTTGCTTGACCAAGTTGGGCAATTGAGGTCTTAAGACAGATGGGACAAGTCTTTGGTGTGATTGGTGCGGTTGGGGTATGAGGTCAATGAGTTTGTTTCTTTTGGTTTGGGTGTCGAGTAGGTGTGGTATTGACATTGGAGGACGTAACTAAATCAAGTTTAATAGGTGGATGAGTGAGGTCTGGTGGTCGGGGTGACCCTAAGGTGGTAAGAGATTTAATGAGGTAAATATTGTAGGTGTGGGTTTGGGTTTAGATGTAGGTTGGGTTATGGGTAAGGGTTTGGTTTGAGTGCTAACAGGTATCATGGAAGGGGTTGTGATAGAGGTGGTTGTGTTTGTTTTGATTGGTCGAAATTTATTTGGGTAGATAGTGGAGGTATCAGCGAGGGATCTCTGCATCTGTGTTGAGAAAGGGAGTAAGAGGCGCCCCATAGTAAATCCTTATCCACATAATCTAAATGATCGAAAAAATGTGAGAACAACACGTCTCGTAGGTGGAGTTGGTGAGGACCTAATGGCAATTCCCTTAAAATGTATCTTAGAGACGGGGAATTGGCTAGCTTCACTTCTTTGGTTAAGAGAGCCGAAAGTAGGTCTACGGGATTACGGTAGGCGATGGAGAATGCTCACCAAGAGGAAAAGATATATCAACTGGGTCTATGATAGGTGGAGGAGATGATGGGAGCTCCTCTATAAGTGGAAGAACAGATGGGCACTCCTCTATGGGTGAAGGAGATAATGGGTGCTCCTCATGTGTAGAGGAGGTACCGGGTGCTCCTCTATGGGTGGTGGAGGTACTGTAGGTAAAGGTTCTCAAAGTGGTAAAGCCAGGGGTGAGATGGTCTCAACGTTAGTGAAAGGCCCCTCCGTAGGTGATGAAGGAGATGAAAGGTGGTCCTCCATTGGTGAAGGAATAGGTTAGGTTGGTTCCAATGCGGAAGGAGGATTTTAGAATAGGATCTCCTCTATGGAAGGAATATGGGGTAATTGGAGGTGACACGTACCTTATTAAAGATAGTGTGAACCTCACGGGTATGGGTATCATGAGTTAATGTCTCAAGGGTTTGATTGGATGAAGGGGCATGGCTGGGAAATGGTTTTCTTAAGATTTGTAGATTTTGGTTGGGGGTGGCATTGGGATTATCCATAGTTAACTCACATTTCTCGAGCATTTCTTGGACAATATTTTTGAAAGTGATGTAGTTTCCATCACTATGACCCTTTACTCGATGATAGTTACAGAAATAATGTTCTTTATACCATGCAGGCATGGGGTGAGCGGTCAAAACCAAAGGTGTGCTTTTATAGGTGGAAGTGTGATGGCTCTGACTTTGATAAGCTTTTCAAAGACAGAAGAGTAAGGTTCCCCAATTGGGGTATATTTTCACTGCTCGTCTGAATTGAAAAGTCTGGATAGGTGAGAGATTAGATGAGGGGGTAGCCTGATTTGATGAATGAGTTGGGCGGCCTTGAGTACCATTGTGTTAGCGGTTCCCTTAGCTTTTGAATAATTGGTTTGTGGTTTGGAAGAAGAAGAGGTATCATTCGACTTGAATGCCAAATTCTTATTATGTAATTAGATTTTCTTCTCTTTAATAGCCCAAATCTCTAACTTTTGTGCCATAGTGAATGCCTCATCGAATGTTCAGAAGGTTTGGACCTGCAATGTCAGGGAGATATGTCTAGTGCAAGCCCATGTGAAGATCTCAATGATTTCTGTTTGTGGAAGTTGGAAGGTAAGTTGATTGATCGGGTTCCACCAAATGAGTGACAAAATCTACGATAGATTTTTCCTCATACCGACGTGTGGAATATAGATCGACCATGGTAACCTTCTTTACGATATTGATAGAGAAATGATCCAAGAAGGCTTGGGCTACTTAATTGAATGAGAATATAGAGTGTTTAGGAAACCCACTATACCAATCTAATACAGGTCTAGTGAGGGACATGGGAAAGGTTCTTAAAAGCAAGGCATCATCATGAGCGATCAGATAACACCCGTGTTTGAACGAAGGCAAATGCTACAGTGGGTCTTCTTTGCTATTAAAACGATTGAATTTAGGCATTTCCCATTACACAGGGTATGAATGGATAGGAATGGATGGGTGAATAGGCTCGTTCTAAATCTCATTGTAGGTGAGAGTGTTGTGAGAGCCGAAAACTAATGCCTCCAATGTTTGCATCTTGTCAAACATCATTTTAATTAGGTCATTGGTGGGTTGTGATGATTGGATGCCTCCTGTAGCATGAGAGGGTTGGTTTTGGGCATATAATGGGGGTGGCACTCCAGTGTATGGGGCTGCCATGTAGGGTGGTGGAGAAGAAGGTAGTGACACGGGGCACGTACCCGGAATGTATAATGGATGAAATGGGAGGTTGTTGATAGTATGTATATGGGGGTGGAAGGGTCGTGGTAACCCTAGTGGCAATAGGGGCTAATGATTGTGGAATAAAAAGAACCACATTCTGAAATGGGGTAGGGGTCACTGACACTAGAGGTGGTAATGTAGCTACATGTATGTGTGAGACATTAAGGGTAGATGAGGATGTAACGGGTGCCACAGAGGTAGCAGACGCGGAAGTCATAAAAGTATATGACCTAACCGTGAAATGACCTGGGTAAGGTGGATGCGAGTAGCACAAAGCCGAGATGGGTCCAATGCGGGAGTGGGTATGAGATTCGAGGGGATAGATATGGGCATGTCATATATCAACTAACCCGAGGCATCTCGAGTGGATGAGTGGGAAAGGTAAAACTGCAAGGCGGTAGGGTTTTGGTCAAGGAGTCGTGCAAACTCCTCATCTCTAGTAGCGATAGTAATAGGTTGGATGGGATCCATGGCTGGTGATAAAATGGAAGGTGGTGAAGGACTAGGTGGGAGTGGTTAACAATTGGCGTGAAATACGAGTGTGCATGCTTGTCTTCGAGTTAGCACCATGTGAACCAATACTGATCAGGTAGGGCTACTTCTCTATAAATGACACAGAGAACAACAGGAACAGGTGAATCTAGCAAAAAAAAGTGGATTAAGTACCAAATGGTGGTTGGAATGTGAAATCACCGGTCGAGGGGTAACCATTGCAGTTCTTCGTTAAAAATGATAGTGATTAAACAACGAGGCGAAAGGTAAAATATGATAGGTATGCCAAATTTGAAGATTTTCAAAATGATAATGGGAATAATGACAAAGGGCAGGGGACCGTGAAAAGTGGAAGAAAGTGAAGTAAAATGTCCTTTTGAGTAGGTTAGTGAAAGGACCTTGAACCGACGCGTTGGTTGGGTATGACCGATGGCGGTTAAAGGTAACCGATGATGGTTATTATGTGAAATTGAAATAGTGATGAAAGAAATTCATTGTGAATTAAAATATGATGTAGAATCGACCCAAAATTCTAAGAATGATGATTATATGGCCCAGCACACTCAGTGAAGCTGGAATACACCAAATGTGATGAGGAGCATGCAAGGATGAACAAAAAGTGACGAATGTGATCTCTCACCTCAAAATGCAAGACAAGTAGAAACACTAAGAAAATGTGATCCTAGGAGTGCCTTTTCTATATATTTGTTTAGCTTATGCTATTTAGGGACCTGACACATGAATTGTGAAATAGATTTTTGGTGAGGATGGCTTCCTACAAAGAAGGAGATCTAAGAGGTGAGGTTTGGTATGTTATGGTTAGGGTGGGCTTCGCTCTAAAGTATGACTTGATAGAGCAGCGAGCTGGGTGCCCACTGTGCAATGATCGTGTGATCACCTACAACTTCTTCTAGGTAGGATGTTGTTTAAGAATGTATGTATTTTGAATTTTTGTGAGGTTGGTAAGACTCGGAGAAAGAGAAAAGGATAGAAGTTATTTTCTACGATTCGTTTGTCAACCATTAGCTGGGCATGACTTCCAGTATAGGTTTCCCTCAATTAATGTGAGCTAATGCAATAAATCAAAATGGAATGCACTTATTTTTAATCCCAAATCAAAATGTGAAATTGGTTGACACAATAAGATGAAGAGGAAGAGGGATGCTCTTTCACTACAATGCAGAAAACATGAAGAAATGGTTCTTTTTTAATTACACCAAAAGAAAATTTTTCCTTTAGAGCAAATAGAAAGAAGAGGTGGATTACCAAAGAAGAAAATTAGTGTGTACACTTTCCAGAAGGGAAAAAAAACACAATATTTCTCTAGGAATGAATGAAATGTAAGGAACCACTGGATAGGTCCCACCGAGCGTGCCAAAATGTTTCACGCGATTCTTAGATCGTTTCTTTGAAGCATTGCATTAAAAGAGATAGGGTAATAGGCATAGGAGGAATACCTATTCAAATTTTGGTTGATGGGTTATTACACGTGTATGAATTTTGAATTCACAGCTGATCATGAGAGCTTCCTTTTGGATAGGAGGAACTACCTATAATACAAAGCAAGACCACCAAAAGGAATTAAACAATATGGGTAGTGAACCACAGCGTATGCTAGATCCGAGAAGTGTGATACTTCTTAGATGGTTGTCAGTCCACTATTTTAAACAATTTAATGCTGTAAACAAAGTAAATCCTATTGTAGTTTGAAATGATTTAGGTATCTCACTTAAAAACACAATAAGAAATAGATCTAATCTAATAGGCTAAGCTAGAATAGAATCCAAAGGTCAAATGATTGGTTCGGGTTCTGCAAGTTTGACAGAGGTCACAGATAGATCGCAAGTGAATGAGGGTAAGATGAAATTTGGTGGGTAGGTCTCTGTTCTAGGTTGTGTGGGAAAATACGAGACCGATATCACCGGGGGTGACCGACGGCAGCTTAGTTGAATCGGTGCCACCATTACTGTGAGATCTAAAAATATCACAGAACAAGTTGTGGTCTCCTTTGTGATTGCATAAAGGACTTTGGTGGGTTGAGATGAGGTATTGGGTGACTAGAGTAGGATTTGGTTTTAATGGGTATATGGAGGTGAAAATTTTGGAGAAGGTCAATAGGTGGAAATGTAAACAATAGATGATAAAATGATGATAAAATTGAAAAATGGTTTAAAACCCGCAAGCAAGGATCACGAGGGACGACATGCACATCAAAAGACATGCAAATGGCAATGTGAAGAGATCTCGAAAGGAGTGAGCATCAACTCGAATGTGCATGCAAAGATTTGAAACATGGTCGAACTTGGTTAAGCCATAAAAAATCTCCTCTATGTCATAGATCAAAAGACATGTACATATAGGAGGTCTTTGAGTAACCCCAAAGGCTGCAATCATGACAACTTGAGTAGAGAGGGGGAGTTACATTCCCAGAATAGAAGTGTAACTCCCAATGACACATATGATGCACTAACGTGCTAACGCACTGACGCGCTGATGCACTGATATGTAAGGGAATCTCATAATGACCCCTAAATGACACATGGACCTACGATCTCACCTAAGTGAGATGACTCACCTGATGATGTGGAAAATACACACACCAACACCCCCCCTTCATTGTAATTTAGGATGAGGTGGCAAGTTAGAAACGAGAAATGGGTCCCGACACAAAGCCTGATGAGGTACCCATGTACAAGAAGAAGATCCCAAGCAGTGAAGGAAAACCTAGTGGGAAAAATATCCACTAGAAGAGAAAAACACACTCTCTAATCTAAGAAAGATGCCAAATATGGGTCACAACCAAAGATGATCCTAAAAGGGTACCCATGTACAAAGAGGTAATCTCTTGGAAAGAAGAAGAAGAGAGAAGAAGAGGGAGATGAGAGGAATGCAAAAGATGCCATGGATGATCTAAACTCTGCAGCTCTAAGAAGTCTCCTAGAAGAATGTCGATGACGAGATCCTCTGCCTCTAGACCGAAGAAAAGCCACCCACAACAAACTATGTTGCTGCCCTTAGGAAGGATAGAAATGACATGCTGGAAAGTCTACCCACTCCACAAAGGAAATTGAAGGCAACAAAACGAAGAACTCTGAGTCTAGTGCATGGAAGTGTGACATAGGTTTAGCGAGTGAGTGCCAAGGAACTCAAGAAAATTCCATGTGCGTAGAATCTGTCGAGTGAAGAGGAACACCGCGGAAAGGATTTCCAAGTGATGTGAAGGGAAAGAACATCCTCGACAACAAAAAAGGGATCCATGGCGATGGTGGATTAATGAAGGTCTACGGAAAAGTGGAAGTGGTAAGAGTCCCAAAATGGGCACTCTCACAACAACGAGATGATGAAATCCTTTGAAACAACAATGAGATGGATGAGGGACCTATAAGGCATCACAAGTAGACTACGTAAAAAGATGACTAAGGTTAGGCAGATACTCATCCCAATAAGGGGGCTCAACAAATAGAAGAGCGATGTATGATAGGTATGAGTCATCCAATGAAGGTAGAGGAGTGAAAAGGGCCTCGCACATTGGAAGTGGAAAGGAGGTGGGTGTGATGACTACACGAGGCCGAGAAGGGGACTACTCAATATCTAATGAGATGTGGGAAGTGTCAACACTCTCTAGAATAGTGAGAGAAAGAGGAGAAGAGTCCTCTGTAGTACTCTCGACATTAGAACTGGATGCACAATCCTCATCATTAGAAGTAGAACCAAGCGAGCATGTTTCAGTGAAATTGTCATCACATGAAGAAAAATGGAGGAGACAACCAATCAACATCAAAATAATGGTGGCGATATGTGAAGGGTCTCCATACAAGAACTAAAGAATGCTCCAGACATGATGAGGTGGATCTGAGTCTGCCATGTGAAACCAGAGAGAATGAGAGACAAGCATCATCATGTGACCAAAGACATGGTCACAAGTGTTGAGGAAGTCCTCTAGATGACGATGATCAACAGTGTAGGAACTGCCCAAGCAAGAAGGGTAAAAGACCCTTGTGGGTGAAGTAACGTTCTATGGAAGCACGCTGCAAGCTGAATAGGTCTTTCTCTCGGCGAGAAGTGGTGGAGGCAGTAAGACAATCCTACGATGCTCACATCCGGAAAGAGCACTCTCCATGATGAAAAATGCAAGATACACAAAAGCAAGATGTCAGAATCGGCCGATAATGCGTCTGTGTGTTTAGGCCCAAGAGTACAAGCAACCTCCCTAGAATGTGGCACTTTATAAAAGTAGTGCATTTACAAAACTAATAATTTCATCACGTAATGTGTGAAAAATCATGTAACTTTGACCAAGGAAGCACTCAGAAACGAGTAGCAAGTCAAAATTATCGCATTAAAACGATCCCTGCAACTGATGGAAAAATGCACTAGATGCTGTAAATGCATTAAAAAGTACATGAGATGGGTATAAGGGGTATCGTGTGGGTACTCATTAGAAATGACACAAAATTTTAGTAGGGGTTTGTTTTGACTGTGAGGGGGGGTTAGCCTCCATCCAACCCCGGACCTCGCCCTCCATCTTCGTCGGTCGAAGGAAGGTATTAAATACAAGCAAAAAAATAGTCTAAACCTTATTACATGCCATGAATGAATGTTTTTTTAACACCCTAAAATATTAAAAAGGAGGTGGGGCCCATGTTTGAAGTGGCCAATGCCACATGGAGGAGCCGAGATGCTGGTTTGGAGAGCAGATTGAGTTGTTGAAGGTGTGGTGTTGCTGCGAGAGAAGGAAAATGACCAAACAAACTAGGTCCGTGTGAGGGGAAACCACCTGGAGGTGCTGTAGGTAATGAAGACCCCAAACCGCCATTTGAAAATGCCTATTTGAAACTACAGTCATTGTTGCTATTGCTGGAGATGAAAAAATGTTTTCTTATGCAAAAAAATGTAGGAGGTGCTGGGAAACCACTGGAGATCCAAGGTAATAGCAACGTGGAGGAGATCCAAGGTAACAACAACATGCAGGCTCGAGTAGATGAAAAAATGGCTGAGTAGAAGGCTGGCCTAGCTAGGAATGCATGTGGAGAAGAAAAAATGTAGGTCTGCAAGAAAAAAAATGTTTTTTTCCAATGCAAGAGCAGGTTGTAACCGTTGCATGCAAGTTGATGTGTTGCAGTCGAGTCGCTAGACAAAGTAGTTGGAAGGTGGTGCGGCTTTGAGTGGTGAGTTGTTGGCCAAGCTCTTGTTTTGCGAGATAACCTAAGCAAGGTTAAAGCCATGTGCCAATGTGCGAGTTGAACAAGGAACCGCCAACGCAAGTTTATAGGTGGAAGTAACGTCAAGCAGCAGTGTTGAATGGTATTCCAAAATGCAGTTGAGTGAACGGTGAGGTAGCAGGTGAAATGACGTCCCAGGAAAGGCAAAGCTTAACCAAAAAATAATGCGAGCCAAAACTCAATGTAGGCACAAAAATGACCATGTATGCACAAGTCATTTAAAGGATTCATAGCTGGGAACAAGCATGAGTCACTACACGAGTTGAAAGGACCAAACTATGAGCCGAGTTGGGTGGTGGGATCCTATAAAAATAGCTCTCAAACCTTTCAACTTGCACTTCAAAACATGCAATTTCTCCACAACTAACACAACAAGGAGTACACAAATAATGAAACCCGAGCAAGAACCTAGGATGTAATGCAATGTAGGCCTAATGCATGAGCCTCAAGTTAAAAAACGACCCATAGACCAAGAAGAGGTCATCCAAGAAAGACAAAGCACTGACTACAAAACCAGATCCGTCGAGTTCAAGCAAACATGTTTCTCATAAAAACACGTAAAAGTAAAACTCAAGCCGAGTTGAAAACAAGGGTAGACCGAGCTGAAAAATGGTACAGGGTGAGTTGTAGAAGGTGAGCTGGGGCCGAGTTGGCCCTTGAAGACAACATACACACTCTTAACACTCTCAAAATAACACTGAAAAAACTCAAATCTGAAGCCCAATCCTACAAAAATGCCTTCGGAAGATGCATGCAATGGTGGAGAACCCAAGAAAACTAGAAAATGGAAACACCCAAAAACTCGAACATGACCAAATGAACTACAAATAAACTCGAAGAGAGGTATAAATGCTTGAATGAATGCACTTTGAGTCATAAAGGAATATCCATTATGACACTCGCAATGAGAACTAGATATCACGCCTAAGCTAGAAAACACGCATGTAAATGCCGAAGGTGCATGGATCCACAAGATCCGTTCGATACCATGAAAAAGGGTTTAAAACGCACAAGTGAGGATCATGAGGATGATGTGCACATCAACAGATGTGCGAATGGTAGCATGAAGAGATTTCGGGAGTATGAGCATCAACCAAATGTGCATGTAAAGATTTGAAACACGAGTAGAACCTCGTATAGCCATAAAACTATCCTCTATCTCATAGATCAAATGAGGTGTACATATAGGAGGTGTTGAGTAACCCCGCCTACAATCATGATAACTCGAGTAGAGAGGGAGGTTACATTCCTAGAATAGAAGTGTAAGTCCCAATGACGCATATGTTGCACTGACGTGCTGATGCATTGACACACTAACACTTTGACGCATAAGGAATCTCATAATGAACCCTAAATGACACATGGACCTACGATCTCACCTAAGTGAGATGACTCCCGATGATGTGGAAAATACACACACCAACAAAAATGAAATAAACCAAGAAAGTATGATGTTATACTTACTTGGATTCAGTCCTAAATTCTGTGTGTGAGGATGGAGGTGCGATGAGGGGTTTAAAGGATGCAAGTGATCACCAACTAAAGAAAAGATTCTCGCATGGGCTGTATGTACACTCCTCTTTGCTTGGATGGTTGTGCGGGAGAAGATGCTCAATCTCCTTCCTTGCATGCGGCTTTTCACCGGAATTTTGCTCTCTCAAGATGTGTTATCTCTCCGAGATGTGTTCTATTGGAATTTTGCTCTCTGAAGATGTGTTATCTCTCTGAGATGTGTTCTTTCTCTTCAAACTTCTCCCAAGGTTTTCCAACCTTGAGAATAAGGTAGTTTAGGGGTTAAAATGGTAACCGACGATGGTCTAGCTTAACCTGCGACGGTTAGGGGTAATCGACGTCAGTCAAGGTGAGATTTCCTAGGTTTACTAAACTAGGGAGATCCTCTTGATTTCCTTGAATCTCGTGTCATTATCCCACGGATTAGACTGGGAGCTTCTTGTGAGCATGCGGGAATGTGGTTAGAGGGAATGTAGGCATTGATTTTTAGGGTTTGGGTAAGTCTTAGTTAGTTATGACAACTTGCTAAGAATAGGTCTTAGGTTGAGTTGGCTTGGTGAGGTGTCTAGGTGAACTATATGTGTGGATATTATTTAAATAAGATATTTAAATAATAAATATAGTGAGGATAATAAATTAATTTAATTAGAGTAATTAAATTAATATTAATGGGGTGAAGGGGGCCATGGCTAGGTAAATGTAATAAAGGATGTTTATTCGTCGAGGGACCAAAGGGGAGTGTGACCTAATTTTAGTGTCTACATTTTTCCCCTTTTTGTTGTGTAGATTTTATTGGTAAGCAGTGCTAAAAAAAATAAGATGTGGTTGCCCCATGTGTTGGTGAAGGTGATCCCCCTCAAACCAGGAACTGATGAGGTAGCAGGCTTAAGCGATGAGTGGTTTGATAAAAGGAAAATGTGAAGAAAAGGTAGGTGGGCACGGGGGAAAAAAATGATAAAAGGTCTACTCGGATAATCTAGGTAATGGGTTAGGGTCAAAGGTAGCAACAATCAAACGCACGCACACGTATAAACTGTAGAACGCTACCAAGTTGAAGAGCAGGGAAACTCTACATCATCTAAGGTCGATAGTTTTATCTAAACAAGGTGGGAGTGAGTGCGGTATCCGAGGTATAAGATATGGTCGAAACACAACGTAAGTTAGGTGTAGGAATGTTTAGGTATGTTCCAGTACACCAAAGGTAGGGTCAGGATAAACGGTCACGAAAATAGGCTAGGTAAGGTCACTAGGTCAATCAACATAGGTAACAGTGTCACAAGGTATAGCAAACACATGAGGTCAAAGGTCACTAGCGATCATCCAGGTCCAAATATCTAGGTCACGGCATGGGTAAGGCCAAGGTAGGGGTAAAATAATAAGAAGTCCCCAAAGGAGGACAAGGGTAGGCAGGTGAGGAGGTCTGGAAAGGTAAGGTAAATAGGTTGGATACAGGTGGGGTGGGGTAAAGGATCAGGGTAAAGGGTGGGGTAAAAGGGAAAAGTAAGGGCAATGTGTAGGTGAGGGTGACTGATGGCGGTCATGTTTAATCGACATCAATATAGGAAACCAGACGATGGTGAGGTAGGGCACATGAATGATTCCGGTCAAGGGTAACCGGTGTCGGTTAGGTTGGGTGGGTTATAAAAACAAAAATCTATGTTTTTATTTTTCGTTTGTTATTTACGAAGTCAAGAAATGACAAAAAAGAGTGAAAAGTGTTTGGAGGAAACAGGACGGTGAGCGGCGAGTCTTATTTGATGAGGGTTGGGTTGGTTAGTAGCGGGTCCACGGGATTAGGGTGAGAGAGTTGATTGGTCGGAGGTTGCGAGTAGTTATTTGGTGATGGCAGAGGCTGGTGAGGGATCAGGTGGAGCACCGGCATAGCAGCCAAATGTGCCACTGATGGCGTGACTGATGGCGGTCATGTTTAATAGAGGGTGACTGATGGTGGTCATGTTTAAATGACATCGGTATAGGAAACCCAACGACGGTGAGGTAGGGCATGCGGCGATGCCACCAAGGGTGCGAGAATCGATGTCGGTTAGGTTGGGTGGGTTATAAAAATAAAAAATTGCATTTTTATTTTTCATTTGTTATTTACGAAGTGAAGAAATGAAAAAAAAGAGAGAAAAGAGAGAAAAGTGTCCAGAGAAAATAGGACAATGAGTGGGTGGCCTGATTTGTGACGAGGGTTGGGTTGGTGAGTAAGCAGCAGGTCCATGAGATTATGGCGAGAGAGTTGATTAGATAGAGGTTACGAGTAGTTATTCGGTGATGGTAGAGGCCAGAGAGGGATCACACGCACCACCAGCACAAAGGTGGCCGACGTGCATGGATACGGGGCAACATGATGAGGTAAACACCTAACTCTAGATTGGTAATTAGATAGATTAGAGGTTTTGAGGATTGTTGTTTGTAGGGTTTTGGTTTTTGTGGGTGGTTAAAAATAAAATGTGGGTATGGGGGAATAATGGGAAAAAAGAGGGGGGGAGGGTAGTAAATTGTATAGGTGGGGTGGGTAGGGGTATTGGGGTAGTGTAGGTCATTGTAGGTGGGGTAAAAGGTGCGGGGGGAGATTTTTTAAAAGGGGGTTTGGGAAGTCACAGAATTTTCCATAACAAAGATGATCGACATCGTTAAGCTTAGTTAGCATCGGTTGGGTAGAACCGGGATCGGTCACCAAACAGTGACCGATGTTGGTTAAGTGGTAACCATGGTTAGTAAAGATGAACCGGTAGTGGTCACCAAACAGGTGACCGATGCCAGTTTAAAGGTGACCAAGTCGGTTAGAATAAACCGCATCGCCACGCTTTTAGGCACAAGGTCATGTGAAAGTGATGTAGGTTAGGTAGTTGAAATGGGTTGGGTAAAAATAGGGTGGAGGGTAATGATAATTGGTGAATATGGTCATGATTAATGTCGTGTTTAGATTGGATGTAGGGGAGAGCGTAGTTACACATGTGGGACATGGTTCTTTCTCTGTTGGTGATGCTACGTGGCTTAGCGACCCCTTTGGAGTTGCAACACATGGAGGCAGTGGGCTTGAGTGGGATTCGGTGCTATCGACATGTTGTTCAGAAGCCTATCTTGATGGTTGCGCTCATCGATAGATGGGACTCGGTGACCAACACGTTCCACCTTCCGACAGGTGAGATGAATATCATCCTAGAGGATGTGTTTCAGATTTTAAGCTACCCAAATTGGGTGCCTAGGTTTACTCTATCTCCTCGAGGCCTCGGAGGAGCTGATCGAGATAGTTTTGGTGGGGGTAGTGGATCCGAGATTTCATAGCTCCAGCTTTGAGCTATGGCGAGATGTACCTAGCCCATCTGGATGAGATGAGGTTAGTGGTTCTATTGATGGAGGCAGTGTGCTACTATGCACTACAAGATGCAGAGGGTGGATGATTTCTCTGATCACTGATGGGGGTGCTCCATGATATGATGGTAGAGGAGACCCGGTTTTCTTGGGCACCAACATTCTTAGTGCACCTATAGCGAGAGTTATGGGCATATGGGTGGTTACACAGTTTAGCCTTGTGTTTTACATTTATCTTGCACTTACGGGCCTAAGAGCACATAGTATGTGTTTGACCTATAGGGATTCCCTGAGCAGATGCATTACCCAAGGAGATCTATGTAGGTGGGATATAGAAAGAGGTGCCGGTTGTGGGAGAGTAGAGATCGGATAGGCCGACATATGATGTGGCCCATTTTTGGTAATTTTTGGAGGGTTTGTCCGAGTGGACATTATCTGAGGCCATATGTGGGATTCCCCTCATATAGGCACATGTATGAGAAGTTATCCGAGCTCCAGCTAGGGAGGTGGATATAGGGTCGTCATGCTAGAGAGGATGAGATGATCCCGGTAGACAGGGTCCGATGACAGTTTGGGCTTCTACAGGATATTCCTCCGTCCTTCCCACAATGATCGAGAGATGACGTGGAGAGGCCTCTACCTCTACCACAACCTACAGTGCCTACAGGGGAGGAGGAGGAGCTAGTGGATCGGTGGATAGATGATGCCGATATATAGATAGGTACAGTAGTGGTGGGTGGCTCATTTACAAGCCATACCACCTAGACCAGGGAAGCCTGACTTACCTACCATCATAGTGTAGAGATACGCCCTACAAAAAGGCGGTAAAAGCGATTGATTACCCGTAGATAGGTATACTGTAGACATAATTGGATGGGTTGGAGGTAGAGGTAGTAGAGCTACAAGTATAGGTGGCTAATCTATAGGCCCAAATGGCCAAGGGAGAATGGAGGAGATGTAAGAGATGGAGATAGAGATGGTCGGTGATAGCCCTACCGGGCTTAGGTGATAGGTTTACAGGCCGCTTAGCCACAATGTAGGCATAGATTGGGGCCTTATAGGCCTAGATACAGGCACAGGGGTAGGGGGCACCACCACAGGCATAGGGAGTAGGTCCCACTTCATAAGTCGGCACATGACAAATTGCTACACAGGGAAGGTCGCTACAGTAGGTAGGTACAGGGTTTGAGATCTATGAGACCACCACAGACCGTGCCTATATCCAAGTTACAGGATGCCCTAGGTGAGGTGAGATATTATCAAGACCAGCTCATGGCATCTAGGATAGACTTCCTATCTTATGGAGAGTACAGGCACAACAGAATCCAAAGTGAGAAGACGAGATCCCCGACGCATAGTGTGGAGAGCACAGGAGCTCAACGAGCTCTGAGGCCCAATCAGGGAGAGGCCACCAGCGCATGGTGACCAGCGCTAGGTGAGGTGCCAACAAGGACATAGGAGGCCAAGGGTGTAGGTGACACAGAGATGGAGGACATCCGGCGAGATGTCTGATATGTGGTCACCTGATTTTTGATGTATACTAGTGATTTTTTGATATATATGTCGGCTGCGTGCTCAAGATAGTTTGTATTTTTGATCCCATATCGACTCGCATGCGAAGATAGTGAGGATGTACAGTGATTTTGTATATTTTGAGCATATACCGTCCTGCGTGCAATGGCATTTTGTATTGTATATCGGCTTCATTACATTTTTTTGATGATAGACATGATGAGGTAGACATGTATATGGAGACACACATTTATTGATTTATATGATGAGATACATGGTATTTTGTGATTTGTTGATGTGTTTATGAGACATTGGTTTAAAAACATGTTAGATGAGATATGGATTTATTACTTTAATGTGGATTTAAATTAGGTGAGTTGGGTATGATGGAGTGAGGTTGGTTTAGGCATGGATCGAGTCAAGTTATAAGCATGGTTAAGTCGAGTTGGTTTAGGCATGGATTGAGTCAAGTTAAAGGCATGGTTGAGTCACTTGGTCTAGGCATGGATTGAGTTAGGTTATAGACATGGTTGAGTTAGGTTATAGGCACATTGAGTCAGGTTATCAGGCATGGTTGAGTCAGTTGGTTAGGCATGGTTGAGTCGGGTTTGGTTAGGCATGGATCGAGTCAAAGTTCTGACATTATGGTTGAGTTAGGTTGGTTTAGGTATGGATCGAGTCGAGTTATAGAATGGTTGAGTTAGGTTATAGGCATAATTTGAGTTAGGTTATAGGCATTGTTGAGTCGAGTTATCGGCATGGTTAACTCAGGTTGGTTAGGCATGACTTGAGTTAGGTTTGGTTAGGCATGGTTGAGTCAGGTTGTAGGCATGGTTGAGTCAAGTTGGGTTAGGCATGGTCAAGTTGAAAGTAGGTTTAGTTATGATTCATTATTTTGGCAATGAATGATACTATGGGTCATATGTGAAATGTTCTATAATCTATGCATAGTGATAACAGAGAAATGGTAGGTGTAATAAATGTATGATGTGGGAAGCAACATGTTATGTATGTGGTTTAATTTCTAATTTTGTTATAAAAGGGGAACTAAGTGAAATGTGATGTAAATGGTGAGTTAGGCATGGTTGATGATTTTTTAGGGTAGTGAATGTCCGAGCTAACCTCCAAGGGCCCCATGCCCTCGAGTGCTAGTCTTAGTCCTAAAAGGGACCTCAGGCCGATGTAGTTCTCCCATGAGCTAGGGAAGAATATGAAAATAAGTTGGTAGGTTTTTGGGCATGTTGTGGGTTTAGGCATAATAGGTGTGGGTAGATTATAGGTAAAATGATGTAGGGAAGGTGATTATGGCAAAGGGGAGGACTACCCCAAAGGTAAGCGTCAAGGACCAAGTCCTGTATAAGGTAATCAAAATATAAACAAAGATGGTTAAAAGATAAGAGGGGGCAATAGAGCCACCTGATTGGGTAGGATCATACCGAGTAGATCATACCTTGGAGGGGGTGATGAACATAAGACCCGAAAGGCATTGCACGATTAACTGTTCTACGATGAAGGTAGTCATAGGATCACCAAATGTCTAAATTCCAAGATGTCCCTTGAGGCAATTGAGAAAATGAGAGTGGAAGTTGTAAGGAGGGTGAAAGGTAGTTAATTTTATATGTTTTGAGTGACAGGGATTTTGGGCAAGGGGTCCTAGGTCACAATGGGCAAGTCCATGACTATTTTTTTTTTGTTTTGATAGACTGATCAATGCAGGGAAGTCTATATGGGATAAATAATATGGTACACCTTGAGGTCTTCACGAAGCTGATCAATGCGGGAAGCTTTGGTTTCTCTCGTTTTTTTTGTTTTTGTTAAAAGTGTCACATAGTTGTCCTTCGAGGGAGCAGTATATTTATAGTAGTATTTTTTTCAAGAGGAAGATGTCCTTTTGAGGGAGTCATCTTTTATTAGAAGTTTGACTCAAGGAGTTTGGTCCCATGTGAGGTCTTTGAAATCATGGACAAGACCAAGGTGGAGGATAGGAATCTTGTTCAAAAGGAAAGGTGGAACAACCATGGGATCTCATCTAAAGGTAGATGAAAAGTATCCATGAGAATCATGTTATGTGCAGCTGTCGTGGTACACATATTCAAGAAGAGATAACAAGTGACGGGTACTCACATGATTCTTGTTTAATCGTTGGGGAGGTGTATGGAGTGGGTAGCGCTCAAGGGACAAGCCTAGAAAGAGACAAAGGGTGAGGTAGGATGACGAGTCAACAATAGAATGGTTGAAGATGTAATGCGTTAAGGGGCTCAGGTTCTGTTTACCATCAAGTGAAGATAAATGATAGGCACTTGATCCATAGGTATGAGTTATGATGTATGGTCCAAGCCAATTAGGAGAAAATTTTCCCCGTTTACATTTTTTTGCTTTAGTTATGTGTTAATTTTCTTTCAAGACAAGGTCACCGACTTGGAATGTTCATTCATGAACATGTTTTTCATAAGTGCGTTTGATACGTTGTTGGTAAACTTGAAGGTGATCCAGAGTGTTAAGACGATGTTCATCTAATAACTCTAGTTGTACTAAGCGGTCTTGACGAAGGTCATCATTTGTGAGCATGTCATGGAGAGAAATGTGGAGTGAGGGGAGCTAGACTTCGAGAGGCGGAAAACCTCTATACCATAGACCAGAGAAAATGGTGTGGCTGTAGTAGAAGTGCGAATACTAGTGTGGTACGCCCACAGGAAAAGGAATGTGCGTAAGCAAATCCTTCCCAATATTGTCAACCACTTTCATGAGAATTTTGTCAAGGATTTGGCTTTCGGCTTGGCCATTGGTTTGTGGGTAATAAGGTGATGAGAAACTAAGTCAATGTTTGAAGGCATCATAGAGTTTTTGCAATGTTTTGTTTTTGAATTGTTTTCCATTATCAGTGATGAGGTGATGAGGAACACCAAAGTGAAAAATGATGTGATGGTTAATGAACTCACATATTTTCTCAGATTTTTGGAGATAGTGGTATGGTTTCCACCCATTTTGTGTAGTATTCGGTAGATTATGATCCATTGGTGGCATTGGGAAGAATGGGGATTGATTTCTCCGACAAGATCCAAACCCCATTGAGAGAAGGGCCAAAGGTCACGAGCAACCTGCAAGGCATGACTGGGTGTATGATGAAGGTTGGAATGTTGTTGGAATTTTACACAATGTTTGACATAGTCACAACAATCATGGTTAAGGGTCAGCCAAAGAATAGCCTAGGCGAAGAATATGCTTAGAATAAGCAAGACCACTAAAGTGACCTCCACATATGCCATCATGAACCTCCTTAATGGTATAAGGAATTTTAGAACTTGTGAGGCATCCTAAGAGAATACCATCAAAGCCACGCTTATAGAGGAGCCCCCCAAAATAACAAAAGAGATCCTTTTAGGGAAGTCGCGTTGTCCGTTACGGTGGGATTAGGAGGTAAGATGGAGAGAAAAGCTAGTCGAAGTATTGTTTATACAAAATGTCACTAGTCAGGGTGTTTGTTCGATCGAGTAAACATCATGAGGTAAATAAGAAGGTGAATGGAGCTATTGTATGGTGATAAATATTTTGGAATCGGTAATGGAAGTGGGTATTTGGGAAGCTAAGCGGTGAATGGTATTTGTAAATTTATTGGTTAAATGTGGGATAGTTTGAAGGGTGTAATGATCAAAGGTGGTCAAAAGTATGTCGACATGTTGTTTATACTTTTAAGTATCTCATTACGACATTGGTACATACCATTGACTTGGCTTTACGACCAATTGTGAATCACCAAATTTTTTGATTGATTTGACATCTAGGGCATATGTGGCTTGAGACCTAGTACGAGCACTTCTTACTCGGAAATATTGTTGATGCATTCAAAATCTAGTTTGAAAGACAAAGGCATGGGTTCACCATCTAGAGGAATGAGGATAATACCAGCCCCCCCCATGCTAACAATTAGAACCATTAAAGAAAAGTGTCATTTGGTAAGGGGGTTCATCTAGGAAAGGGTAGAATCGACTCATCCGGAAAGTCAAAATTAGAGGGTTGATCCTCGGAAATAGGTGCATCGGAAAATTGGTCAGAAATAGCTTGGCCCTTGATGGAATTTTGATGAATTAATTCAATTTCAAGATCAGCTAAAAGCATATCTCATGGCATGCTGATTTTGATAAGGTTTGGAGTACATGAAGTGTAAGGGATCGGTGTTGGTCATGACATAGGTTTTGTGGTTGATTAGGTAATGGCGGAGTTTGGTGGCAACGATAACTAATACTAAGAATTTTTTTGATGGTTGTATTAGGTTTCATAGTCCAAAAGATTGTGACTTATGTAATAAACCTCCTACTCCCTGTGTTGTTCATCACGATGAGCAAGCATGGCTCCCAAGGAATGATCAGTAGTTGATATGTATAGGTAAAAAGGTTGATTTTCTTTAGGTGTAATGAGTAAGGGTGGTTGTAGAAGGTATTTTTTTAGGGCCTCAAAAGCTTTGTGACAGTCATCATCCCATTTAAAGGAGACATCCTTCTTGAGCAGATGATGAAATGGATAACACCGATCAGATAATTGTGAAATGAAATGGCGAATGGACTAAAATTTACCTTGTAGGCTATGGAGTTGGCGAAGGTTAGTAGGTGGAGGCATTTCAAGGATGGCCTTGACTTTATCAGGGTCAACTTCTATACCATGAGGGAAACAATAAATCCCAGGAGCTTTCCTGAGAGAACCGTGAAGACACACTTCTTTGGCTAAAGGTGGATGTAATACTTAATGAGGCAATCAAAGATGGTTTTGAGGATGGCAAGGTGCTCGGAGTGACATTTAGATTTGGCCAAGAGATCATCCACGTAATCTTCTAATATGCGATGCATGATATCATGGAAGATATAAGTCATAGCATGCTGATATGTGGCACCAACATTTTTAAGGCCAAAGGGCATGACTCGATAATAGAAGGTTCCCCAAGAGGTGATGAATGTGGTCTTGTGTTGATATTTTGGGAAAGAAAAAATTGGTTATAACCCGAGAAGCCATCCATGAGTGATAGCATCTCATTACCAACGGTGAGGTTAACCAATTGATCAATATCGGGAATGGAAAGTTGTGTTTTGGGAAGGCTAGGTTAAGGTCACGAAAGTGCATGCAAATGCGAGTCCCCTCACTTTAGTAATAGGGACAATGTTAGAAATCTAATGAGGATAATCAATGGGTAAGATGAAGGACATGGAAAGAAGGCATTGAAGTTCTTCTTTGATGAGAAGAGCAATGTGAGGGTGCATTTTCCTCAACTTTTTTTTGATAGGTTTGGCATCGAACGGTTATGATATTGTGGACCACTATGGTGGGGTCAATACTGGGCATGTCTGCATAAGACCAAGCAAAAGTGTGGTTATGATCTCAGAGAAAAGAAGTGATGGCTTCCTATTCAATAGCATCTAAAGATTGTCTGATCTTTAGGATGTGCGGGTCATCCTGAGTATGAATGTTGATCTCGATAGTCGATTCATTCAACATGGTTTGCATATTAGAGGGTAACAACCAATGAATAGATGAGTCTTCTGCACCAAGGTAGGTGAGTATGGATTCATCATCCTTGACATTGAATGACATGAATTATAGGTGTGTTGTCATCGATCATCTCAAGATACAAGAATGGAAGAGTGGAAGGGGCCTCGCCTTCACGTTGATAAGTCAAAGGCCCCAAGGAAATGGTGTTTATGAAAAAAAAAGATAGGAGGGATAGATTTAGGATCCATCGACTCACATCTGTGGTGATGAAGGTGAGGGTGGGTGATGATGAAGATGAAGGTGGAGAAGGGCTAGGGTCCTTAATGAGTTCAATGCGGGCATATTTGGTAGGAGGTTCAGGAAGCCAATACCACTACGGCCGTTATGTGTGTGGGTGGTACATGGAATAACGGTATGGCGACCTTGCTTGTAAAAGCTGAAACCAAAACCCTTCCACGCATAGTGGTGCGGGAAGGTGTGGGTGAAATGGTGATTGGTAAGTGATTGGAAGTCGAGGAAAATGGGTGGGTTTGCGATGGTGGTTCAGGTGTGTAAGTGGTAGTATCAAGTCCCCCATAGGTGAGACTAGTACGAAGATGAGGAGGACCATAAAGGAGGAATTATCATATATGGTGATCATAACGAGGGTGTTGGTGAAGGCTTCCATACTCCTGTGGAGTAAGGAAGGTGTTGACACTATATAGGCAAAGGTACTCCCTAGAGTGAGGTGTTGAAAAACACCTTCTAAGGGATTAGTGGTTGGTATGTAGGTAGCTAGAATGGATGATGTGTCAAAGGTCAATGCAGAGTGGAATTAATAGATTGGGAAGCTAATGGGTCAGCCAGTGAGTTCATAGCAGAAGGGCAGAATGGAGGAGGTATGTGCGGTGAAAGCAGCTGTGGGCAGACTGATAGGTTGAGGTGTAGGTGAAGTGGTAGTGGTTGTGGAGGTAGATGGCTTGATAGTATGAGTACATCATTGGGTCGGTAAAGCTTGTGTTGCATGTTTTGAAAGGTGATGGGTCACCTGGAATGGTATAAGTGTGTCCTTTGTGTTAATAATTTACACAATGATGCAAAGTGGAAGGAACACAACCCATGACATGGATCCAGGGTCTACCAAACAAAAATTTATATTGGAATTCCCCTCAAAATGTAAAACAATTATGGAGTGCGGGGGCCACACGAAACATGGAGGATGATAAAGGCCTAGTGTGGAGGTGATGGCGTCGTTGAATGAACACAATATGACCGGATGTTTATGTATGTAATTTTCAAGTATGTACATTTGAGAAAATGCATGGGATGAAATGATGTTAATGCTTGTGCCTCCATCAATCATCACATATGGCGTATCCTTATGTCATCAATGTGGATGGAGATGAAGAGGGTTGGGTCCGGTCATCATTTTGGTGTGGTGCAATCTCCTCCTCTCGAGAAGCTAAGGGAGACCACTTAGTGAACAAGGTGGGGTGAGGATGAAGGTGGTCATTTTGTGAGAGAGGCTACATGATGGGGTGTGATAATGGAGGCTACGGGTGTAGGGTCATTGGGTAAAACCTCAATAGATTGAAGAACCTTCCATGAGAGCTTGACGATGGGATTTTGAGGTTTGGATGAGGTCATATAAGGACATTTTGAGGGGAGATTGGTGTAATTGTTTGAGCATGGTGTGATGTGTGGATGTCATTAGAGATGGGGTACATGGGGCGACAGATAGTTATTTTAGGTATGGGTGTAAATGATATTTGGGTATAGGATTGATTGGTGGGTCAGTTGACTTTTTTTCTTTGCCTTTTGCGCATGTGTAGTGACGTGTATCATGTTGATTTGAGGGGATTTGGTGAATGGGGAAGGTGTAGGGTGAGTGGTGTAACGACATGAAGGGAAAAAACCTACTAGAGGAGAAAAGCCTTGTGAGGTGAGCTGGGTGCAATGACATTGGGGTGGTGGTGTGGAAAGTTTTCTAATGCGAACCATGTTAATTTCAAATATTGAGGGTGGACTCTAGGAGTATGTGAGGGTGGAGGTTGTGGTTGTTGAGTGGGTAGTGTGGGAATGGGTGTCAAGGAAGTAGATCCTCGGAAGGTCATCATCATCAAAGTTGGTTTCTAGTGGACACAATTGATAAGGATGGTTTTCAAGGCCTCAGTTCTCCACATCATGCCCTACACATGATGGTATGCACAATTTAGTATCATCAAACCCTTTTGGCTTGGGTTAGAGGGGGTCATAAGGTCGAAGTGGCGGTAATGTGATAATAAAGTCTGGTTTTAAAATTTTGTGGAGGACCTTGGTGGATAAATGGGAAGTGAACACGGGGTTTTGTAAGGCCTTATAGTTCTTTTGGACAGTAGAATGGGTCACCGCACATTTTAGATGTTTTTAGGTATCGGTCATGTTTTTTTGGGTAGGGGTACAATAGATGGATGGGTAGGAGGGTGTGTGGTTGTTTTGACTACCTTATTGTGGGGTAGTGGGGTTTTGTTTTTGGGTTGCACCTTCTTGGGTAAAGGTGATGTGGGTGTACAAGGTCTAGAAGGAAAAGCAGATGGAGGAAGAGGGCGAGTTACCCATGGGGATAACGGGGGTGTTGAAGGTAATGGCGGGGTCATCTTTGGTGTGAGGGACAATGATCAAGTGTAGTGGGTATAATGGCCGAGGGTATTTGGAGGTATAAAGAGACTAGTGTGGGTGTAAGTGTTGTGTTGTTAGTTTATGGGTTTATTATTAGTTTATGGATGGGTGAAGGTTACTTGACCATGTTAGGCAGGCTGAGGTCTTAAGATAGATGGGGACAAGTGCTAGTGTGATTAGTGTGGTTGGGTTATGAGGTCGATGAGTTTGTTTCTTTGGTTTGGGTGTCGGAGTAGGTGTTGTATTGAATTGGAGGACATACCTAAATCTAGTTTAATAGATGGATGAGTGAGGTCATGGTTAGGGTGACCCCTAAAGTGGTAATAGGTTTAGTTGAGGAAAATATTGTAGGTATGGGTTTGGGTTTAGATGTAGGTCAAAGGTTATGGGTAAGGGTGTGGTTTGAGTGCTAACAGTATCATGGAAGGGGTTGTGACAGAGGTGGTTGTGTTTGGTTTGATTGGTTGAAATGTGTTTGGGTAGATAGTGGAGGTATCAAGAGGGATCTCTGCATCTGTTGAGATGAAGAGTAAGAGGCGCCCCATAGTAAAGCCCTATCCACATAATCTAAATGATCGACAAATGTGATAATGACATGTCTCAGTAGGTGGAGTTGGTGAGGACCTAATGGAAATTCCCATAAAATGTGTCTTAGAGATGGGGAATTGGCTAGCTTTAGCTTCCGTGGGTAAGAGAGCTGAAAGTAGGTCTCATGGGATTCTGGGTAGCGATGGAGAATGCTCGCCAAGAGGCAAAGATATCTCAACCAGGTCTATGATAGGTGGAGGAGATGATGGGAGCTCCTCTATAAATGGAGGAACAGATGGACATTCCTCTGTGGGTGGAGGAGATAATGGGTGATCCTCTATGTGTAGAGGAGGTACTGGGTGCTCCTCTATGGGTGGAGGAATTATTGTAGGTAAAGGTTCTCTAAGTGGTAAAACCAGGGGTGAGATGGTCTCAACGTTAGCGGAAGACCCTTTGTAGATGATGAAGGAGATGAAATGTGGTCCTCTGTTGGTGAAGGAACAGGGAGGTTGGTTCCAATGCGGAAGGAGGATTTCGGGTTAGGTTCTCCTCTATGGAAGGAATATAGGGTAATTAGGAGGCGACACAGTACCTCATTAAAGATAGCGTGAACCTCTTGGGTATGGGTATCGTGAGTTGATGTCTCACCAGTTTGATTGGATGAAGGGGCATGGTTGGGAAATGGTTTTTTGAAGATTTGTAGATTTTGGTTGGGGGTAGCGTTGGGATTATCCATAGTTAAATTACCTTTCTCGAGCATTTCTTGGACAATATTTTTGAAAGTGATGCAATTTCCATCACTATGACCCTTTACTCGATGATAGTTACCTAAATCATGTTCTTTATACCATACGGGCATGAGGCGAGTAGGGTCAAAACTAGTGTTTCATTTTATAGGTGGAAGGGTGATGGCTCCGACTTTGATAAGCTTTCTAAGACATAAGTAAGGTTCCCCAATTGGGGTATATTTTTGTTTCTCTTGTTTGAATTGAAAAGTTTGGACAGGTGAGAGATTAGATGAGGGGGTAGCCTAATTTGATGGATGAGTTGGGCTGGCCTTGAGTACCACTACGTTAGCGGTGCCCTTAGCTTTTGAATAATTGATTTGTGGTTTGGAAGAAGAAGAGGTATCATTCGACTTGAATGCTAAATTGTTATTGCGTAACTAGATTTTCTTCTTTTTAATAGCCTAAATCTATAACTTTCGTGCCATAGTGAATGCCTCATCAAATATTCAAGGTTTAGACCTCCAAGGTTAGGGAGATATGTCTAGTGCAAGCCCATGTGAAGAGCTCGATGAGTTCTGTTTGTGGCAGTTGGAAGGTAAGTTGATTGATCAGGCTACACCAGCGAGCGACAAAATCTATGATAGATTCATCCTCATACTGATGTGTGGAATATAGATTGGTCATGGTAACCTTCTTCACGATATTGATAGAGAAATGATCTAAGAAGGCTTGGGATACCTGATTGAATGAGAATATATAGTGTTTAGGTAACCCATTATACCAATCTAATGCAGGTCCAGTGAGGGACATGGGAAAGGTTCTCAAAAGCAAGGCATCATCATGAGCGATCAGATAACACCCATATTTGAATGACCGCAAATGTTGTTGTGGGTCTTCTTTGCTATTGAAATGATTGAATTTAGGCATTTCCCAATACATAGTGTATGAACGGATAGGAATGGATGGGTGAATAGGATTGTTGAAAATCTCATCGTAAGTGAGAGTGTTATGTGAGCAGAAGCCGATGCCTCTAATGTTTGCATCTTGTCCAACATTTAATTAGGTCATCTGGGTCATGATGATTGGATGCCTCCTGTAGCGTGAGAGGGTTGGTTTTGGGCATATAATGGGGGTGACACTCTAGTGTATGGGGCTGCCATGTAGGGTGGTGGAGAAGAAGGTAGTGAAACAAGGGGTATGTACCCGAAATGTATAATGGATGAAATGGGAGGTTGTTGATAGTATGTATATGGGGGTGGAAGGGTCATGGTAACCCTAGTGGCAATAGGGGCTAATGATTATGGAATGAAAGAACCACATTTTGAAATGGGGTAGGGGTCACCGACACTGGAGGTGGTAATGTAGCTACGGGTATGTGTGAGACATTAGGGGTAGATGAGGTTGTGTTTGGGGTAGTTGTTGAGGGTACGATGGATGTAACGGGTGCCACAGAGGTAGCAGATGTGCAGTCATAGTGGGTATAGGACCTAACTATGAAACGACTAGGGGTAAGGTGGATGTGGGCAGCACAGCTAGATGGGGCCAATGCGAGAGTGGGTATGAGAGTCGGGGGAATAGATACGGGCATGTCATATATCAACTGACCTAAGGCATCTTGAGTGGACGAGTGAGAAAGGTAAAACTACAAGGTGGTACAGCTTTTAGTCAAGGAGTCATGCAAACTCCTCATCTCTAGTAGCGATAGTAATAGGCTGGATGGGATCCATGGCTGGTGATAAAATGGAAGGTGGTGAAGGACTAGGTTAGAGTGGTTAACAACCCATGAAATATGAGTGTGTTTGCTTGTCTTTGGGTCAACACCATGTGAACTAGTACTGATCAGGTAGGGTTGCCTCTTTGTAAGTGACATAGAGAACAGTAGGAACAGGTGAATCTAGTGACAAAAAGTGGATTAAGTACTAAATGGTGGTTGGAATGTGAAACAGGCTAACTGATGCCGGTTAGGGAAAAACGACACCGGTAGGGGTAACCGCATTGCTTGATTACTTGTTAAAAATGACAATGAGTAAACAATGAGGTAGAAGGTAAAATCTGATAGGTATGCCAAATTTGAAGATGTTTAAAATGCTAATGGGAATAATGATAGTGATAGGGATTGTGAAAAGTGGAAGAAAGTGAAGTAAAATGTCCTTTTGAGTAGGTTAGCAAAAGGACTTGGAACCGACATCGGTTGGGTATAACCGATGGTAGTCAAAGGTAACCGATGATGGTTACTGTGAAATTGAAATAATGATGAAAGAAAGTGGTTGTGAATTAAAATATGATGTAGAATCAGACCCAAAATTCTGAGAATGATGATGATATGCCCAGGCACACTCAAGTGAAGCCGGAATACACCAACTGTGATGAGGAGCGTGCAAGGATGAACAAAAAAGTGATGAATGTGATCTCTCACCTCAAAATGCAAGCCAAGTAGAAACACTAAGAAAATGTGATCCTAGGAGTGCCTTTTCTATTATGTTTGTTTAACTTATGCTATTTAGGGATTGACACATGAATTGTTAAATAGAGTTTTTGGTGAGGATGGATTCCTATAAAGAAGGAGATCTAAAAGGTGAGGTTTCAGGTATGTTATGGTGAGGGCGGGCTTCACTCTGAAGTATGACTCGACAGAGCAGTGAGTCGGGTGCCCACTGTGCCATGATCATGTGATCACCTACAACTTCTTCCAGGTAGGATGTTATTTAAGAATGTATGTATTTTGAATTTTTGTGAGGTTAGGTAAGAATCGTGAGAAAGAGTAAAGGACAAAAGTGATTTTCTACGATTCGTTTGTCAACCATCAGCTGGGCATGACTTCCAGCGTATAGGTTACCCTCAATTAATGTGAGCTAATGCAATAAATCATAATGGAATGCACTTATTTTAATCCCAAATCGAAATGTGAAATTGGATGACACAATAATAAGATGAAGAGGAAGAGGGATGCTCTTTCACTACAATGCAGAAAACATGAAGAAATGGTTCTTTTTAATCACACCAAAAGAAAAAGTTTCCTTTAGAGAAAATAAAAAGAAGAGGTGGATTACCAAAGAAGAAAATTAGTGTGTACATTTTTCAGAAGGGAAAAAACACACAATTTTTTTCTAGGAATGAATGAAATGCAAGGAACCCTGAGATGGGTCCACTGGGCATGCCAAAATGTTTCACCCGATTCTTAGATTCATTCTTTGAAGTGTTGATGAAATGAGATAGGGTAACATGCATAGGAGGAATACTTGTTCAAATGTTGGTTGATGGGTTTGCATTGCGCCGTATGACTTCCAAATCCATAGCTAATCATGAGAGTTCCTTTTGCTAGGAGGACCTTCCTGTAATGTAAAAAAGACCACCGTAAGGAATTAAACAATATGGGTAGTGAACTGCCTAGCGTATGCTAGATCCGAGAAGTGTGATACTTCCTAGATGGCTGTCATTCAACTATTTTAAACAATTTAATGTTGTAAACAAAGTAAATCCTATTGTAGTTTGAAATGATTTAGGTATCTCACTTAAAAACACAATAAGAAATAGATCTAATCTAACAGGCTAAGCTAGAATAGAATCCAAAGGTCAAATGATTGGTTCTGGGTTCTACAGTTTGACAGAGGTCATGGATAGATCACAGGTGAATGAGGGTAAGATGAAATTTGGTTGGTAGGTATCATTTCCAGGTTGTGTGGGCAAATACAGAGACCGGTGATGGTTAGGGGTGACCGATGGTGGTTAGGTGTAATTGGTGCCAGTTACTGTGAGATCTGGAAATATCACAAAACAAGTTGTGGTCTCCTTTGTGATTGCACAAAGGAATTTGGTGGGTCAAGATGAGGTATTGGGTGATTGGAGTAGGCTTTGGCAAGGTTTTAATGGGTATATGGAGGTGAAAACATTGGAGAAGGTCAATAGGGGGAAAAGTAAACAATAGATGATAAAATGAAATAAACCAAGAAAGTATGATGTTATACTTACTTGGATTCCGGTCCTGAATGCCTGTGTGTGAGGGATGGAGGTGCTGATGAGGGGTTTGAAGGCTGTAAGTGATCAACAACTGAAGAAAATATTTTGCATGGGCTACATGTACACTCCTCTTTACTTGGATGGATCAGATCATGGTTGGGATGGCTGTGCAGAGAAGATGCTCAATCTCCTTCCTTGCATGCGGGTTTTCACTGAATTTTCTCTTTGAAGATGCGTTATCTCTCTGAGATGTTTTCTTTCTCGTAAACCTTCTCCCAATGTTTACCAACCTTTAGAATAAGGTATTTTAGGGGTTAAAAGGGTAATCGATGGTGGTCCGCTTAACCGGCGACGGTTAGGGGTAACCGACATCGGTCAAGGCGGGATTTCCTAGGTTTACTAAACTAGGGAGATCCTCTTGATTTCCTTGAATCTCATGTCATTATCCCACGGATTAGACTAAGAGCTTCTTGTGAGCATGCAGGAATGTGGTTAGAGGGAATGTAGGCATTGATTTTTAGGGTTTGGGTAAGTCTTAGTTAGTTATGACAACTTGCTAAGAATAGGTCTTAGGTTGAGTTGGCTTAGTGAGGTGTCTAGGTGAACTATATGTGTGGATATTATTTAAATAATAAATATAGTGAGGATAATAAATTAATTTAATTAGAGTAATTAAATTAATATTAATGGGGTGAAGGGGGCCATGGCTAGGTAAATGTAATAAAGGATGTTTATTCGTCAAGGGACCAAAGGGGAGTGTGACCTAATTTTAGTGTTTACAAGACCTAAGAAACAACCTAGGATTAGTTAGGAAAATTCATGGAATAATTTTTTTTATTAGAAGTGTCCACAACCAAGTTGCAAGACAACATGATTGTCACTAACGAGCTTCTGAACATGTTTAATCTACTAGAACATACTCTTCTTTTATTAACAATTATTAGAGGTCACAATGTCCAAAATTTAGGGTTAGAGAGTTTCCAAAATTAGGTTTTTCAATTAGGGGGATAAATTATCACCATACCCACTCTCTAACAGGCTCATAGTTTCAACTTGATTTTTCTCACACTTAATGCATTCACATTTTCCCTAAATCATTCCCATTGGATAAGAAATTTTCTCACCTTTCCAATGATATAAATAAGTCCTCGTAACTCCTTGTAAAACTCCAGTTATGGGCCAACAGGCCTTGAGTAGAAAATTTTCCCCCAAGGGTGGGCCTGCGGGCCTAGGGATGAAAATAAATTGCCCAAAATGGTGAGTTGGTGGGTCGCGAGGTGACTTTCAAAAAATTTCCCGTGCGGGGGAGAAAATCCAACTTGTGCTGTGCCCCCATGGGTCCACCAAGGACACGTGTCGAGATCCAAGCCAAAGCATAGAGAAAATGAGGGAAGGGTGGCATGGCGAAATGTTTACGGAATTTTGCCAAAGGGGAGGGGAAAGGAGTAAAATGCACATGCGGGTCTACATGTCCATAGAATTGATTTCACCAAGGTGAGAGCGGGAGTGCGGGGCCGCAAAGGTTTTAAAGAAAATTTTCCAAACATTTTTAAAAAGGTTCTAAGGAAGAAAGTTGTGTCACACCTCCACCATTTCCTAGTGAGGCCATGTCGCAGCCTTTGATTGGTCAGGTGGGGGTGGCGAGATGTCGGGAAAATGTTAAAATTTTTCCCAAATTTTCCTGCCAAGGAAGGAAAACTTCAGAAGGCCATAACTTTTGATAGAAAGCTCAGTTTTGGGAAAAAAAGACTTTCTAGAAAGCTCTCGATGCCCTCTTTCCACAGGAATCATAAATTTTAAATTTGTATAAGGTTTAAGATGTCAATTTTAAGAAAACTACCTACAAGATTTTTAAAAACAAACTGGTAAATTTTAACTTATAAATTTGGTTCGATTAGATCTTCTCCTTCACTCCACATTCCAAACAGACATGGAGAATAATTCTATGAAGGATTTAGGATGTTTAAGGAAGGTAATTTTGCTTGATTTATTCCAATTTGAATTTTTCCAACATTTGACAAAAAAACTTTGAAAAGGTTTGGGCCCGATTTTGCAATGTTTTGATTTATTTCCTTAATTTTTTTGTCAAGATGAGTTCATTGATATCATAGCATGCTAAATTTTAAGGTTTCAATGTTAATTATTATTTTCAGGTTCAAACTGTGCATTTTAAATAAATTATTTGCCAATTTTAAATTTACAATAGAGATCAAATCTTGAGGGATCTATTTAACAATTTCATCTTCCATATTGGAAATTTCATTTCTATTCTAGTCTAATACATTTAGTGATTTTAATCCAACCATTTAATAGCTAAAATGCAAAGTTTGATTTCCAATTTTAACATATTTTCAAAAGGACAAAGTAATACAATTCCTTCATACGTGTTTCTTCCTTTTCCATTTTTCCAAATAGGGATTTCAATCACAATCTGATATTCCAATTTAAATCAACAATGCAAATGAGGAAAGGTCTTGCAATCCTTTATTGATTTTAAAAGAAATACATGATGAGTGCATTGTTTGGCTATCATTTCTTCAAGCCAAAAATACTCTTTTGATATGACTTATTAATACATGGGGATGTTTTGTGTAGTTATATCTTAGTAGGTTTGATGCATTTTCCTTGCTATAGTTTATGAAAACCGATTATCACATGAACCTCCTACTAACTATCTTTGTGAGATAAAACATGATGATGTGTGTAGGAAATGATGGATGTTGCTGGTAGTTATGGAGCCCGAGTTTGGAGCAAGTGGCAGGAGACTGTTTCCACCAAGTTGACCTATTAGTTTGGGGCTTGTTCCTAACTACCCATAGAAATTTATGTGTTTTAATTAGTATTTGGTGGATGGTGATTAATGCCACCTGATTATGGCGAGCCTTGTAACTAATAGTATCTATATGAAGACTTCATCTTCAAAACATGAGAAACTACTTTTTTTGATATACTGAAAGAGATTATCTGCATTCAGTTTTTTGGCATTATTATTTACTGTCTATGTTATGAAACTTATTCTGAGTTAATGAAAGTCACACATTTTGAGAATCAAAGGTTGTTAATCCCTCTATCCCAAGGAAGAGCAAGGGCCCACTCGACCAAGGAGATAAGAGGTTATTTTGAGTTCATTTACGCATACAGTTCTTTGATTGGATTTACTGCAATTGTTGTTTGAGAATCTTACATGCATGCTTTGATTGACTATATCTTGTTTTCTTCATTACCACTTTCATTTAGAATAGATGTTTCCATTATGCAAATCTAGTTAACAAGTAATCTCACTTTCTACTAAGCTTCATTTATACAGTTGTAATTTCATTTGTTAAAAGTAGTGTGTATTTCATTTTCCAACAGAAGATTAGTTGTTAGTTTCCTTTCATCACAAATAGTTGAATTCTGTAGAACTGTATTTCAATTCCATGTAGATTTGTATTGCATTTCCATAGATTAGTCACTAAACTAAGCAACCCCCAATAGACCCAATAGATAACTGGTTCCATTAAACTCCATTGCATACTTGCCTAGGACACAACCCTAGTTTAGAATGACACTAACGATAGAGATTATGTCAGTTAAATGATTGGAACAATACAATGACCCATCATTTTTGGCACCATTTCTAGGGGGAATAACCATAAGCACCATCATTTTTATTCCATATGCTATGGGTGTTAATGGAGTTCATATAGGAAACTAGTAGTTGTCTTGGACCTCATTTTAAAACAACCAACCTTGATGCATAGGTCGCGAGATAACCAAGGGAGATTTATAGCACATAATATTCAACAAATCTCTAGACAATTCACAAGGAAGAAACACTTGAGAGTGATACATGATTCTAACTCAACCTAGAACCTCTTCTGAGCATTCTATATCCTCTTCACACCACTCAGCAATGGGGGACCCTGGGAATGCTGAGACCAACCTTTAGGGTGAACCTTTACGTATCCCATTGTCCTCGATGTGGATGAGGATGCACCTATGAAAAACATCTCACCATCCATCCTCCCCATCTTTCGAGGTATGACCAAAGAAGACCTGATCATTTTTTTGTTTGAATTTAAAATCCTGTGCTAGACATATGATTACCGAACTGACAATCAAAAACTCAAACTGTTTCCTTCCACTCTCAAAGATTCTGCTATGAGATGGTTTATGGGGTTACCATCTAACTCCATTAATTCCTAGGAAGCCATGGAAATAACCTTCCTAGATAAATACCAAGACTATTGTAGGGGAAGGGATAGGAAGGAAGAGTTCTTCCAAATATGGAAAAAGGAAGATGAGAATCTAGAGGATTATCTGGATAGATTCCTCTTTCTCCACAAACGCAGTGGGTATGAGTTACATGCAGACATCACTAAGACAGTCTTTCTTAAAGGACTGGATGAGGAAACCAAGGATTCCCTCCATCTCATGGGAGGAGGAGACATGTGCATAAACTCACCATGGACCAAATCACTGAGCTATGTAGAAGATACTCTAGAACACATGGAGGAATATGAAGAAAACAAACATCCAAGTCTTCTTGGGTACCTCTGAACTTCTTGGAAGAAATGGCCAACATGAAAATGGACATTCTACTGTAATTAACATCAACCATAGATGGACTCAAGGAAAAAACCAACCCTACCAAAGAACCATTGGACATATATTTCCCTAAGTGTCGAAGAGACACCCCTTGAGAGAATGTCCTTTGGATGTCACAGACATGTGCTTAATTTGTGAAGTTATTGACCACGACACTAAGCATTGCACATTCTTACCATAGTTAAAGGGAGGTTTGAATGCTATCTCTCAAACAAGTGTTGAATTAAACTTTTCCAAAGACCAAACAATCGGGTGGGTTCCCATCTAGGCCGGCTCAGAATCCCTGGAGGATGTCATGGCCGAATCAAGCCTCTCAGTCTTCTTGGGGACAACCTGAGTGGGAAAACTCAAACTGGATGACTTATCCATATCCACCACCCTAGAAAAATCCCTACACTCAGCCAGGTTGGGCACCACCACCCACCAATCCTTGGCACAACTAGTAGTGGGGTCCTCAACCAAATTTTAGCCAAAATCAGTCCTGGGCACCACCGCAAAATGGTAATCAACAACGTAGATTCCAACAACCACAACAAGCTTTAATGCCTCCACCTCAAGCCTACCAACATCAAGGACAAGCAAACACAAACACAACTTCTAGGCTCAGCCAGTATCCAATCCTAAAAATCAACAGACAACTTCAATTGATGACACAGACCTAGGTAACACCATGCAGGTTAATACTATTGGTAATTTACGCTGCGATCTGGAAAAATATTGAATCCTCCTATTGTTATCACAGAACTACCTGCTGATGCCAATAAAGAAGAAACCCTTGAGGATAATACTTGGTCCTTCACCAATACTAGATACACCGATGATCAAATACTCAAATAGAATACAACCCCTTTTCTGAGAGTGATTACAGGACATTCAAACTACAGATGAAACAAAGCTAGTTCAGAATTAAAAAAGTACATATTGAGGTCCCACTTTTGAGCAATAAGGGACATCCCTGAACTAAACCAAACCATTAGAAATGAGTGTATCAAAACACCGGAAGGAAAAAGAAGTACCCAAAGACTATGTCAGGGGTCAAGGGAATTTGGCTGATTTAGTTGTTGGCACCCTTATCTCACCAAAATATGGGGATCCTGGGAGTCCTGTCATTACTATTTGTATAAACAACCAGTCAATATCTAACATTTTGGTGGATCTTGGTGCTGCCATTAATGTCATCACAACAAAAATGTTTAATCTACTATCCTTAATAGGACTTCAACCTACCAACATTGTTCTGACGGTTAGCAGATCAATCCATTGTTGTACCTGATGGTGTGGTTGAAGATATAATGGTCACTATTGAATCATGGGAGTACCTAGTTGATTTCATGGTTTTGCAGCCTAAAGCTCAGAAGTTGGGATATCCAGTCATCTTGGGAAGGCCCTGGTTGGCTACGGTTGCTACATACATCGACTGTAGGTCAGGCAACATGACAATTCTAAATGGGTAGAAATCCAAACACATTTCATTATACCCTCCTGCCCAGCCTTATATGAACAATTGTGACTAGGTATGGGTGGATTCTTTGGATGCTAACTCTTTGAGTTCTTCTTTTCTAGCCACTATTGTAGTACACAACCATATGGCGGAAGTTGTGGAGTCATATACACTGACTGATTCTAAGGACTCTATGACTATGGAAATCAGCACTATTACTATGGAATCTGAACTCCAACATTAGACATATCCTCTATTTCTCTAGTAGACATTACCTCTGCTGAGTCTGGTAGGAAACTCTATGCTTATAATTCTGAATATTTAGTTCCTGATTTCTATTGTCCTTTAACTAAGATTCTATCTTTTGACAACATACCCATCCTACACATGCTTCAGCCCCATGTTTTCCCATTGAATTCTTTTATCACTAGTACAGAGCTTGCTCTTGTGAATGATACCAAGTAGGTGCTTGTCAGTATGGGAAGAGAGCTGACCATAGGTAATGATTTGGAGGTCAATCAAGAAGCTAGGGTGCTTGAGGTTCTGAAGAAACACTCCCATGCTTTTTCTTGGGATTACACTGATATGAAGGGAATTCATCCTAGCATCTATACACATCATATTTACACTGATGACGTCAAACCTATAAGGCAGCCACAATGAAGAATCAATCCAACATTGAGAGACATAGTCAAAAGTGAGATAGAAAAACTCCTAAAGGTAGGTTTCATCTATCCTATATCTGATAGTCAGTGGGTTTCCCCATTAGTTATTGTTCCCAAGAAAAATGGTAAGTGGCGAATATGTGTTGATTACAGGGAACTTAACAAAGCCACTAAGAAGGATTATTTTCCCCTGCCTTTCATTGACCAAGTTCTGGACAATTTGGCTGGTAAGAAATATTTTTCTTTCTTGGATGGGTTTAGTGGGTATAATCAAATTAGTATTGCCCCTGTTGATCAAGATAAGACTACTTTTACGTGCCCTTGGGGTACATTTGCTTACCGAGTCTTACCTTTTGGGATTTGTAATGCCCCTGCTACATTTCAGCGGGTAGTCTTGGCCATTTTTACAGATCTTGCTAACGATTGTGTTGAGGTTTACATGGATGATTTCACTATCCATGGATCCACTTTTGAAGAATCTTTGAGTAACCTAGAGAAAGTACTCAGTCGATGTGAACAACACCAACTATCCCTGAGTCATGAAAAATGTCTAATGATGGTTGATCAAGGAATTGTCTTAGGTCACCATGTTTCAGCCCAAGGTATATAGGTGGACCCCAAAAAGATATCAGTCATCACCCAATTACCTACACCAGCTAATCAGACTGACATCAAAAGTTTCCTTGGTCATGCAGGTTATTACCACCGATTCATAAAAGATTTTAGCAAAATTGTTGCACCTATGTTCTCACTGCTAACCAAAGATTGTGTTTTTGAATGGTCTCCTCAGTGTCAATAGGCATTTGATTCTATCAAAGAAAATTTGACCATGGCCCCTATCTTACGTGGCCCTAACTGGGGACAACCTTTCCATATCCACACTGATGCTTCTAATATAGCCATGGGCGCTGTCCTTGGGCAAAAAGACTCAGAAGATCATATGTATGCAATTTATTTTATCAGCAAAAACTTGACTCCTACGGAAAGGAATTACACTACTACGGAAAAAGAATTCTTGGTTGTTGTCTATGCTTTGAATAAATTTCATCATTACATCACTTGGATATAAAAATTTTGTTTACACTGACCACTCTGCCATTCGATATTTGATGAATAAACCAGTGGTTGGTGGAAGGCTTATTCATTGGTTACTCTTGTTGCAGAATTCAATCTCACCATTATAGATAAGCCTGGGAAATTTAACATTGTTGCTGATTTTCTTTCTAGATTAAATGTTTCAGGTGATGATGAAGCAGTCCAGGATCAATTTCCCAATGAACACTTGTTTGCTATCTCGACTAAGACTCCTTGGTTCACTGATCTTGTGAATTATTTAACAACAGGGAAGTTTCCTACCTATTTTACTCATAAGGAAAGAAGGTGATTGGTTAAAAATAGTGCAACATATAAATGGTGTAACAGATTCTTATTTAAATGTTGTCCTGACATGGTTCTTCGTAGGTGTGTTCGGGAGGATGAGGTACACGACATACTACGAGCTTGTCATGATGAGCCAGGAGGCGGACATTATTCAGTAAAATGAACAATTCACAAGATCCTTGGAGTAGGGTACTATTGGCCTTCCCTCCATAGGGCTTGTCAAAAAGTATGTGTGGTAGTGTGATGCATGCCAATGAATGGGAAAACCTACACTTTCAACAGAAATGCCTCTTAATCCTCAACTAGTTTTAGGACCATTTGAGAAATGGGGGATTGACTTTGTTGGACCATTTGATCCTCCATCTTTCGGGAAGGAGTATCTCTTGGTATGCATGGACTACGTCACTAAATGGGCTGAAGTTCAAGCATTGGCATCTGCCAACGAGGATGTTGTTGCTGATTTTTTGTACAATCGGATATTGCTGCGATTTGGAGCACCAAGGGCCATTGTATCTGATCAAGGTCCTCAATTTGTTTCAAATATGATTGAAGCTTTCTTGGAAATCTATAGAATTAGGCACCGAAAATCATCACCCTATCACCCCCAATCCAATGGGCAAGTGGAGGTAACCAATCGAGAACTCGAGAATATTCTAACTAAGGTGGTCAATGCCGATAGAAAGAATTGGGTACCAAAGCTTCCTGAGGCCGTCTGGGCCTACAACATGACCTGAAAACAACTACTAGTTTTTCTCCCTATGAGCTAGTATTTGGGAAGAAGCCACTGTTACTGTTGAGTTCGAATTGTGCACCTGGTGAATAACATTGGAAGTTGGGATCGATTTGGATGAAGCACAATGCGAATGAGTGCTTGCAGCAATTGAATGAATTAGATGAAATGCGGATGGAGGCACAACGAAGCAGACAAAAATTCTACAACATCAGTGAAAAAGGCATGATGCTCATATAAAAAAAGGACATTTCATGAGGGACAATGGGTTTTACTCTTTGATTCCCACTATCAATAGTTTAAAGGCAAGCTACGTACACGTTGGTTGGGTCCTTATCAGGTAAATCAAGTGTTTGATAATGGCTCTGTTTGGTTGTTACCTATTGATGGAGACAAATGACTCTTCTGGTGAATGGACATAGGCTCCGGATTTATCACCAACCACTGGATAAGAAGACTTTCACCGATGACATTTTGTTACACACATGGACATGCATGCTTGAGGAGGCTCTTTGCCCCTCGAACATGGAGTAATCAATATCTTGCAAATTCAATAAAGGAAGATGATCCTGCATTCGATCTTCTTCCCTTAGTAGTTTTTCTTGTTGTTGTTTTCAATAAATGCAGGAATTTTCATTATTTCTACAGCCACTAATCACGCTTCATCTCGAACTGCAGGGCGTAGGAATCTATGGATATCGGCCGACTAAACGGCATGGGTAAGTGCATCCTAACTTGCTAATGATATTTCCATGCAAAACATTTCCCCATGTACGCATTTGTCATCATTACGCCATCATGAAATGATCACTATATTTATTTCGGATCTCTTTCCAAATCCGGTTCTATGGATGATGGCATAAAAGGGGTAATGTCTCATAATCACCACATGCCTTGAATGTGTCACATTCTTCAAGTCAGGATGGGTGGCGCTCGCTCCTCAACAGTGGGATATGTGCCACCTCAAATATCTTAAATTCACATGGATGGCCGGTCTCATTCACTATTTTTTTCACCGCCACCTTCACTCGATTTTGCATCATCCAAGGGATATGGTGTAATTTGAAATTTAATGCTTCTACAACTACTTCTTACCATTGTTGTATGTGCATCAAGCATGATTAGTTCTATCAGTCACTAAACAGGAGTGGGGCACACTTTGTTCTGGTTCTTTCTGCTACTGGTATTACTCACCTTCGGCTTCAACATGGGACCACGAAAGAAATCAGAGCTTGATTCACTGGATGCCTTACTCCTGGAATGCCACACTTTCACAAGTATTTCATGATTTTGGATGGCTGGATTTCATTCACCAATTTGAAGGTTTCGATGAAGGCATTGTGGAGGAATTCTGGACAATTTTGAGTCCACCTATTCACAAGTTGGTGGAAGACGGGTTGAGATTACCAGTCAGGTCATTTCTGACCTATCCGGCCTACCAGACTTTGGTTTGAAGGTCATGACAAATGCTCCTCTACAAATCCTGCTTGCTCTATTTCACAATGAAGGGGAAGCATTCCCTGAAGTCATCCTAACCCCTTGGGTATCTAGAAGGGTGTTAGGTGGACGAGTCTACCTGGAATCTAGAGTGAAATAGCGAAGTGGGTCAACCGGTATTTCATATGCGATGGTCAAGCCTCTGTTCTAGGTGGTGATGCACTTAAAATGCTAATTCACCTTAAGAAGGGATGTGTCAACCAGGCCCTCTCGGGGTAAATCTACCTGAATACCTCACGGACTCCATTATTAAAGTTTTCCAGAAGTACCGGTCTGGTGGAGGCAAGTCTGTCATTAAACACCCAGGGTTGATTCATTTGTTATGCTCACATCAGGTCTTCTTTAGACCAAAGCGGAGGCTCGAGGGACTTGTTGTGGGAGAAGGGTCCAGACCAAAGCAATTGAAATCCATGGTCTCTCTTCTACACCCCGGTCTACCCTTGCACTGGCCCTTGCCCTTCACGCAACCAAACAGAGGCAGTTGATGTCCCCAAGCATGCAGACACATTTGGCACTCCCGAGGGTCCATCCCCTTCCACTTCCTAGCTCAAAAGGAAAGTGCACCATGGCTCCATCTTCTTCCATGCACCTACGGCCTCGATGGCTCAGTTCATTTTTAAAATCTGGCGGTTCCCGATCAGAGACTTTTCCTGATGATACCCCCCATTCGGAAGAACAACATGAGGAGGATCACCTGGCCATTCTCGACACCTGCTATTCCTACATCTACGGAAATTCACCCTGTGGTTCCCGAAGTGCTTGGCACCCAGGCTGCATCTTCTCACAACTATTTGGAGGAAATCACGCTACTGAAAGCTCAATTGCAGGTATGGAAGAAACAAACCTTTTACTACAAACTGAATTTACACAAAAAACAATAGAGAAGGTTTGGGAAATCACTACCCTACAGCTTGAAGTAAGTAGTTTGAAGCGTCAACGCGATAAGAGTCTTAACATCTTGGATAGATTCCATCAGTTATCCCTTCAGGAAAGAGAATTGAGGAAGGAAAATCAGAAATTGAAAAGGGAAATGGAATCTATACAAGAGGAAAAGAAAAAAGTGACATCTATTTTAGACTTTGTCTGTCCTTTGGCCCTCAAGCTTCTATCCTGTAGAAAACCCTCTCCGGTCTATAGCATGTTCATTCAAGAACAATTTTATTCCTAGCAGTTGTTCCAATTGTTTGTCAAGCTCCTCATGAAATTCCCAATGGCACTAGTTTCTTATCAGTTTATAAGTGCAGTACTCCTGAGATCCAAAATTTGCTTTGTGAATTCTACCTTCATAACATGATAGTTACAAATGTGCCTGATTTCTTAATCAATTTATTTGTGGGTGATTTCCAAATCAAGGCCTTTCAGTCTACACTACAAAATCAGATCATCTAGGGTCAGCAAACAGATATTTTCAATCACACCACTCAGTCCATTGGGTTCCACATCCATCCAACTCATCACACTGATGTAGCTCTGAGAAAAAACTTTCACTCACTTTACTATCAGGTAGGAGTCGGGGTAAACACTTCCTAGATTTTACTTCAATGTGTCATGGATTTTGAAAATTACAGTCAGGAGAACTTTGGGACAGCTTGGCAGGCATGTGATAGGAGGTGGGATACTCTGAGTCTACCCTTGAAATGCAGGGAGGTTCTCTCTCCCCAAAACTTGAGTTGGAGCATGCACAGGGGTGATGCCCTCATCACCATTATAAGACAACCACAGAGAAAACTAGCCAATAGTACAATGATGAATGGGTAGGCCTCCAAGTACGTCCACCACTCCTTTTGAGCCCTCTCACTACCTGGCAGAACAATGCGGCCCAGTCAAATGATAGTTTCACAACATGGGTAGAGATTACCTCCAACACTCAGGGCTGTAAGAACACCACAAAACAATATGCTTGATCAATTTGAAGAATATGACATGGCTGAGTAGCTTGGTAGGTGGGCAGGATGAAGATAAGTTGCATAGGGACATGCAATAGGTAAAGTCAGGGGGAAAATGATGAGTGCATTGTTTGGCTCATTGATATCATTTCTTCAAGCCAAAAATACTCTTTTGATATGACTTATTAATACATGGGGATGTTTTGTGTAGTTATATCTTAGTAGGTTTGATGCATTTTCCTTGCTATAGTTTATGAAAACCGATTATCACATGAACCTCCTACTAACTATCTTTGTGAGATAAAACGTGATGATGTGTGCAGGAAATGATGGATGTTGTTGGTAGTTATGGAGCCCGAGTTCGAGCAAGCGGCAGGAGACTGTTTCCACCAAGTTGACCTATTAGTTGGGGCTTGTTCCTAACTTCCCATAGAAATTTATGTGTTTTAATTAGTATTTGGTGGATAGTGATTAATGCCACATGATATGGCTGAGCCTTGTAACTAACAGTATCTATATGAAGACTTCATCTTCAGAACATATGAGAAACTACTTTTTGATATACTGAAAGAGATTATCTGCATTCATTTTTGGTTATTATCTATTATCTATGTTATGAAACTTATTCTGAGTTAATGAAAGTCACGACATTTTGAGAATCAAAGGTTGTTAATCCCTCTATCCCAAGGAAGAGCAAGGGCCCACTCGACCAAGGAGATAAGAGGTTATTTTGAGTTCATTTACGCATACAGTTCTTTGATTGGATTTACTACAATTGTTGTTTGAGAATCTTACATGCATGCTTTGATTGACTATATCTATTTTCTTCATTACCACTTTCATTTAGAATAGATGTTTCCATTATGTAAATTTGGTTAACAAGTAATCTCACTTTCTGCTAAGCTTCATTTATACAATTGTAATTTCATTTGTTAAAAGAAGTAGTGTGTGTAGAACGTTTTCATTTTCATTTCCATAGACTAGAAGATTAGTTGTTAATCGTTTCCTTTCATCGCCTAGACAAATAGTTTAGAATTCACCGTAGAGATTATGTCGTAAATTTCAATCATCAATACATTTGATTTATTTCATATTCCTTGAATAGATAACATATTTCAATTTCTAAATGACCAAAAAAATATAAACTCATGGCAACAATAGGCTTCCACAAAACATACACACAATATTCTTTCAACATGCACATTTCAAATAAGAAACACATTTCAACACAAAACAGTAGTTTACAACTGCATTGTAACATTAAAACAGAACTTAGGCTTCATCATGCAAGCCAAAGGAGCAAGAACTATGGGGGAAGCTACTTATGCCTCCCAATGGGAATTGGGCATCCACTTGTAACAAACCACCAATAAAATTCACCACACATATCCTTATGCCCCCAATATTTTACTTATGCCCCCACAAGGTAAGAAATGCAAGCTATTTCTTTTCCATGGTGGATCCCAAACCCAAACTCCCTCCATAAGAAATATGATGCCACTAGCATTCCCTTATGCCCCCACATGGATTCCCCATAGCCTTCTCCTACACCATTCCTATGGCAGTCTACCCAAACAACCAATAAACACACAGAACATTCACCATTCACACAAACACAAAAAGAAATAACAACATAAAAGAAGAGCTAAGCTCCTACCTCTCCATGGTAGATTTTGTTCCAACACAACAAGCTTTTAATGTAAAATATAGTCCCAAAATAAGCAATCTCTAAGTATGAAATGCTCTCCAATCTCCTCCAAATCAACAAGAGCTCCCAACAACAAAAATGCACCCCAAAAGGAAGTATGCAAAAGTTCAACAACCCAAAACAAGGCAAAGAGTTCAAATTTTATAGAAGAGGGAAAGGAAGAGGATGATGTGGATCCATGTAGGATGCCACTTCACACATCCTCAACTCCAACACAAAAGTCAATTTTCATTCTCCAAAGCACAATAAAGAGGTGGGTGAAAATATGACAATTTACTTGTACACTCAAAAGCCCACACCCCAAAGGACTGAATTAAATAAAATGTAAGAAGAGTGCAATTAAAAACTTGCAACATGACTAATAAAAAACATTAAAAAGGTCTAAAATCAACCGTCCAACCATAGGTATGGTTGGTGAATAAAATTAAGAGGTATGGGACAAGTTTTACTTGTCCCACAAGCCTCCAAAACAACCTCCAAGGACAAATTCGAGTTTCCAAGAAGGTGGAGTGTTTCATACTCCAAAATCTGACTTACACATCTCTTACATATTTAATACAAAAGCCAACAACTTCTATAATTACTTTCTCATATCCCAATTTGATTTATTTATTTATTTTAACAAAATGATTACTCACATTAATCTACCACAATTTAATTAAATAAAAGAAAGGGACACATCACTAATAAAATACATACAAATAATAATAAAAAGGAACCACATAATAAAATACACAAAACCCATGGTCACATTTAAAGGTGATTCCCCCATGGGAGTCCCTAAACAAAACCAACACACACACACAAAACATGTTGCCATGGTGACCTTGTTGAATTCATCTAGAATTCCAATGTGGTTGGTCTCCAATCCCCAATGTTTGTTGTGATATTTTAACCTGCAAAACACAAATACCTCATTCGACCTCATGGCCATATCGAACATCCAACATGATATAAATATAATCACAAAATCAACTATACATATGAATCACAACACATCAAGGCAATCAACATTATCACTTACAATTTATATCAACAACTATATCATCATCATATAATGTCCATTTTTCTAGGTCTACTCACAATATCCAAAATCACATGCCCGAACAACATTCACAATATATCCATGTCAAATAGTATATCATCATCCACATCTGAAGTGTCTCTAATAATCATCATGCATCATAATTAAATCAAAATCAACAATAATCCATGGTCTAACATCTAACATCATACTAAATCAAAACCATAATAATGTCCATAATGTAATCAACAGTATCAAAATTAGTATCAAAAGGTGTCAAAGGGAAGTGGGCACTACATTATCCTTCTACTTTCCTTTTCTTTACACAAACTTCTCTTGCACATGAGCTACTATAACTGGTACATGAGCTGGTCTAGAAGGCGGCTTGCGATGATCATGCACATTTAGAGTTGTGTTTGGATTGATAACTCTTTGTAGAGTGATAGAGGGATGATTAAGATTGGGATTAGATGACTTCCTCCCTCTAAATTCCTTTTTTTAGACCTTGTGTTCACTACAAAACCTTGATAAGGATCTTGATTTATGTCAAAAATCCTCAACTTTCCAATTCACAAGTGTAGTTTCACTTGGAGGTACTTCTTGGGTAGCTTCCAGGTTGTTGAATTTCTTCTTGATTTGTTTCTTGAGATACACCAACCGTTGTCACCATCAAAGTTTGGTTCAAAGCACCATTCAAACATATTAATTGATTGCGAGATCGATCACATGGGAAGCACCATTCATATTCTTGTGACATGTTGTTTTGAGTTGGAACCATGACTCGGATCTAGAGGGAGTATTAGGATTGTAAGGTTGAAATTGCCTATTAGTAGGAGGTTGTCCTTGGTTTTGATTTGCAGCTTGAGCAGGTGGCCTATTTGGCTGATACAGAGGTCTATTGGGTTGGGATTGAGGCTGATATGATCTAAAATTTTGAGCCTACTTCCTCTTAATTATTACCAACTCATTTCCTAAGTTTTGTAATTGTTTCATGACCTATTGAAGCTCATTTGAGGTGATAGGAGAAGAAGTAGAAGCTTCATTATAATTCTAATTTTTTGGGGCAGGAATGGGAGCTAATGTAGGTGTTTGGCTAGAACTTGGATTCCCATTTCTAGATAAAGAGGCATATGTGGCCTAGGTGCAAGTTTACCAACTTGAATCAAACAATTTTCAGCTCTAATAGTGATGTTATAGGCTACAGGAAAATTTGTACCTCCCATAGATTGTATCATCATGGCTATATCAGAATTTAAAGCTTTTAGGAAGTATAAAAAATCACCTTCGCTACTCGGTCTCATGGTAATTGGAATCTGATCCCATGTCCTTTTAAATCTGAAGTTGAAATAAACCATTTTCTCATTTAGTGCCCTTTTGATTGTAGTTAATTGCTCCAACAGAGATAAGTTGTCTTTTTTCTCCAAACTAACCACAAAGAGTTGTGCACAATTGATCCCAATTATTAATTGATCCTACTCCTAGGATCTTGAACCATCGTAAAGCCTTGATTTTGAAAGAAGAGGCTAATAATTTGACTACCACATCCATCTCATTGACCTCATGTATAGCACAAACATTTTGCAATGTCTTGAATGTGATCAATCAAAGTTGTGTGATTTTCCCCAATGAAGTATGGGATATTCTTCAATACTGCAACTGGAATTGGGTTTTTGCATTCGAGTAAGTGGGTCAAAAGCTACCTGTAAAATTAACATATAGATTTTGTGGTGGTGGATTTTGATGAGCCATTCTGATTGGTCTAAGAAATCTAGTTGATTAAGAAATGGCCTACTAGGTGGAGGTGTTGATAAGGTTATGTTTGGAGGAGATGGTGATCTCTGAACTCTTCTTCCTCTACTTGGACATAATTGTAGATATTTGAAAATACCTTCTTCTCTTGTTTTTGTCTGGGTTTGAATTCCTCTCATGAACTTGACAAACTTGGGTTGCTAAAACCACTGAATTCTTCCCTTTGGAGTCACCAGATGTGTTGTTACAAAGCCTCTTAAAGGTTGGAATTCACAACAAGAGCACACCAATCTTACTTTGAAATAGAAAGAAAGACTTTTCGTGGTTCCACTAGACATGCCAGAATTGTTGTCACCAAATTACCATACCCTATGATTTGCTAGCATGTGAGCTTACTTGGGAAATCAATGTAATTGGGTAACATGGAATTGTCTCAAGGTGTGTGACCTTGTAGTTGAGACAATTCTCCAGAGAAGGCTGGTTCCTCTACCTAATCTAGGCACTAAACTACTCCTAAGGAAGGGAATGCAACTAACTACTCATAATCTATTATTTTCAAGGGACCAAGGAGAGGGAGAATGCATAAAATTGAACATATCCTTCACTACAAAGGCGATAGCACCAAAAAAGGGGGGTGTTGGACAAAATTGATGCCTGAAAACAAAGAGAGATGAGAATGGAGAGGATGGACATCCATCACAAATCCAAATAATACATAGAGTACACCATTATAAAGTTACCACAACCAGATTTAAACATTCAATGAAAATAAAATATGCATAGTCACTTACAAGCATGAAGAAAGGCATGAAAAAGACAATGAAACTAGTGCAAGGATTGAGAAATGATCACAAACACAGGTTTTATTGATTCAATAATATGCATAATACATCATGATATAGGAAAGAGGCATGATTCACATTACAATAGCCCAAAAATGAAGGATTGGAGCTCTAAATCCACCCAACATATGAGAAGAAGAGAGTGACATACAAAAATGTCCAATCGCTTACCAAATGAGCTCTCTTTACATTATATGGAAGAAAGGATGAGAGAGAGAGAGTGTTTGTGTTTCACCTTTTTCTTTATGTTTTTGAATGAAAAAAAGATAAGGGTAATGGCCAAGGAGAAAAACTCGTTTACGTTGGTCGATTGATGGTTGTTGCGCATGTTCTAACTTCTCGATCCAATGTCAATTTGAGAGATTCCTTTTGGCTAGGAGGAACTACATGTAAGGAAAACAAGACCACAAAAGAGAAGTTAAATGATAAATGGCAAAGTGGAATGCGTAGCATGTGCTAGTTCCAGAAGTGTGATACTTCCTAGATGGCTCACAATCCACCGTTTAAAAAAAATTAATGTGAGAAATAGGTAAAGTCCTACTATAGTTGACATGATTTAGGTATATCATTCAATCACAATAAGAAAATCTAATATAATAGGCTAGGTTATAGTCATATCTGAAGGGTTGGTAGGTGTTAGGGTATTGGAACTGGTCAGGGTCAAGTTTTGGGTTGTTTAGGTTATTTGGTAAAAGGTTGTTTGGCTCTGTTCTTGGGCAGGGTATAAAACACAGAGACCGATGTCAGTTGGGTATAACCAACGACTATGCATTTAAGGGATACCGATGATGGTTATGGGTAACCGACATCGGTAGAGTAGGGTGACAATAGTTCACTAAAAACTTTATTGTAGAGTCTGGATGAGGTTGGATGAGGCTAAAGAAGGGGATGACGAGGTCTGTGGGAATGCTGAGAACACTCAGAGAGGTGGAAGGGCCAAGATAGGTAATCTAATAAATAGGTGGGTGAGGTTTTGAGATTTTCAGAAAGAAGGTTATGGAGGAATGAGAATATTAATAAAATAATGATAACAGAAAATGATAACAATTCTATGAGCGTAATAAGAATGGAAATGATTAATGATAAAAACATTTACCAATGTTGCAAGTCCGATGGTTGGGTGGTGGTGATGATTGGTTGGTGGAATGGATATTCTTGCAATAGTGATGCTTCCCGAAATGCTACCATGACTGCAAACACTTCTAGATCTATCCTGGTGTTGGCTATGGATGTCTCTGGTGTGTGAAAAGACTCTAGTTCTATTTGCATACAAATATCTTATCGTCCTCTTGATTTCGAATGTGCCAACCGTTAGTGCGGAATCACAACACCCCTGCAGACGCCGATCGATTTCTAGGTTGATCACTCTTGCATCCAAAGTGTGATTGCACAACATGGAAACCTCTCTCTAAAGTGTGGGACTTGTGAAACCGAGAGAGGAATCTCCAGATTAGAGGTGGTTCCTCAAAACTCCTCCGATTAGATCTAATGCTTGCAAAACTACGAGAGGTTCGAGATCCTAATCTTACTCTAAATCGCAAGGAGACAGGATAGAAATGCAAAAATTGAAGCTAACTAAAGATGATGATGCACCAAGAGGAGTGATGAATATTTTTGTCATGCAAATAGACACAAACCAAAGATTACAACATAAAATCATACACAAAGCCGATAAGATATAATTTAGGATCTGAAATGAAGCAAATAATACAAACAAAGGATCAAACCCATTCACAAAGTTTACATTATCATTTCCAATGTCAAAACCATCGCATTACAATCTCGTAGAGAGGTAGAAAACCTGTTACAAATCTTTGAAGAGGTCTCGTTCTGCAAAACATCACTTGGAGGAGGTGAAAGAAGAAGTCTGCTATGCCAAAAAGTGTTCCGCCTTTTGAAATGAGCCAAATCGCTTTTACATTGCATGGGTCGAGCCTGTGAGAGAGAAAACATACAAAACGTGGGAACCCATTCCTCATTGACTACAAATGCATTAAAATGGCATGGAGGACCTTACAAACCCATACCCTACCATTTTTGACCAAAATGGAGGAGAATGCGACCCATTCTGTATTAAATTTGGTCGCTGAAATGTCACTTCTGGCCATGAACATGCGTCAGAGCCGTTTCTTAACTTTCTCTCTCTAGACTAAACCAAAATTCAAGATTGACCTTGGAATCATGTAGATAATTTTATAAGCTTTCCAATGATATAAATAACTTGCAAATCTGAGCACTAGATCGAAATATATGACGATCTGAAGATTTAGGGCACAAAACAGGCAAAAATGGGTTTTGAAATTTTTTCCCGCGCCCCGCCACTTGGACGACACGTGTCGGGCGCTGATTAGATGAGCAATTCTCTCTCCTTCCCTTACCTGTGGGTTTTCCTTGAAATTTTGACTTTTTTGTGATTTTGGAAAATTTTCCACTTTTCCCCTGCGCCCCGCCACTTGGGACACATGGCATACATTGATTGGTCGATAGGGGCGCGGGGAAGACCTTTGCTTTTAGCTTTTTGGCCAATTTTTTTTCCAAATTCTCTGATTCCTCCCTGAGCTCTGCACTCCCTTTCTCCTTAGGACACGTGTCCTCTTCCGATTGGCTCGAGCCAATGCTTCAAACCTTGCCCTTTGAAATTTTTGATGTTTTCCTTGTGACACATGGCGTTTCCCGATTTGTCCACGGGCTGCCATCTTTTTTCGTGTCCCTCGCGTCCCTTTAGCCCGGATGTCCCAAACCGTCTGGGACAAATTCTTCCGATCCACCCAATTCGGGCTTCCCTGTCCCTCTTGGAGGCGAAGACACGTGGCGTGATTTGATTGGCTCTCGGCTCCTTCGGCTCTCCACGTCCCACGCGTTCCTTTGTCCCAACTGTCCTGGACGAAAGTTCCCTGCGCCGGCCGATCCGGGTGGTTCACGTCCTTCGCGTCCTCACGGCCCAGATGTCTCAACTATCCCGCTTTCGCCAGCTTAATCAATTTTTCTTTTACCTTCGGCGGTTCGCCTTTCTCGTGTCCCGCGCGTCCCCACGGCCCAGATGTCCCTTTGCTTCGCAGACCGCCTGGAGGCTTTTCGGCCGGTTCGCGCCCCGACGTCCCAACTGTCCCAAGGGCCGCCTTGACTAGGACTTAGCCAATTTTCATGATTTTTCCTGACCAAGCTTGTTTTTTGTAAATTTTTCACCCTTTTTTAGAACTTGCTCTTTTCTTCTTGGACAGGAGAGTTAGAAAAAATCCGAGGGGACCCTAGAAACATGATTTTCTACCTTGAATCAATCTATTTACCTGGGACTTGAGTATTCTGATGCATGTTATCAAATTTACCCTGGGGGGTGAATTTTGGATAACAATTTGGCGACTCAATGGGGTCACCTCGCCTCGCTAGGTAGAAGATACCATTGCTTGAGCAGCATCCATTGGGCATGGAGCCATCAACTATTTTGTTTAGAACCCCAACCGACTTAGAATGTGCAAGGAGGAAGATGGAATATCACCTCGATGGGAGCAAGGACTGCAAAACATCTCCATGGGCAGCAAGTTGTGCTAAAGCATTTAGGGAAAACAAAACTAACCTACAAAGAAAACAATGTGCACAAGCACTTGGAGGAATGAAAATCTAATCTAATATTTACAAGGTAGTGAATTTCCCTCTAGAAGCAAACTTGAGATAGATTCCATTGACTGGAATCTGCAGTTCTTCACCATCCAATGAGGCCAATTAGAAAGCATTGTTGTTCTTGCACTTCGTGACCATGTATGGGCCACTCCAAATGGCATCAAATTTTGAATGCCTTCCCGATTTTTCTCTATCCACATCCCATTTCAACACTAGATCTCCAACTTGAAAAGATATATCCTTGGCCTTCTTATCAAAGGTCTTCTTGATCAAAGCTTGATCCTTTTCCATTGCTTGGGATGCCTGATTTCGATCTCTTAGCTCCATCAACTCGCATACCTCACCTCTATGGGCTCAAATTCAAGCAACTCCAGCTGCTTCATGAGTTCCAATGTTGGCAACTCAAGTGACATGGGCAAGATTACCTCTCTTCCATAGACAAGTTTGAATGGAGAGTTACCTGTGGATCTTTTGGGAGTTATCCTATCAGCCCATAAGGCTGATTTCAGTTTGGTATGCCAAGACCTCTGATTCTCGTCAAGAGTCCTCCTAATGATTCTCAACAAGTTCTTGTTTGTAGACTCGGCCTGGCCATTACCTTGAGGGTAATAGTTTGATGAAGTGCTTAGGTAGATACCGTTCTTGACAGCCCACTCAGTCACCTTAGATCCAATGAATGCCAATGCATTATCAGAGATTATTGTAGCAGGTACACCAAATCTGGTTGTTATCCCCTCATAAAAGTCTAAGATGCTAGACTCATTTGCCTCTTTGAGTGCTACTGCTTCTGTCCATTTGGTGAAGTAGTCTGTGGCTGTCAAAATCCATTTGTGCCCTTGGCTTGAATTGGGATTAATGACTCCAATGAAGTCCAAACCCCATTGCATGAATGGCTGGTCAACTGAGATTGGATGCAATGGAAGGGCAGCAAGTCTCTCTTTCCCTGTGAAGAATGCACAATTCTTACACCTCTTGATCCATGCATAGCAATCACTGAAGATTTTAGGCCAATAATAACCAGCCTTCATGATTTTTAGAGCTGTCACTCTTGGTGCAAAATGACCACCAGCTGGTCCACCATGGAACTCTTCCAACACCCTTTGAATCTGATTTGTGCTAATGCATCTCAGCAACACTCCATTCACATCTTTCTTGAACAAAACTCCATCAACAATGGCATATGGAACAGCCTGCAATCTGAAGTGTCTCCTTTGGGTCTTGTTCATCTTCGGAGGGCATAGGCCTATGCCTAGGAAGTGTATAATGCCTTGGGTCCATCAAGGAGTGGGGGCAGCATTGTCTTCTTCTTGATTGCCACTTGGCTCATGGCTGTCCTGGACTGTCAAAACAGCCTCTTCTTCATTGCATACTTCTTTTTGCTTCCCCAAAACCAGCTGCTCACACAATCCTTTCCCTCTTACCAGCTTGGTGATCTTGATCTCAATGTCATACTCCATGACACGGGTGATCCAACCTGCCCTTTTCTCATTCAAATCCTTGTTGAGGAGGAAGTCCTTGACCCCAGCATGTGAGACCAGCAACTGGACCTTGTTGTTTGAGACTAAATGCTTGAATTTCTTCAAGCTTCTGATTACTGCAAGTACATGCTTCTCAATAAAAGAGTACCTCACCTCATAGTCATCTAGGCTCCGGCTGAAGAAGGCAATTGGCTGCTCATCATTATCCTTGTTCTGTTGTACCAAAATGGCAGAAATAGTGTCATCACCTCCAAATGCATAGAGGATGAAATCCTTGGAGAAGTCCGGGTTGATGAGAGTTGGTGCTTGAGAGATGGCTTCTTTGATTGCTTCAAAACTCTCCTTGCCTTCTTGCTATCCACTTGAAATCCATGCTCTTCTTTAACATTTTGGTGATGGGCTTGACAAGGGCTGCAAAATCTGGGACAAACCTCTGAACAAAGTTTATCCTTCCCAAGAAAATCTGAAGGGATTTCTTGTGGCTTGGAAATGGTAGTGCTCTTATGGCTTCAACCCTCTCTCGATCAATTGCTAATCCTTCCTTGGAGAAAATATGGCCAAGGAGATTTCCTTCATGTGCAAGAAAGATACACTTCTTAGGATTCAAAGACACTCCAAATCTCCTCCACTTGTGAAGACTTGCCTCAAATGGGAGAGGTGGTCTCACTACATTTTTGGAAAAACAAGGATATCATTAAGGTAAATCAGCACCACATTATTAATCAAACCTTTGAATGCCATGTCCATTGCCCTTTGGAAGGTAGCACCAGCGTTGGACAGCCCAAATGGCATTTTCCCGTATGTAAAAGTTCCCATTTGGTTGTGAAGGCTATCTTGAACTGGTCCTCTTCCTTCACCATAATCTGATTATAGCCTGAGTAGCCATCAAGTAGTGAAAACCTCTCAGAGCCAGCCACAACTTGTAAGATTTTCTCCATGGAAGGGAGTGGGTAATGGTCCTTGAGAGAGGCTCTATTCAAGTCTCTGAAGTCAACACACAATCTGATCTCTCCACTCTTCTTTCTGACTGGAACTAAGTTGGCAACCCAACTAGAATGCTTGATTAGGAATATGATCCTTGACTCAATCAGCTTGTCCAATTCTTTCCTCATGAGAGGCTCCATGTGTGGATTGACTGGTCTTTGTTTCTGCCTGACAGGCTTAGTATTTGGATCCAATTCGATGGTATGCTGAGCTAAGTTGGGATTGAAACCTTTCAAGTCTTCATAGCTCCAAGCAAACACGTCAGGGAACTCTTGACACAGTTGTATGAACTCATACCTTTCTTGTTCAGTTGTCATCCTTCCAATTTGCAATGGTTTGTTCTCTTCTACCAAGATGGATACTGAATCCTCTCTCTTGACCTGAATGTTTTCTTTCTCCTTTCTAAACTAATCATTAGGGTTAAAAATGGACTCCAAAGTGATAAGTCCTTTGGGCAGCTTGTTAGTTCTCAGCTGTACCACTTGGTCACCATACTGCTGTTCCAATTTTTCTTGATTCTTGGCTGAGAACTCAGCTTCTTCTTACAAGAAATGGATGATTTATTGGTCATTCTCAAACACTTGCCAACTAACATTGTTATCCGCACCAAGGCCTCACAATCACATGGATGTTTAGTCTGTACCTTGTCTTGTTGAATGCTTTCCACAATGTCAAAGGCTGCCCCTACTACTCGCAAGCCTCGCGCCAGCTTGATTCTCTTCCCTAGGAATGGATTTGATGCCAAAACCTCAAAATCTTCCATGAGGTCCCACACCCTGTTCTTGTAGCACTTTGAGTAGATCATTCTTGGCAGCATGTTGTCCTCTTGACCTAATTTACAATCAATTAACTGTCCCAAAGACTTGCAAGTTCTTTATTTCCTTCTTGATTGCCTAATGCATTCCTCGCACCAAGGCTTCATATTCAGCAGTTGTTATTGGAGCATGCAAACTGAAATCTAAAAGTTGAATAGTACTTTACTCCTTGAGGTGAAACAAGCATAGCTCCACCTCCTACGCACCTTGTCTACTCCTTGATCCATCAAAAATAGCTGCCATACCTCATTGTCATCCTTGTGGTTTGGCTTTGTGATGTTAGGAATAGGCTGATTTTCTTCGTGTATGCGATAGACCCCTAGCTCGATTCTTCTACTTCTTGATAAGGATAAAATGCATGTATCTTGTTTGCTTATTCATCAAGAGTTAGATCCGGGATGCTTCCAACCTTAGTGTCACCTTCATCGCTTGCTTGAGTGATCTTCTTGATTAAATGCTGAGCAATTGGCATTAATCTGACTTGGAGTGTAAGGCTCAATGTGAAAGTTTGCAATAGGTTCAGACCTGATTGTGGCTTTGGTTCCATACCTCGTTCTGAACAGCATGTGTGACCAATCAGCAGACAAATATCCCCCAATCTTGGCTGTGAAGTCCCTTGACAAGCATAGGGCAAAGAGTGGTGGAAGGTCTATGACTGATACATCTTGTAAAACAACAACATTTGGACATGCATGCAAGGTAAGACTCAAGTTTCTAATCACTCCAACTATTACTATTGCTGTCCCATCTAGCTGCACTACCCCTTTGGATATTGTTTCATACTGGAGCCCTAGCTGATCAGCTATTTGTTTAGGCATTACTGAGCTACTTTCCCCGGAGTCTATCATGCAATTGTGCACTAGCTGATTTCCAATGATTAATGAAACATAGAAAGGAGGGGGCTTCAACATTTTACCTTGCTGTCCTCCATGATTTCCCTCAGGCTGGGCAGCATTTGTAAGTACTTTATCTTGCATCTGAATTTGCTGATTTGAAGTTGACCAATCCTTCATGGCAGCTTGTAGCAGATCTCTTTGGCCTGGGATAGATAGGGATTCCCACATTGATATATTAACATTAGTCTTCTTCATCTGATCAATGATGTTGAATGGGGATGAAGTATCCTTTTGCTGTCCCTTTGCTTGTACATTTACTCCTTGCATGTGGGCAGCAACAACTGGTATTTGAGTTGGTCTAGGAGTTGTTCTCGGCTGCCCTTGTGCATTTGAAATTGGATTTTGCTTACCAATCATTTGTGGAGCCATGGAAGGTTGTGGATTGGTTGGGGCTAATGGTTGTTCTTCACCCAAATTCCTCCTTTTTGACCTTGTGTTGGCTGCAACACCTTGAGAAACTACTTGGTTCATGCCACAAAAATCCTCTGCTTGCCAATTTACCAACGTGGTGTCATTTGGGGCTGATTGCTGTTGGAATGCTTCTTGTTGTTGGCTGTTTTTTTGACTGCCCTCACCCTCCACACCAAAGAGTTGTCACCATTAGTGCTTGATTCAAAGCACCATTGAAGCACATGGATTGGTTATGAGGCTCATTGCATGGAAAACACCAATCATACTCCTGGGCAATGTTGTTTTGTGTTGGCACCAATGCCTTAGAGGCAGATATGGCATTTGGATTATAGGGCTGAAATGGTCTATTGGCAGGAGGCCTTGTTTGATTTATATTTGCAACTGGATTAGGAGGCCTTTGTGGTTGGTATGGCTTCCTATTAGGCTAAGCTTGGGGTTGATAAGAAGGTCTAAAACTTTGGGCCTCTTTGTCTTTTGAGAGTAACCACTCATTGCCTAGGTTTTGCAATTGTTTCATGACTTTTGATTTCATTTGGGTGGGAGAAGGGAAGCTTCATTTGAACCATTTCTAGGAGTGGGAGAAGGAGCCAAATTAGGTGTTTGATTGGTGTTTGGACTCTCTAAACTTGGAAATAATGGCATGGGAGGTCTAGGGCAAGTTTTCATGCTTGGATCAAACAATTTTCAGCCCTTATGGAAATGCTATAAGCCATAGGGATAGTTATGCCTCCCATGGACTGAATCAACATAGAAATATCAAAATTTAGAGCTTTGAGATAGTAGAGAAAAGAACCTTCTCTGTTGGCTTGATTGCCACTAGAATTCTCTCCCAAGTCTTTTGAAATCTAAAGTTGAAATCGGTCAGCTGCTCATTGGGAGCTCTCTTGATGGTTGTCACTGCTCCAAAAGAGAGACAAGTTGTCTCCCTTTTCTCCAAATTGCTCATGAAGTGCTATACACAAATGATTCCAATTTGTGATAGAACCAGCTCCAAGGCTTCTAAACCATCAGCAATGCTTTACCCTTGAATGAAGATGCCAAAGAACTTGACACCACTTGCATCTCATTGATTTCATGAATTGCACAAAGGTTAGCAATATCTTTAACATGATCACCCGGAGTAGTCTGATTTTCTCCAGTGAAGTAAGGAATGTTCTTCAAGGCTGCAATAGGAATTGGATGTTGTGCATTGAGGGCAAGTGGGCTGCTACCTGTGAAGTTGACGTAGGGGTTGTTTTGTGCCATTCTAATTGGTCTTAAAACCCTTGTTGACTGAATGAAAGGCCTACCAGGTGGAGGAGTTGAGAGAGTTTTGTTTGGTGGAGATGGAGACCTTTGAATCCTTCTTCCTCTTTTCCTTCTTCTTGAGATAATTGCAGTATTCAAACAAGACACTTCTTCTTCTCAACTCTTGACCTTGTGGTGACTCTTCTCATGATTTTTTAGGCCTGCACTGCTGAAACTAGTTGATTCTTCCCCTTGGAGTCACCAGATATGCAAATAATAGCTCTTTTCAAGCAAGAAAATTGCAGCAGATGCACATCAACTTTTCTGCAATAAAAATGAGACCTCTAGTGTCCCACCGGGCGTGCCAAAACTGTTGTGCAGAATCACAGCACCCTTGGATGCTGATCAGATTTCTAGGTTGATCACTCTTGCATCCAGTGTGATTGCACAACATGGAAACCTCTCTCCAAGTGTGGGACTTGTGAAACTGAGAGAGGAATCTCCAGATTAGAGGTTGGTTCCTCAAACTCCTCTGATTAGATCTAATGCTTGCATAACTACAGAGGTTTAGATCCTAATCTTACTCTAAATTGCAAGGAGACAGGGATAGAAATGCAAAAATTGAAGCTAATTAAAGATAGTGATGCACCAAGAGGAGTGGTGAATATTTTTGTCATGCAAATAGACACAAACCAAATATTGCAACATAAAATCATACAGAGGGTGATAAGATATAATTTAGGATCTGAAATGAAGCAAATAATACAAACAAAGGACTGAAACCCATTCACAAAGTTTGCATTATCATTTCCAATGTCAAAACCACTGCATTACAACCTCAGAGAGGTAGAAAACCTGTTACAATCTTTGAAGAGGTCTGATTCTTGCAACAATCACTTGCTGGAGGTGAAAGAAGAAGATTCTGCTATGCCAAAAAGTGTTCCCCCTTTTGAAATGAGCCAAATCTAGCTTTTACATTGCATGGGTCGAGCCCAGGAGAGAGAAAACATACAAAACGTGGGAACCCATTCCTCATTGACTACAAATGCATTAAAATGGCATGGAGGACCTTACAAACCCATACCCTACCATTTTTGACCAAATTGGAGGAGAATGCGACCCATTCTGTATTAAATTTGGTCACTGAAATGTCACTTCTGGCCATGAACACGCGTCAGAACCGTTTCTTAACTTTCTCTCTCTAGACTAAACCAAAATTCAAGATTGACCCCGGAATCATGTAGATAATTTTATAAGCTTTCCAATGATATAAATAACGTGCAAATCCGAGCTCTAGATCGAAAGATATGACAATCAATATTTAGGGCACAAAACAAGCAAAAATGGGTTTTGAAATTTTTCCCACGCCCGCCACCTGGACGACACGTGTCGGGCGCTGATTAGATGAGCAATTCTCTCTCCTTCCCTTACCCACGGGTTTTCCTTGAAAGTTTTGACTTTTTGTGATTTTGGAAAATTTTCCACTTTTCCCCGCGCCCCGCCACTTGGGACACATGGCATACATTGATTGGTCGACAGGGGCGCGGGGAAGACCTTTGCTTTTAGATTTTTGGCCAAAACTTTTTCCAAATTCTCTAATTCCTCCCCGAGCTCTACACTCCCTTTCTCCTTAGGACATGTGTCCTCTTCTGATTGGCTCGGGCCAACACTTCAAACCTTGCCCTTTGAAATTTTGGACATTTTCCCTTGTGACACATGGCATTTCCTGATTCGTCCACGGGCCTGCCGGCTTTTCATGTCCCTCGCATCCCTTTGGCCCGGATGTCCCAAACTGTCTAGGACAAATTCCTCCGATCCACCCGATTTGGGCTTCCCTGTCCCTCTTTGAGGTGAAGACACGTGGCGTGATTTGATTGGCTCTCGCTCCTTCGGCTCTCCGCGTCCCACGCGTCCCTTTGTCCCAACTGTCCCAGTGTGAAAGTTCTCTGTTTCGGCCGATCCGGTGGTTCGCGTCCTTCGCGTCCTCACGGCCCAGATGTCCCAACCGTCCCGCTTTCGGCCAGAGCTTAATCAATTTTTCTTTTACCTTTGGCGGTTCGCCCTTCCGTGTCTCGCGCGTCCCCACGGCCCGGATGTCCCTTTGCTTCGCAGACCGCCTAGAGGATTTTCGGCCGGTTCGTGCCCCGACGTCCGAACTGTCCCAAGGGCCGCCTTGACTAGGACTTAGCCGATTTTCATGATTTTTCCCGGACCAAGCTTGTTTTTGCAAATTTCTCACCCTTTTTAGAACTTGCTTCTTTCTTCTTGACAAGAGAGTTAGAAAAATTCCGAGGGGACCCTAAAAACATGATTTTCTACCTTTAATCAATCTATTTGCCTCGGACTTGAGTATTCGATGCATGTTATCAAATTCACCTGGGGTGAATTTTGGATAACACCAACCTCTCAAACAAGGTTGTTAAGGTCAATAAATGGTAACTAACAATGGTTCCTTCTTGATCAACATCTCGTTTAGGTCTAACGATGTCGGTTAAGGTGTGATTCCCTAGGTTTACTAAAATGGGTAGATATTTCTAATTTCTTTGGCCCATTGGTTTGTAGTCATGGATCGAATGGAAGATTGCCCTCTAATGAGTGGGACTGTGGTTAGAGAATTCTTAGGAATTGATTTTAGGGTTAGACCAAATCTTAGCTCATTAAGGAAAGTAAGACTTAGTTATTGTTAGTTATGGAAACATGCCAAGAATAGGTCTAGGGTGAGGTGGTTGGATGAGGTGTCTAGGTGAGGTGGAAATTAGGTCAATTAAGGTAATAAAATAATGAAAGTTGTGAGGATGAGGATTAATTTAATTAAAATAATTAAATTAATATTAATGTGGGGTGAAAGGGGCCATGGTTAGGTGCCCATGTTTAAGTTGGTTATCCGATCAGGGGCTAAGGGGAATGTAACCAAATTTAGGTGTCTACATTTGCCCCTTTTTTTCATGTAGCTTGTATTGGTAAGTGATGCTAACAAAAATAAGAAGTGGGTGCCCTATGTGTGGGTGAAGGTGATCCCCCTCAAACCAGGAACTAGTGAGGTGGAAGACGCAAGTGGTGAGTGGTTTGGTAAAAGGTGTATATGTGGTGAAGAGAAAGGTGGATAATGAGGGTAATGGGGTAAAGGTAAAATTGGGTAATCAAGGTAATGGGCTAGGGTCAAAGGTAGTGGTAGTAAAATGGATGCACACATTATAAACTATGACACGGTTCTAGGTTGAAGAGCTTGCTAACACTACATTGTCTAAGGTCGATAGATTTATCCGAACAAGGTTGAAGTGATTCGTATCCAAGGCATAGGATATGGTGTAGAAACACAACCTAGGTTAGGTGCGAAATGTTGAGATATGTTCTAATACACCAAAGGTTAGGTCAGGATAAACAACATGGAAATAGGCAAGGTAAGGTCATTAGGTCAAACAACAAGGGTAACAAAGGTACTGATGTCGCAAGTATAATGAACACATGAGTTCACAGTCACAAAACATTTATTTGGGTCTAGGTAGCTAAATTAGGTCACGACACGGGTAGGGCCAAGGTACCGTTAAATTAACAAGTCCCTCAACGGACTTAAGGATAGGGATAGGTAATGTAGGATTGGAGGTAGGTTACGATAAGGGTGGGTAATGTCAAACAATGGTGGGGAAGGGTAAATAGTGGTCGGAAATGGGGAAAGGGTATTGACATGAGTATGATAGGTAATCGATGTCGGTCATATTGAATTGGTGACGGGTGAGGTAAATTGATCATGGTTTGCTAGGGCACATGACTGATGTTAGTTTGGGTATAACCGACCATGGTGTGCTAGGGCACGTGGGAATGATGTCGGTCTAGGTATAACCGACGTGGGTCGAGTCAATGTGAGTATATAAAAATAAAAATTTGTATTATATAGATTTATTGGTATATTTTGGCTTTTTTGAAAAGGATTAGAGCATAAGACTTTTGTGCCGTGTCGAGAGGAAAGTACGTGGGGCTGTACTGAGCTGAGGTGGAGAGATTCGGTTGGAGAGGAGAGCCAGGTAGACAGGTCCACAAGATCAAGCGGAGGGAGGTGATTGGTAGAGAGGTTGGAGGTTGATTTGGACATGGCGGAGGTAGGAGAAGGTTTAGGTGGACCACCAGCACAGTGGCTAGACGTGCCACCATGGAGGTGACATCGAGACGAGGTAAGATCTAATCCTTTTGTTGTTATTTGATATAGGAAGAAGGAAATGTAGAGGGGTAGAGGTAGGGAGGTTAAAATAATTGAAATTTGTGGTTAAATGAATGAAAGAGGAGGTGGGAAAGGTCGGAGGTAGGGGAGAGGGTTGGGGAGGGTCTTAGGCTAGGTGTGGGTAGGTTCATAGGGATAATGAGAAAAAAATTAGGTAAAGGAAATTGGGGTTTCGGTTTGGGCGCGATATGATGACCTATGCCGGTCAAGGTATGGCCGATGCTTGTTCATGGGTAACTAGCATCGGTTAGGTATAAGGGCTGATGCTAGTTGTAATGGACCGGTGTGACGGTCAAGAGTAATCGGTCTTTGGTTAGGGTGAAAAGGATAGAGGTCTAGGAAGGGTAAGGGGAAAGGTTAGGTAAAGTGGGTAAAATAGATAGTGGGTGAGGGGAAGGGAAGAAGGGAGGGGTTGAAGGTCAATGTTGGGTAAAATAAATTTTTAATAATGTGTGTGATTGGTTGAATATAGGCTAGGGACCAGCTACGATGTGGGATAAGGTACCTCCCTTGCTTATGGAGGTACGAGGGAGTGCAACGGTCAATGATTGGTGCCATGTTGCATAGGTTGTCCTAATTGGGGTCAGACACTATCGGCACATAGTCCTAGAGCTGAGTTTGATGGTCACTCTCATCGAAAGATGGGACTCAATGACCAATACCTTCCATCTACCGACTGGGTGAGATCACAGTCACCTTAGAGGATGTGTACATGATCCTGCAACTACCGATAGTGGGGACATAGGTGTATTCTATCTCCTTAGAGGCATCTAAGGAGTTGATGTTGACCATGTTTGGCGAGGGCTAATATATTTGAGGTTCCATAGTGCTAGTATGAGCTATGGGGATATGTACTATGAGCATTCGAAGGAGATGAGGATGATAGTGTTGTTGATGGAGAGCTCATCTGCTTTGCAGACCGCCAAATGCAAAGGGTGGGAGATTCCCATGATCATTTATGGGGGTTCTTCACGACATGGTGGAGGACATGACCCATTTTGCATGGGCACCCGCATTCCTAGTACATTTGTATAGAGAGCTATGGGCTTATGGGTGGCTATGGAGGTTTAGCTTGTGTTGTAATTTCCTACTTCATTGTTGGGCATATGAGCACATTATGTGTGTGCATCTAGTTGGTATGCCTTGGGATGATGCATTCGAGCCAAGTTTTGTTTGGGTGGGCTTCAAGTGATGGGTTCCTATGATTGGGGAGTGCCGAGCTGCTAGAGCTACACACGATGTAGCCTATTACATGTGTTTTCTAGAGGGTTTGTCCGATGTGGACATCATTTGGAGGCCATATGTGGGTTTCCCATCATATGGGTGGATGGCCAAGGAGCTACAAGAGCTACAACTGCTCCGATGGATAGAGAGGAAACGTGCAGGAGAGCACGAGATGATACCTATGGATAGGGTTAGATGATAGTTTAGGCTACTTCAGGATATACCCCCACCCTTCCCACAATATAGGAGGGATGACGTGGAGAGGCCTCTCTCCCTCCACCACCAAAGCCAAAGGTGTCGACAAGGAAGTAGGAGTAGGTTAGAGACCGATGGATTGATGATGTTGGGGTTACATATAGATACAGACATTAGTGGGGTGCACATTTATGAGTAATACGACCGAGGTGGTGTAGCTAGATTTATCCACCATCACAAAGAGGGACGCCCGACAAGGCGAGTGGTGAAATTGATTACACTATTGGGTATAGTACAGGGGCGGTGACAAGCTTAGAAGCACATTTTGCTACTCTGTATGCCCAGTGTATTATAGGGATAGAGTACCCACACGGTGGTGGATATGGGGATGGGATATAGGTGGCTGCCCTACGGGCATAAATTATAGGTTTTCGAGGCCGGTTGGTCACCGCATAGGTGTAGATTATGGCCCTTTAGGCCTGGATACGAGGCATAGGCATAGGGAGAAGGTCCCTCTTTATAGGTACCATCGGGACAGGGTCCCGAGAGATAGGAATAGGGGCTAAGGCGATGGATCTACCGCAAATAGTACTAATAGGCAAGATGAGGGATGCCTTAGGCAAGGTCAGGTATTATAAGGATATTTTGATGGCTGGGATAGATTTTCTATCCTATGGGGAGTATAGAGCACAACAAGCCTTGAGTGAGAGGACTAGGTTACGTACCCATAGTGTAGAGAGTACATGGGGCTGACGAGCCTCGTGATAGGGTCAGGGCGAGCTACCAGTGCACGGAGGCCAGCTCTAGGTGAGGGACCATTAGAGGAAAGATCGGGGTGAGGTGGAGAGAGGTTGGTAGGGCACCCCACTGGAGGGGAGATAGAGGAGACTGATGAGACAAGGATGGATATGAGGTGGGGTGATGAGTCATCATTGTTGATCTTTGTTTCTGTGTTTTTGACATATTTTTATATGTATACCGGCCTATGTGCTTTGAAATGATGAGGATGTAGATGAGATTTTTTTAAAAAAAATTGATCATATACCCACGCCTACGTGCAAGATGATGAGGATGTAGATGAGAGTTATTTTTATTTTTAACCATATACCGACTGCGTGCAAAGATGGTGAGGTTGTATATGAGAGCTTTTGAGAGATTATGATTATTATTTTGTATTTATGTTTAAATGTATTTTTACATAGACTTTTTGATTTATAGATGATGGTATTTATAGTATGGATGGTGTACTTGTTTTAATTTTCATTTCTATATATATATATATAGGTGGAAATCAAGTGGATTAGGCCTGATAGAGTCAAGGTCGTGTAGGCATGGTGGAGTCGGTCATTTAGGCATGGTGGAGTCAGATCAGTTTAGGCATGATGGAGTTAGGTTGATGTAGGCATGGTTGAGTTAGGTTGATTTAGGCATGATGGAGTCGGTCGATGCGGATATGGTTGAGTTAGGTTGATTTAGGCATGGTCGAATTAGGTTGATTCGGGCATGGTTGAGTCGGGTTGATTTAGGCATGATGGAGTCAGATCGATGTAGTCATGGTTGAGTTAGGTTGATGTAGGCATGGTCGAGTTAGGTTGATTTAGGCATGATTGAGTCAGGTTGATTTAGGCATGGTTGAGTTAGGTTGATTTAGGCATGGTTGAGTTAGGTCGATTTAATGTCCAAGTTTTTGGTAACATGAGAGACAAATGTTGATGTATATATTGGGTATGGTTTTAATTTCCAAATCATGCCACAATGGAAATGTGAAAATGATAAATAGATAATTGCATGATGTAATAAAATGTGTATGAGTTGATGCTTATTAGGTTTAATTTTCAACTATTGATATAAAATAGAAACTAACCAGGGTAAAATGTGAATAGGAAAGGGAAAGGGGGAATTGGTTAGGGTAAAGAGTGGCCAACCTATCTTCCAAGGGCCCCATGTCCTCGAGTGCTGCCTACATAGTCCTCGACAAAAAGGGACCTTAGGTCGATGTAGTTATCCCATAAGATAGGGAAGATTAGAATGATGTAGAAGAATGGGTTGGTAAGTGTTAGGCATTTTTGAATGTAGGTCATATGCATGAATGAGTGTAGGTCGTAAGCATGGTTAAGTGTTTGGTCGTAGGCATGGTTAGGTTTTAGATCATAGGTATGGTTGAGATATTTTAAATAGAGGTTTCGGTGATCGGGTCCTGTATAGGATAATCAATAAGTAATGAGGAAGGTGAATTGTAAGAAGTGGTAAAAGAGCCACTTAATTGATAAGAACCCTAATGAGTCAACCATACCGAAGAGGGGATCATGAACATAAGACCCTAAAGGTGTTGTATAATGAACCATTCTAAGGATGAAGAAATTTAGATAATCACAAAATGTTGTGTTTACAGTGACCAAGTCCCTTGAGTAACGAGGGAATTAGGCTAAAAAGGAAAGGAGGTGAGAATAGGTGGCTCAACATAACTTAGTGTACGACAAAGATATCTTTGAACAAAAAACCATGGATCAAGAATCGGAAAGTCCATGACAAAAATTTCATCTTTTTCTTCATTTGTTTGTTTGTTTTTAATAGATTGATTGATGTGGGAAGTCTATATGGGATGAGTATATTATCTCCTTGAGGTCTTCGTGAAGCTGATCGATGCGGGAAGCTTTGGGATATTTATTACATTTTTGTAATGACTGGATATAGTTGTCCTTCAAGGGAGCAATCTATTTATAGTAGTGGAATTTAGAGTGAAGAGATGTCCCTTTTGGGGGAGTCATATTTTGCTGGAAGTTTGACTCAAGGAGTTGTATCCCTTTTTGTTTTTAGATGTTTAAGTCATGGACAAGACTATAGAGGATGATTAGGTTCTTGTTTATAAGACAAAACCATAGCACACAAAGATTAACTATGAAAGAGGTGGTTTTGAGTGATGAACGACCATGGGATTCCATCTTGAAGAAGATAAAAAGTATCCATGAGAATCATGCTATGAGTAGAGCCGTGGTACTCATATTGAAGATAGGGCTGAAAGGTGTCGGGAATCACATGATTCTTTGTGAGTCGGGGATCCTAAAAATGGGTAATATGGAAGGTGAATAACACTCAAGGGACGAGTGATCAATGGACAGAAAGTGATATAAGACTTGATATCAACAATAAAATGGTTGAATATGCAAGGCATTAAGGAGACTTAGGTTCGGTTTACCTTCAAGTGAAGCTAAACAATAAGCACACGATCCATAGGCATGGGTAATGATATAGGGTCCAAGCCAATTAGGAGTAAATTTGCCCCGTTTACTTTTCTCCTCTTTGGTTACATGTTGATTTTCTTTCAGGATGAGGTCACTGACATGAAAGGTTTGTTCATGAACACATTTTTCATAGGCACATTTCATACATTTTTAGTAGATTTGGAGATGGTCAAGAGCATTAAGACGTCATTCATCTAATAACTCAAGCTGGACCAAACGATCTTGGTGAAATTCATCATTGTTGAGAATGTCTTGTAATGAGATGCAGAGAGATGGAATCTGGACTTCAAGTGGTAAGATAGCCTTGGTACCGTAGACAAAGAAAATGGTGAGGCAGCTATTGAAGTGAGAATAATAGTACGATAAGACCACAAGCCGAAAGGGATGTGCGTATGTCAATATTTCCCATTATCGTTGACTACCTTTATAAGAATTTTGTTCAAGGTTTTATTGGTTGATTTCGCTTGACCATTGGTTTGCGGGTAATAAGGTGATGAGAAACTACTTTGGATGCCAAAATTGACACATAATTTGCATAGGGTTTTGTTTTTGAATTTTTTCCATTATCGGTGATGAGGTGGTGAGGAACACCAAAATGACAACTGGCGACGTGATGGTTGATGAATTCACATAGTTTCTTAGCTTTTTAGAAATGAGAGGAATGACCTCTACCCATTTAGTGTAATATTCGATGAAAGAAGATTATGATCCATTGGTGGTGTTGTGAAGAATGGGAGTTGATCTCACCGAAAAGATCCAAACCCCATCGAGAGAAAGGCCAAACGTCTCGTGTGACTGCGAAGGCATGATTAGGTGTGTGATGGAGATTAGCATGTTGCTTTGACATTTCACAAAACATTTGACATAATCACAACAAATGATCTAGTTTAGGTTTGACCAATAATAGCCTAGGTGAAGGATGCATTTTACGATAACTAAACCACTAAAGTGATATACGTACCCAAAATTGTAAGGTACTGTACTGCGGAACAGCGTAATAAGTACCCCAATGATGATACAGGTCTCCTCGCAAGGTGTTCGGGATCCAGAAAAGCCCTCGGAGTATGCGTTAACATCCCACATGCCCCGCTTAGCCCCCGCACCCTTTGTTTTCCCCCTTTTTCTTCTTTCCTTGGCCTTTTTGATCTTCAGTGACGAAACCGCCGCCCTACAGAGGTGGCGGTCTGTAACCACCACCTGCTTCGGAGCGGCGGTCCTGTGCGTGTTTTCCAGAACATTCTTTGACGCGACTCGCGTGAAATATCATGATTCACCAGCTTTTCCTTGCCGACTTGAGCATGCATTTATGTTTTTGGTCCCCTGGAATAGTGTTTTTCCTTTGTTTATTGTTTAGGAGTTCAGTTTGGTTTTGATCTTTGGGTGATTGAATTCCTATAAATGCATGGTTTGTGCACAAGCTAAGGGGTCTGAATTTTGGCTGGATTTTGGAGTTTGAGCTTTGCTTTCATTTCCTCATTTTAGTGTTTTAGCTAGTTAGCTTGTTTAGAAGCCATAGCTTGAATTCACTTGCATCTTTTGTTAAATTGCTCAGCTGTTGGTAAGCCACATACCCATCTTGTGCAGGCAGTGCTGTTATTTCATCCAAATCCAGTCTAAAGCTTGCCTCTGAATTCCTCTTTGCTGTAGATTTAATTTTCATTGTTGCTTAGAGTTCTTAGTTCAGTTCATTATATGCCTGGTTAGCTTTATTCAGCTGTTGGTAAGCCACATATCCAGCTTGTGCAAGCAGTGTCTTTATTTTATCCAATCCATTGGAACAGAGTAGCTTAGGAAGCCATTAAAGTTGCAGGTTTTGCTCTTCGTATAGGATAGTTACAGGTTCTGGTCGCTTCATGTTGCATGACTCGTAGTAAAATCCCGCTAGGAATCGCATAAGCCAAGCTCTGTACTCTTGCGCTATCCCTCTCCTACTCGCATTTTCGGTCTGCATTCTGAGTTGTCCTTGTCCCAAATTCTACTCCTATCGGTGCTAGCATTACACGCTTTTCTGGATCCACGTGAACACGAAAGAATGAGGAGATCATACTGAGGGGACGAGATCACACACACTATCGGATTCGCCACTGTTCTGCGGAATCCAGGTTTAACTTTCAAAGTTCTAGTTAGAATCATATCAAATAGAGTAGATAAATTGCTTCATTTCAGTAAATTCTATTCTCGATATTGCCAGGGAAGCTGTGAGGATTGATAGTTTCTGAGAAACTATGATTCACTCCTCACTTCTGAGGTAGGATCGAGAATCTTGCAGATAGATTAGACGAGCTATTTTATTTATTTAGAATAATTCTACAAATCGCACAGGCAAATAACTACACTCGGTTATCTTGTCTGTTTTAAATTGTTATTTAATTATTATTTCTAGATACGCTTAAAATAGTTTGCTTTCCTTAAAATTGTCAAAATATTTCTTAGAAGAATAAAAAGTTATATATGTTAGATTTATTTCATGTAGTTAGAATTTGCTTCGTTACAGTTAGATTTGCATTTTGTTTCGTATGACAATCACGGGACCTCAGGAGCCCAGGGAATATATATTTGAGCCAATCATGCCTCAACCAAACCTCATCACAACAATAGTTGACATAGACCAAAATCTCAGAATACAAGTATTCCGAACAACCACAGATTTACAACTGATCAGTTCTCAGTTAAGAGGATTAAACATAGAAGATGACCAGGCACATGCATTTTGGTCAAGTCAGCCAAACTACAGATTACCCTAGAAAATCATCCACATGACTGTAGAAGGGTTTGAAAGAGAACAAACATTCGGGTGCGATCCTTTAGTTCCACAGCCAGACGCTGGAGACACCCTCGTAGATATAGATACCGACTTAAGAATCCGAGGTTGCAAGAAACACCGTGAGGTATTATGAGAAGATTGCACTGGCAACCAAGGTTCTAAAACATAGAAGCTGAGAAAGCGTACGATTACTGGATACTAGGGATTAGAACTTGATCTCGCGTATGACCATAACAGGACTGCAACAACCAAGAGTCTATGGTTGTGATCCACAGATCCCACAGCCCAACGAATCCATAAGAGAATTAGATATAGACACTGGCCTACGCACACTAGTATTTCAGTCCACTCCACTTCCACCCATCATCATCGAACAATTGTCCTTACTGAATATAGCGGCTAACGAAGCTAGAGAATTCTGGACTAGGCCAGAAAATCATCCATAAAAGTCAATTATATTCACCATCCACTATATGACCTTATCAGGAGACATACACGAAACTATCCCGGGTCATTTTCCACGTATTCTGCAACCCATAGATCAAATCACGCCAGAGCTCGATATTGATTGGAGCCTTCGAGCAGTCATCCTTGCCGATCGATCTATCACACCAGTCCAAGTTAGAAGGGCCTTCTTTGCCTTAGATTCGTAAATTCCATTAGTGCGTGTCGAAGACATTAGACTACCTAACTAGTTTGTCTGAATCCAACGCATATTCTACCCCCACCGGCTGTCTCGGCACGACCTTGAGAGGTCGGGTATGCGGAAGAGTCACTTGTAGATTCTCACGCTCGCCTGTCACTTTTCCGGCGTACAAAATTGGTGAACCCAACATGAAACAAATGAAATTAGTGAAGCTGACGTAAACTTCCTACTTTCTCTTTCGAGTCATAATATCACGTTTCCTTTCACAAATCACCTTCGCTCCTTCCCATTATTCTGCGGGTATTCATATACCCCCCGAATATGTCGGGATTCGATGCATATGGCAGACCCCTCTTGGGTCTTGAGGCATACTACGCCCAACAGAATAGGCAATCATCACCCTCACTCTCAGTATGGGGCGACAACTATTCAACTAATCAGTTGTCAACACAAACCCCAAGAATCAGATATAATTCATCTTTTCAGATTGAGGAGTTAGATCAACCCCCTCGAACACAACAAACAGAGCCTTCAGGTTCGAACAATATGACGTTTACCGGAGAATCTGGTTCATCTCCTCAAATGCTACTTAGATCACAAATCAGTAGACAGTCAGACCCATACCTGGTCTTAGATGATGGACAGTCAATACATTATCCTAGGAGTGAACAACATTCTCGGGGTATGTACCCACCTATAGGAGGTTTACAAATACATCCCGAGATCTCTTTTCAAGAAAATACCTCTATGCCACTGCATATAGGAAATACTCTCGGAGAAACTTGGCAAGATAGCAATCAGTTCATGACAGGTTATCACATGCCTATACAACACCAGGGTATACAACAAACGCCGCTCAGGAAAAGCACCGTGACTTCACCAAATGAAGTCATTTCAACGTTAGTAGAAAGAGTGAGAGGGTTAGAACTTGCTCAAGCAAGTCAAAATTCTCCGTTCATGCAAACAGGAAGTTCCAATCCTCCATACCACTCTGGCCAAGTAGATCTCCTCACAGGAGTAGGCACGTTAGGCATGCCGCCTCACTATCCACAACAAACGCCAACAAGGCCCACCATCTCTAACACTATTCCTCCCGGTCTAGTGTCAAACAATCCATTCCTTGACAATACCCCGTCGTACTTAAACATGTACTCTAAATCACCACAAGGAGATATGTTCTCCTCTCCCGGCATGTTTGCTCAAACGCAGGGACTTCCTTATGCCCCGTCAATGCATACTCTGCACCATATCAACAACCTATCCCACCGTTACTCCCTCAGCAACCACCATCAATGGTCGAAAGCTATGCGATAGGGACTTATTCAGAATATCTAAAGGAACCCTTAGATTTCACCATACGAAGCGTCATGCTTCCAAGACCTCTTCCTGATTTACCCAAGTTCAAGGGTGAGGGAGATCCGAACGCACATATCAAAGCTTACGCTACAGCCATACGAGAATTACTCCCTTGGGATGGGGTTGTTGCTAAAATATTCCCTAAAACCTTGGAAGGTATTGCTCTCGACTGGTATTATAGGATACCTGAAGCCTCCATCCATTCATTTAAACAACTCGTGTCAGAGTTCATCAAGGCCTTCGACATGAACAAGCTGTTGAGAAGCGAGGGTTAGGGAATTCTTGCACATCAAACAAGAACACAACGAATCATCGCCCATTTCATCTAGAGGTGGCGTACAGTTCTTTATTCTTCAGCAAGTGCTCCAAACATGGATCAGATGGAACTATGTGATTTATTCCTTCATTCTCTCAGCAAGGAGGTGAAGGAAGAAGTCCAGAAGTTCCCACTAAGAACTTATGATGAAGTACTTGAGAGCGCTCTTCGAATAGACCAAGCAGCGATAGATAGTGGTCGTAAGACATATGGAACAAATGGGAGGTTAATCACCTCCACTCAAAACACTACAACTATCACAAATGTCAATCAAGGACCCAAAATCCTTAACAAAAATCGTGGGGTAACAACAGATGGGGTAACCGACCAGCCTAAGAGGGTGAATGTTGTTAATGCTCCGTCGAAACAAACAACCAATGAAACAACAACTTTACCTCGACGATCAATATAGTGGATTTTAACCATCCAACAACAACAACAACAACAACAACAACAACAACGGCAAAATCCCATACAAGGGCCAAGGCAAAACTCATTTGGTTACCAAAACCAAATTCAAAACCGAAAACAACAATTCCAAAACTTTAATCCTAATCGGCAATAGTTTGATCAAAATTTTAGGCCACAATACACACCAAACCAACAAAATGGGAATTACAACCCCAATTCTTATTGTGGTTTCCATAAAATTTGGGGTCATGATACTAGAACGTGCCATGACTACAATAAATTTATGCAACGCTTGCCAGAAGAACAAAGACAGTTCTTCACAGACTTGTTTTTGGCAGATCCCGTCTCATCATCACCAAATACGCTCACGGGGCAATTTCTCCTCAGAATGCTCCCCTCAAGATCTTTAACGATCCGCTCCCAAATCATGATGGCAATAGGCTGAATCCAACCGGAGCAAACAAAAGTGCAATGACGGGAAACAATGATCATGAAGCCTCGACTTCATTAAATCCATCAGTTGCGCCACAGTTAGGAGCTCAACCGAGACCCAAGATAGTCAGTTTGGTAGAATTAGACGCTGAACTACCTATCGAAGCTATAACAAGAACACGAGAGTATTTCTCTCAACCGAGCCCAAGTCATCTACCAGAGACAGATAAGAGTCAACAAATAGTTGAAAAACCCATTGGTGCCTATGATTTAATTAGTGACCTAACAAAGACCTTCTCACACATTTCATTTTTGGACTTACTAAAGAACTCTCCCCCTCACAGAGCTGCTCTTTTAGAAGCACTAGGTCTAGGCCATCTAATTAACATCACTCCACCTCCTGAAACACAAGTAAATCATGTAGATTTTGATATCCACCCTCTCGGGGCAGCCGGACAAGGATGTCGAATTCATATTCGAAATAAGTAAAATGCCCACAGATGCTGAGATCGCACGCCGAGGTGATCCAGCCTTACACTTGCAAGTATGGGTTTATAATAACTATGTAAAATGGGCAATGGTTGACGATGGGGCCGCAGTTAACATAGTCCCTTTCTCTTTCCTCCAAAAACTTGGATATGGGGAAACAAACTGTTCCACTACTCGAAATACATTGAGAGGCTATGATAGCCTTAAAGCCACTTCGATAGGAACTATTATATTGCCGGTCACCTTAGGGCCCAAAACCATTTTGACTGAGTTTTATATTATAGATCGGGAAACTAACTATAATATGATCCTCGGCCGACCATGGATACACCGCATGAAGGCAATTCCTTCCACGCTATTTCAAGAAGTAAGATTCCTGCATCTAGGAAAGGTATTTGTAGCTAAAGGTGATCCAAAACCTTTCAATTTGCACCTAGCTGATTTAAAGAAAAGACCAGGGGTGCACTCAAAATTTGAACTGCCAACAAACCAACTTAATAAACTTACTCGACCCAAAACCGGAGAGAAAATTTGGTACTTACGACGGATCTTGAAACTACCAGCATAGCCAAAACAATTCCAACCCCTAAAGATAAAACTAAAGAAACAGTATCATTAGGGACTACTGCGAAAATCGTTGAGTTGATAGAACAAGATTCACCAATGTTCTTACCATTTGATTCAGTAGGCATAGGATTTTCCCTAGGTGTTGGTTCCTTGCCAGTAGAGGATCTTTGTATGGTAGAAGTAGAATGCGCAAACGCAGCAGATGCCCCAACATCTATACTCCCGGCTAAGTATTGGACTCTCCATTTCGATGGAGCTAAATGTCGTTATGGAGCGGGGGCAGGTATAATTCTTACTTCACCCGAGGAGAAAGTCCTCCCATTCACTTTTAAATTAAACTTTGAATGCACAAACAACGGCGCTGAGTACGAAGCCCTCCTCCTTGGCCTTACCTTAGCCAAAAGAATTGGTATTGATAACATCAGAGTCCTGGGAGACTCGCAATTAGTGACAAACCAAGTTTCTGAAGTATATGAAACTAAAGCCGAACATTTACAACTCTACAAAAACGCTGTGTTAGATTTAAGCAAGGCGTTCAACTTCATATCCATTGAAGCAATCCCGCGAGAGAAAAATCTTCTCGCCGATTCAATAGCAACTTCAGCATCACGTTTTACTCCGAGCAATGAGTTAGAAGATACCCAGTTCACGGTATCCATTCGTGATGAACCATTGATAAAAACAATGACAAATCCTCTTTCAAGCGAAAGTGAATCTACCGTCCTAGACCATGTTGATAGTGATGCTGCTACTTTGGATTACTTAAATGCCTATGCGGCACTACATCTCTCCTATCACATGCTAGATTTATCCTTGATTCCACATTCGTCTTCCTACTTCGGAAATCCCGTAACGGATCTTCCCTCACAAATGGAACCTAGCATATACGCAGTAGAAAATGGGGATGATTTAGATTTACCTCCAGCACCACCTGAGTTCGAAGAGGGTAACACCTCTTTGATCGAAGAAACAATCGATGTCAACATCGGGACAGAAGATGAACCAAGAATATTGAAACTAGGCTCTTCGTTAACCCCAGAAGAGGTGGAAATACATACTCAGATTCTCAAAGAACATCAAAAGGCGTTTGCATTTAATTACAAGGAGATGACGGGAGTCGCACCCCACATTGCGGTGCACAACCTCGTCACTAGATCAGATGCAAAGCCAATTAAACAAAAATCAAGACCCATGAAGCCCAAAGTAGCTCTCATGGTAAAAGAGGAGGTAATAAAACTCCTTCAGGTAGGATTCATCAAGCCAGTTGACTACTCCCAATGGGTATCTAACATCGTTCCCATTCTCAAGAAGAATGGAAAGATACGCATCTGCATAGATTTTCGAGATATCAACAAAGCGTGTCCTAAGGACGATTTCCCATTACCATCCATAGACGTTATCGTTGATGCAACGGCTGGTTTTGAACTTTTGTCTCTCATGGATGGATTCTCGGGATACAATCAAATCAGAATATCTGAGCAAGATCAAGCTAAAACCACGTTTATAACTCCTTGGGGAACCTATTGCTACGTTGTTATGCCATTCGGTCTCAAGAACGCCGGTGCTACGTACCCAGGCGGGCCATGACATACATAGTTCACTATCTAATTCATAAAATCATGGAATCTTACGTAGATGACTTATTGGCTAAAGCCAAGAAGCGCTGTGACCATCTGAAGTACTCCGCGTCATTCTTTCACGTCTAATAGAATACGGAGTCACGCTAAATCCAGAGAAATGCGTCTTTGGTGTAACAGGAGGAAAGCTCCTAGGTTACATCATATCGTCATGAGGGATTGATGTTGATCCAACCAAAATTGAGCTGTCCTCGAAATGGTCCCACCTTCGAGTGAATCTGGAATCAGATCATTTCTCGGAAAGCTGGGTGCAATCCGGAGATTCATCCCGGACCTAAGCTTCGCCGTTCATCCAATCAACAATTTACTCAAGAAGGATTATAGCATTGATTGGACTGAAGATTGCAATGAAGCTTTTGATGCAGTTAAGTGTTTTCTGTTATCACCACCTACGCTAATGCCACCTAAGCTAGATCGCCCATTAATCCTATATTCGCAAGCTAACATGTCTCGTGGCTTTGTATGTTGGCCCAAGAAGACGATAACAAGAGAGAACGTGTGATTTATTTCATTAGCCAAACGCTCGACTATGAAACACGCTATACACAGGCAGAACGAGAATGCCTTGCCATAGTCTTTGTTACTAAACACCTAAGACATTATATGCTGAATCAAGAAATGAAGGTCATGGTAAAAACGGACCATTTACGAACTTTTCTCACACAAGGGTCCTTATCTAAAAAGGCTGGACGTTTTATAACCTTAATGGGAGAGTTCGAATTAACATTTGTAAATCAGAAGTCGGTTAAAGGACAAATCATCGCAGATTGGTTAGCTGATAACCCATTAGACGGAGGTGATTTAGTAGATTGAGACTTTCCAGATGAATGCGTATACTACATCGAAACACGACCCGCTATCTCTGAGTGTCCTTGGTACACTGATATCGTTAATCATATCATGGACCATACGTACCGGAGCGATTACACCACAACAAAGAAGGTGGTTACGCATAATCGTAGCTAAATACATCATTATAGAGCAGGTGCTCTATCGAAAAGCATTCGATGGAATGCTCTTAAGGTGTGTTGACACAGAAGAGTCCAAGAGGATTCTCCATGAATCCCACAACGGTATATGTGGAGGCCACTTCGGTGGCCATGCCACCGCTCGAAAAATACATCGAATGGGCTATTTCTGGCCCACTCTAGAACATGACGTGATAGAGTTTGCACGCAGGTGTCATAAGTGCCAAGAATTCTCCCACGAGATCCACATGCCAGCACAAGCTCTGCAACCAATCGCTACTCCATGGCCCTTTTCTACATGGGGTCTAGACTTAATAGGGAAATTCTCTCCCTCATCCATAGATGGCCATAATTTTATAATCACGGCCACTAAATATTTTACCAAATGGGTGGAGACCATGCCTCTTACTACTGTACCTGGTTCTGTGATCGCCAAGTTCATTTTGAACCAAATCATTTACATGTATGGTATCCCACAAATCATTATCTCCGATAATGGAACTTCTTTTAAAAATGAAGAAGTTCGCGAACTATGCAGTAGATTTAAGATAAGCCATCATACGGCTTCCTTGTATTATCCCCAAGCCAACGGACAGGCTGAAGCGACAAACAAAACACTGAAAGCCATTCTCCTTAAAACAGTGAAAGAAAACAAGAGAGATTGGCATTTGAAGTTATATCCGGCCTTGTGAGGCCACCAACCTCAATAAGAACACCAATGGGAGCAACTCCTTTCTCGCTAGTATTTGGGGGCGAAGCAATTCTCCCGCTTGAGGTCGAAATACCCGATCTCCGCATTTCACCGCAGGGATTACGGATGAAGATGCTTACAAAGAAGCATGTCTTTCCCAACTAGAAAGCCTAGATGAAACTAGGTTAGATCTTTGAGCGTGCGCATAGAGCTTATCTTTGACCGAATGTGCCGCGATACAACAAGAAGGTCTATGAATGTGATATATACGAGGTGATCTAGTTCTAAGACTAGGCAAACCTAGATCGACAAGAAGACCGGCGAAGGAAGGAAATTCCGGCCCAAATGGTTGGGCCCATACCGAGTCATGAAGGACTACGGAAATGGTGCATACCTCTTATGTACGTTAGAAGGTGAGGAGTTTGGCGAAACAGTCAATTCCCTGCACCTCAAACGTTTCTACGCATAGGCAGCTAACGCTACCTATATAACTATCTACATTGCATCTTCATATAGATTTAGATCATTTTGTCCACTTGTTCTTACATAAGTTGTGATCAAGAAATCTATTCTCAAAGCAATTCATTACAAACTCGTGATGTTTCTGGCATAATGTTCTTTAATCATACCTCTCCATCTTCGTGTATCATCAAATCATCTTGGAATCTTTTATCAAATAAATCAAACATGACAAAGCCCTAACGGTAACCATACCAAGATCTGCAAGTTTGTTCTTGCTTTGATTTCTTCTTAGGATAGGTGTCTTGCCTAAGGTCTGTTCTAGAAGCTTCATGGTGTCACATCTATCCCATATATACATCTCTTTGGAAATAAGCATATACTGACATTTTACTCAAATAAGCAAGTCAAAAAGTGATTAAACAGAAAATTTTATTTTTACACATTTCCTTGCCCCACCAACCTTCGGTGGCGAGCTTGCGTCTCTTACTAGTGACGTAGGGTTGGGAAAGGATGGAAATGCCCTTACTACGCCTATGCCTTGCCCACGGTGATAAACCCATGCTTCTTACTAGTCAAAAGCGAATGAATCGGATGTTCAAAATTCCAAAAGAGTTAAAAATCCTAAAAACCCAGATTTTGTCTACTATGTGGCCATCTACGGGTCTAAGTCTAGATAAACCGCAAAGCAAGTTGCATCCAAAACTATGAAGTCATTCAGGTAGAGTAAGCTTGTAGCTTCCAATTTGGTTCCGCCAAAGCTTTGTCTATCTTTCATCACTGTCATTTCACCATATTTCATAACTTGCGCCCTTCTTGGCTCTTGGTGATAAGCCCTCGCATCTTACTAGTTGCGTGGAGTTAGGAGTGGGGCAAGTTAATGCATTCATCATCTTGGTTATTTTCATCACTTTGCCAAAGAAAACATGAGGTATCCAAATTGCTCACGAAGCTAAGATTCAAGATCACAATATATCTACAATATCATGTATCGGCATCATGAAACACAAAAAAAGCAAACATTTGCATCATCGTTTTTTCCATTGCATACATTCTAGAAAGCATATAAAACATACATCGTAGTATACATGAGGAAACTGGAAACAGAAAGGGAAAGCATGAGTGACAAGCTTTTGATCCAAAAACGAATGCATATATATAAATAATCAATGTTTATATACAATGCCATCATGCACTAGGCATGGTCAAAACGCTCAAAGAGCCCGTGATATACAAAAAAATCTATAATACAAAATACATAGGAGCCAAGTGGTCTCTCAACCCCTACGTGACCCCTCCGAGAAGGTGCGTGCCTCGCCTGGGGCTCGGCTACTGCTTGGTGCTCTGAATGAACAGAGGGCTCTGGGTCCCGAGGAGTAGCCATGGTCTCACCATGAGAATGGCTCCTCATAAGGCGCTCAACCGTCCTATAGCCCGCCAACTCTGTACGGAGATTCGACACCATCTTGGCCACGTGCCAAATGGGAGCAAAGACGTCGGTATGCCTGCCGGCTGCTGAGGGCTCCCCGGCATCTACAGATAGCTCCGCACGGGTCCTATCCATGGGGATCATTAAGGAATCAGTGCATACCCTGCGGATCAGATCCCGCCACTCGTCGACAGTCTCTGCAAACAAAGGAGAAAAATCGAATTAGAAACCAAGCAAGAGGATGAAATATACAAGATACAAACACAAGGAGAGATAACAAATCCTAAATTAAACAAACATTGAAAGGAAGAAAGGATAACTTACTCGGATCACCGGGCCTCCAAGATGGATCGCTGGGGCCACACACCGCCACGGATGCATTTGCCCGGCGAGGGCTACTTTATGTAGCAGGGGCAACATGTCACCCCACAACTGACTCATCCTCTCCACCATGGCCCTGAGAGAGTGGCTCCTCTGAGACTAGAGTGTCCCTCTCTGCGCTCTCCTCGGCCCTCTCCGCCTGCATAATATCCTGAGTGTCATGCCACTCAGGATCGCTATCATCAGTCTGCTCCTCCGACCCTCCCTCTGTAAGCTCCTCAGAATCGGAGTCAATGTCTATAGGGTCATCGCTGCTATGAGTAGGACCCGCAGCAATCTGAAGCAAAGGTGCCCGAGGTGCACCGGCTCTCCCTCTGGCCCGAACTATCCTCCCTAGGCTGCAATGGGAGTGCCGGGGTGACCACTCCCAACCTCGGCCTCTAGGCCCCCTCAGCCTCGCGAACGATCTATAAGCTGGTGCCACTGGGGGAAGCATGCCCGCATATGGAAGGCCAAACTGCTGAGGAACTCTCCCAAAAGGATGTACCTCTACCCGTCCCACGCGGTCGGTGAGTTACCCTGTGGTAGAGCGGGGAGATCAATGTAAGGGTCTCCTCGCCCCATATGCCGGCCATAAGCCGGTACGGTGTCGCCTCCATATCTGCTGTGGTAAGGGAGGCAACTGGCTGGTGAGGTGCTCTAAGCACCGACATATCTGACCATCTGGCTGCCCTCACAGCCCCTGGATCTGCCACCTCTACGCCTCTGCCATAAGGAATAAAATGCTCATACACCCAACTCATGACTAGAGTCGGGTGGCTCAATGACTGTCCCTGCAAACGGACCACCCTGTATAAATCGTGGTAGGTGGTCCCCAGAATTTCTGCACCCCAGGCGTATATCCGGCCATGCCCCTCTATCTGTGCAATGATGGGGGCCCAACAGTATAACAAAGTGTCCCCTCCCTTGTCCCCAATCAATCTCGAGGCAAGGATCCCCATGATGGCCTGTCGAAATATGGGGATAGGCAAAGAAGGGATGGATCAAACTCTCACTCCCTTCTTCGACCCCGTGGAGATAATTGCATCTCCCATGTAACCTGCCCACCTTGCTTTGTGCAATCTATGCTCGTGATCCGCCGTCTCTAATGTGAGTCTCCTCTCGATGATCGGGACCCCCAAAATACGGTAGACATCCTCCAGCGTGATTGTCCACTCACCGCGGACCCTTGGCAGTCGAAAAGTGTTCCGATCTACGTCCCAATATGAAAATAAGTCACAAAGGATGTGACTAGATGGTGTGACATGTGGGACGCGCGATATGCGCGATATACCGACCCTACATAGTGTGTCCTCCTTATACGGTGAGAGGGCATCCAATACCCCTGACAGCCAGTCACACTCTCTCTCTCTCGGCTCCATCTGATGTATTCCTCCCTCGCCTGCATACACCCAAAAACACACAAAACAGAGCAAGTTAGTATCTGAGCAATACCAAGAAGGTCATAAAAACGTATAGAAATGCAGGAAAATACAAGTGCAATCTCAAAAATCAAGTTCTTTTGCATTCTGGTCAGAACCGCCGCCCTGAGCAGGGAGGCAGTTTTGTAACCGCCGCCTTAAGGGCGGCGGTTGGTGCTGCTTACCGCCCACCACTGAACAGGGGCGGTGGTCATGTAACCGCCACCCTGGCCAGGGCGGCGGTCGCGGTCCGAAAACCCGCGCGGGTTGCTAACCCCAAAAAGCCCAAAATGAGTAAAAAAAGACCATTTAAACTAAAAATGGAGCCTACCCAGTAGGCGCCCCCCCTAGGTGGACCTTTTGAACCTAACATTTTCAAAAATAACCCCCCCATTACGACAAATTTAACATTTCAAATTTAAAGGGGGAAAAACGCAAAATTGAAGAAAACCAACCTGTGATCTAGCAGGGCGGTGTTCCACACGTGGAGGCATGATCACGATCTCGCTGCAGACGTTTTGACTCTACTCACGCACGAAACCGTCACCGTGGGTCCCAGAGCTCAAAATCAATCAAATCAAACGCGCGCAAATGAATAGGAAAATGGGCCCACTTTCATATATATAGCACCCTATTTCATTTTAAAAAGACTTTTTCGCAGGTTTGGAGCGCTGATGGAGGTAAGTTCCTATCCCCGCACGAATGGTACGTTCTCATTCCCTATTAATTTAGCGTTTATTTTCCAAGTTTTGTATCTATCTGCACTTGAGTTCTCTTTTCATTTTGCAGATAGCGGGAATTTCGGATGGCGTCGTTTCAACACACGGACGAGTAAGGTATAGCTTCTAACTCCCCATTTCGGGACTGCCATACTCGGACCCACCGTTTTATGCCTCTTCATGGCTAAAACACTTCTCCGAGGGGGCAATATGTACGTACCCAAAATTGTAAAAATCTTGTCTTTGCGGAGCAGCTTAATAAGTACCCTAATGATGATACGAGTCTCCTCACAGGTGTTCGGGATCGAGAAAATCCCTTGGGTATGCGTTAACATCCCACATGCCCCGCTTCGCCCCTACACCCTTTGTTTTCCCCCTTTTTCTTCTTTCCTTGGCCTTTTTGATCATCAGTGACAAAACCGCTGCCCTACAGGGTAGCGGTCTCGTGACCGCCGCCCGATTAGAGCGCGGTCGGTCCTCTAACCGCCGCCTGCTTCGGGCGGCGGTCTGTGCAGTTTTCCAGCGTTCTTTGATGCGACTCGCATGAAATATCACGTTTCACCAGCTTTTCCTTGCCGACTTGAGCATGCATTTATGTTTTGGTCCCCTGGAATAGTGTTTTTCCTTTGTTTATTGTTTAGGAGTTCAATTTGGTTTTGGTTTTTGGGTGATTGAATTCCTATAAATGCATGGTTTGTGCACAAGCTAATGGTCTGGAGTTGGGTCTGAATTTTGGCTGGATTTTGGAGTTTGAGCTTTGCTTTCATTTCCTCATTTTTGTTTTAGCTAGTTAGCTTGTTTAGAAGCCATAGCTTGAATTCACTTGCATCTTTTGTTAAATTGCTCAGCTGTTGGTAAGCCACATACCCATCTTGTGCAGGCAATGCTGTTATTTCATCCAAATCCAGTCTAAAGCTTGCCTCTGAATTCCTCTTTGCTGTAGATTTAATTTTCATTGTTGCTTAGAGTTCTTAGTTCAATTCATTATATGCACAGTTAGCTTTATTCGATTGTTGGTAAGCCACATATCCGGCTTGTGCAAGCGATGTCTTTAATTTATCCAATCCATTGGAGCAGTAGCTTAGGAAGCCATTAAAGTTACAGGTTTTGCTCTTCGTATAGGATAGTTGCAGGTCCTGGTCGCTTCATGTTGCATGACTCGTAGTAAAATCCCGCTAGGAATCGCATAAGCCAAGCTTTGTACTCTTGTGCTATCCCTCTCCTACTCGCATTTTCGAGTGCATTCGAGTTGTCCTTGTCCCAAATTCTACTCCTATCGGTGCTAGCATTACATGATTTTCTGGATCCACGTGAACATGAAAGAACGATGAGATCATACTAAGGGGATGAGATCACACACACTATCGGATTCGCCACTGTTCTGCGGAATCCAGGTTTAACTTTCAAAGTTCTAGTTAGAATCATATCAAATAGAGTAGATAAATTGCTTCATTTCAGTAAATTCTATTCTCGATATTGCCGGGGAAGTTGTGAGGAGTGATAGTTTACGAAACTATGATTCACTCCTCACTTATGAGGTAGGATCGAGAATCTTGCAGATAGATTAGACGAGCTATTTTATTTATTTAGAATAATTCTACAAATCACACAGGCAAATAACTACACTCGGTTATCTTGTCTGTTTTAAATTGTTATTTAATTATTATTTCTAGATACGCTTAAAATAGTTTGCTTTCCTTAAAATTGTCAAAAGATTTCTTAGAAGAATAAAAAGTTATATATGTTAGATTTATTTCATGTAGTTAGAATTTGCTTCGTTACAGTTAGATTTGCATTTTGTTTCGTATGACAATCACGGGACCTCAGGAGCCCAGGGAATATATATTTGAGCCAATCGTGCCTCAACCAAACCTCGTCACAGCAATAGTTGACATAGACCAAAATCTCAGAATACAAGTATTCCGAACAACCACATTTTACAAGGTGATCGGTTCTCGATTAAGAGGATTAAACATAGAAGACGACCAGGCACATGCATTTTGGTCAAGTCAGCCAAACTACAGATTACCCTAGAAAATCATCCACATGACTGTAGAAGGGTTTGAAAGAGAACAAACATTCGGGTGCGATCCTTTAGTTCCACAGCCAGACGCTGGAGACACCCTCGTAGATATAGATACCAGCTTAAGAATCCAGGTTGCAAGAACGCCTGTGAGGTATTCTGAGAAGATTGCACAACTGTTGGTTCTAAACATAGAAGCTGAGAAAGCGTATGATTACTGGATACTAGGGATTAGAACTTGATCTCGCGTATGACCATAATAGGACCGCAACAACCAAGAGTCTATGGTTGTGATCCACAGATCCCACAGCCCAACGAATCCATAAGAGAATTAGATATAGACACTGGCCTACGCACACTAGTATTTCAGTCCACTCCACTTCCACCCATCATCATCGAACAATTGTCCTTACTGAATATAGCGGCTAACGAAGCTAGAGAATTCTGGACTAGGCCAGAAAATCGTCCATAAAAGTCAATTATATTCACCATCCACTATATGACCTTATCAGGAGACATACACGAAACTATCCTAGGTCATTTTCCACGTATTCCGCAACCCATAGATCGAATCATGCTAGAGCTTGATATTGATTGGAGCCTTCGAGCAGTCATCCTTGCTGATCGATCTATCACACTAGTCCAAGTTAGAAGGGCCTTCTTTGCCTTAGATTCACAAATTCCATTAGTGCGTGTCGAAGACATTAGACTGCCTAACTAGTTTTTCTGAATCCAATGCATATTCTACCCCCACTAGCTGTCTCGGCACGACCTCGAGAGGTCAGGTACGCGGAAGAGTCACTTGTAGATTCTCACACTCACCGTGTCACTTTTCCTAGGCGTACGGTGACCTCCAAAAATTCCATCGTGGACTTCTTTAATGGTGTAGGGAATTTCAGAACTCGTAAGGTATCATAAGAGAATGCCATCGAAGCTATGCTTCTAAAGAAGACCACCCATGATGACATAATGGGAGACACTTTTAAGAAAGGCACGTTGTCCATTACGAGTGAGATCAGTGGGTATAATGGAAAGTGAAAAATAGTCTGCATATTGCTTATACCAAGGGTCACATGGGTTAGGGGCAATGGTTCTAATGGAGTAAACTTCACGAGGTAAATAACAGGGTGATTATAGCCTTTGTATGGTTACAAAGATTTTAGAGTCAGCGGGTGAGGCAGGTATCTGAGAAGCCAAGTAGGCCATGGTATCTACAAATTTATTGGTAGAACATGGGGTGGTTTGAAGTGTATAATGGTCAAATGTGGTCAAAAGTATGTCTATGTGTTGCTTATACTTTTGAAGGATCTCATTACGAAATTGGTATAGACCATTGACTTGGTTTATGGCCAACTAAGAATCACCAAATATATTAATTGTCTTAACATCTAAGGCATATGCAGCCTAGAGACCAAATACGAGTGCTTCGTATTCCGCAATGTTGTTTGTATAATCAAAATCGAGTTTGAAAAACAAAGGCATAGGTTCACCCTCAAGGGGAATGAGGATAATACAAGCCCAACCCCCACACTGAAACTTGGAGCCATCGAAGAAGAGTGTCATTTGGTGAGTGGGTTCATCCATGGAAAGGGCATCTATAGAATCGTCTGGGAAGTTGAAGTTAGATGGTTGATCCCCAAAATAGGTGTGTCAGGTTGTCAGCAATATCCTGGTCCTTAATGGACTTTTGATGAATGAACTTTAGATCAAGATCGACAAAAAGCATAATCTAATGTGTGACACGTTGATTTTGATAGGGTTTGGCATATATATAGTGTAATGGGTCAGTATTAGTAATGACAAAGGTTTTGTGATTGAGTGAAAATGACAGAGTTTGGTGGGGATGAAAACTAAGGCTAAGCGAGTTTTTGGCGTGGGTATATCTAGTTTTGTAGTCTAGAAGGGTACAACTTATGTAATAAACCACTTCCTCTCTATGCTACTCATCACAATTGTTGGGCCCATATTTTAGTTTCCAAATCTTAAGGGCGCGTAGGCGCGCATGGCCGGGGAAGTGCACAAGTGTAGGTGCATAAGGCAGAGTTCAAAAGGCTTCTTGAAGAACCCAGGACACACGCACACGCTTGAAGAACAATTCGGGACTTAGCCATTTTTGGCCTTTGGGACAAAACACATGAAGAACATGTTCCGTTTGGATAAGGTTCCAGCCTGGCGACAAGGTGTCCTGGAGGGAATATACCTTGCGATAGAAAGATCCAAAAAGTTAATCATGACATGGAGAGGCATGCGCCTAGGGCGACCCACACCTTGACACTTGGGGCTAGATCTGAGGCTGCAGAGGAGTTTGTTAGAGCTTAGAGGCCTATTTATATGCACACCCTTGACAAAGAAAAGAGAAAAAAGTGAGGTAGCAGAGCTCTGTAGAATTACTACAAGAACTATGGGATGAAAATGGGTACAAAATTCCAGTAAGGATGTAATGGGGAAATGGGGAATGAAATTTTTGTCTTGTGAGAATACATGTATGGATCCACACATGGCACATGACTACGGTGCCTTCTGTAATCTTTTATAAGTAAACACTATGAATGAATGTGATAAGGTTGCCATGACAAATGTATTAAGACTCTTTCTCTGTATTATCTACATATTTCTATTGTACTTCTATTCTTATATAATCATGAATCTTACTTAAATGGTTAAGTATAGTAGTAGATTTACAACTCTTAGTTCTATTATTTCTATTGTGCACTTTGGTTCTATTATGACTGAAGGGGTGTAGAAGCCATCCTGAGCTCTATAGCCCTTCATGTCATTAAATCACTAAGTCAGAATCATGAGCTATGCCTTCCACTAGACTCACATAAAAGAGAGACTCGGCTCCCTCTCACGCACCTAGCACCTGTTGGGTGATAGGTTGGTGTGCATGAGGTTCCCTTATTCTTAGTGGGTGCAAAAGTGACTACATCTTGGTTCCATTACCGGACCTATTTTCGAAGTTGTAGGGAAGCATGGCATATATCATGATCTCTGTAAAAAGTGATGGTAGAGCACTTAACACTTGAAGGTGTTGAAGATTGATTTAAGAGCACGGAGGATGAATTCACTCAGAGATTTGGTACCGAGATCTGGGTTCGATACGAAAGATGGGTGGAAGACAATATTTATCATGAGTTGTACAAATACGTATTATGTTGTTTCCCAGTAGAGTTATTTGAATGGCTCTCGGCTTATACATCTAGATCGAGGTGGCATTATAGATCATACCCTTGGACCCAAGAAACATATCAGAACCTACAAAATTCTGATCTAACATGGACCCGTGCTATAGATCATTGGTGGAAGGGAGTACTGACTAGCTACACTCTGGAATATGCCATTTCCACGTATTCCTATCCAGAAGTTGTTGAGTTTGAGTTCTTGCATGAGCCTAGGGGATCATTTCTACATGTTATTCCCCTTACGATAAAAATCTTGATGGTAACTAAGGGTTTAGAGGCATTCCCTATGGCCAAATAAACCACCCTAAGCACTAGGCAAGGAAGCCAAGTTGTGGAAGGATGCTGATCTGACAATTGAACAAGAAAGGGAGGAGAGGTGGCTCAAGTATAATGAAGCGCATGAAAAGGAGATCAATAGACATCATGGGATTACAAGTGGGTTATGGAGCCAGACATGGTGGAAAGGAGTTGAGGTTCACACGGAGGATGTCGAACATGAGTAGTCTATGGTACCCCATCTTGGTAAGCACAGAAGAGAAAACCTTATGGATTTTGATGAGAGTCAGTCACGTAGAGAGAAGAGTCATTGGCGCGCATCTAACCCCACCTAGCGACCAAACCTTGGTGCTTGGTTTTTTTGAACGAGGGAAAAGTATAGTTAATCCATTTGATATCAGTGGAAGCAACCGATTGGCACCTAGAACATACAATTTCTCGTTTGGGACTTCTATGGCTTCACACACTATTCCGGTATTTGGTGGAATGTTTGGACAAGGCACATATATGGCTGGTTTTGGAAGTGCGTTAGGAGGTGGTGGAGGAACTACGACTGGGAGTGGTACTAGTTCAAAAACTGTTGGCACGTAATTTAGTGGGATGATGAGAGCACTTGGCACGACAAACACAGGCCCTGTACCTAACACAGGAGGATCTGGAGGTGGAAGTGGTGGAGCTGGTGGCTCAGGATCTAGTGGATCCGGTGGAGGAGGAAACACCAGAGGAAACCAAGGGACTGGATTGAGAGGGCAAGGGCCTCATCCACCTCCTCAAGTCTTTTTCAAGATGTCTCTACACTTGCCAGATTAAAGTGGAATAGAAGATGTTGCGGAGCATGTGCATAAGTGCGAGTTGTTATGGCATGCAAAGGGAATCATGACCCATAATTAAAAGGCCAGTCATTTGTGACGACCTTGCAAGGACGTGCACATAGTTGGTATAGAAATTATGACCCTCATCAGACTATTGTGGATTATACCACACTGAGAAATGCATTCTTGGTGGAATTCCACATACCTAAGTTTGAACAGAAGAGCATTAGCTCTCTCAAAGAAATCTAGCAGGGAATGGTAGAGAGCATGTAGGAATATGATGTGTGCTTTAAAACTCTTTTGTCTAAGTTGTCTTATGATATCCACCCTTCACAACATGCTCAGTGGTTTGTCGGAGGGTTGATCACACCCTTTAGGAGGGCCTTATCTCATAAAACATTCACGAGACCCACGCAAAGCATTGGAAGCTACTTTACATGCTGAAGTAGTTGGTAGTGTTGACACTGGTGTTAGCCCATTTCTGGAGGCTCAGATATCGCCATGGCTAAGCAATTGGAGAAATTGTGCTCCAACATAGTTCTAGAGATTCACGAGAGGGATGTGGTGCACGGATTGTAACATGGAAGGACACATAAAGGATAATGGTGGGATATTCACTTGGAAGGTGATACGTGCCATGGCGATGAAACTATGAAATATATCATGAGGACCATGATGTAAGTAGGTGCCCCCTATTGCAACGCGCGATCCACAAAAACATATCTTGTTATTACAAAATATGTACCTCAACCACACATGACACCAAGGATTTTAGATTGATTGACCAGATTCATGAGGCAATTGATCTTGGTGTGCACCAGACCGGCATTGCCGCCAGCTTCCAAAGGAGATGAACATTGGTATGAGGAGTGCAAAGATAGAGATGCACATAGAAGAGGGTTTTCACCGAGGATTTCATGGTCGTGTTAACTATGAAGGAAGAAGTGATTTCTGCCTGGGATGTGTTTTAATTGTGGAGCCACGAGACCATTATAAGTGCGAATGTCTAGATCTTCTACAATGCTCCTGGTGTGGAAAAAACACAAGTACAAAGAATGCCCAGAGTTGTACGAACATATGAGTCAGCTACACCGAAGGATAAGGGCGCTGCCATGGTGAGTATTAAGAAGGCTGACATGTAATGGCTTCCACAAGTAATACGAGAATCAAAACTAGAGCCTATTATGGTAACAACGAGGGTGGAATCCACGCGCGTAAAGGAAGCACCTAGGCAGAGACCTCTGGTTTTGAGAGAAGAAGTAGTACATGGGAATTATCCAATCCCAGCTCACTAGAAATAAGTCTACCATGAAACCATGGACGTAATTCAAAGTTTACAAGGGGAGATCCAATGCTTAAAAGAGATGACTAGAAAAGATGAGTAAAGGAGACCAATAGAAGCACCAAAGGATGACTTGGATGAGGTTAAGGAGGTATGTAAACTGCAGAGGTAGGAGAATATTATTCCCCTGCTAGGGGCATGGTTGAGAGAAAAGGTGCCACGTGCTAGGAAGAACACGAAAGGAAAATCCTGCATGTAAACCTCCCACCTCACAGCCTTGATTATGACAAAGAGATTACCCCGAACACGGTAGTGAATGGATGGTTTCTTAAGAACATCCTCATTGACATAGGCGTGGAGGTTAATGTTCTCACTGGATTCCCGGCATCAAATGGGAAGACTTGCATTACAACCATCTTCAAATGTGTTGTATATGGCAAATAAAACAAAGGTGATGCCCATAGGTGTCTTGAAGGATGCAACCATTACAATTTAGGGGACTAGGTTCACTGGGGATTTTGAATTCTTGGCACTTGCCGAGGCAGATAATTTCCTAGCTCTACTTGGGCACCCATGGTGTTATAAGAATAATGCAGATCTCTAGTTTAACAAGGGGTACATAAGCTTTGAAAACAAGGAAGAGTGGGTAGTTATACCACTGGTTGATGGGAAGTCCACCCCCTATACTGAACCCCTTGGGGAGGAAGTCCTAGACAGAATATATGTGTGCTCCATAAGAGATCCAGAGACCATCCACCCTATAGAAGGAGTCATCTAGTTTGATGATGCTCAATATGTTAGTGATACTACCAATATAGCATGTGATAATTGGGTGCATGGGACTTATGAATTGATTGGGCAACATCTGAAAGGATCAGTAACCAAGGTAACAACAACGTGTATAGTTTGGTGCACAGGAGGGAAGACAATAACAAAGTATTTTGGGGATGCATACCCTGAGGTCTTTTTGAGAGAGATGGAAGCTCATTAGAGGGAGGACGAGTGATGAAGTATGCTAGGTTATGTTTTGATAGGCACAACAACAAGGTGGTGGGCCACGCATAGTGAGAACTTGTTGGAATGGTGCGAAGTTTGAATTGTGCTCACTGTCTGATTCTCGAAAAGCAACATACCCACCGCTATTAGAAATTACAGTGGAAATGGACCCACCTCTTCCCACATCTAGGCATGTGAGAGGGTTTGGGGAGAAGGTGCGGAAGCTTTACCACCCTCTCTTTGGGTGCATAAGCTATATTCGACACTACAAGGTTGTGTGTGCGCATGGTATATCCATTTTGAAACACGCCGCCAAACAGGAAGTTGGTAGGAATTAACGACTGACTTGGTCCACACATTCGAGTACCAAAGTACCAAGTAACCAGTTGATGAGGCATTGTAGACTATCAAGTGCCTCACTCTGGGGGATTGCGCCATGGCGAGAAGATAGGTTAGTAAACTTACTTAGTGGACCTATTTTAGAAGTGCGGTTTAAAGAGGAGGAACCAGAAGACATACAATTCAAGCGCGCATGTGCTGAAAAGGAGAAAGGAAAGATGGTATACCTTGTTGATGGAGAGGAGATAGAGAGCTTGAATGTCAACCATTTGGTTGGGGCACATGAAGTAGTTGACAGTGTGGATGCATGTGCGCGCATGTATCATGAACCACTCAAAACCAAGAAAGTTAACATCAGCTCGGAAGAGGAGCCCAAGGAGGCTATCATTGGGGACTATTGGTTGGACAAGGAAGTATCAAAGATCATTGATCTCTTACATGAATTTGAGGATTTATTCCCATGTAGATACCATGAGTTGAAAGGCATCCACCATTCATTAGGGGAAATGAGGATAAGGTTGAAAGATGGTCCGCACCTGGTTAGGAAGAGGCCTTACAGGATGAATTCCAACATGTGCGTAAGTGTTAAAGAAGAACTAGACAAGATGATAACATCCGGTATCATTGAGGCTCAGGAGGAATCGAGTGGATAAGTCCAATGGTGATCAACATACAAAAGGATGGGAGGATTAGGATATGTGTGGATTACAAGTAATTAAATGTTGTTTGTATCATAGATCCTTTTCCCACCCCCTTTACTGAAGATATTTTGGAAGGAGTTACTGGGCACGAGGTCTATTCCTTTACGGATGGATTCTCGGGATATCACCAAGTAAGGATTGCCAAGGAAGACCAAGATAAGACAACTTTTTCCACCGAGTGGGGAAGCTTTGCATATACAGTCATGCCCTTTGGGCTGAAGAATGCGCCCGCTATATTTTTGTGCATAGTGGTACAAGCATTTAAGGACTTCATCCACAAGTTCCTTCAGGTATATTTGGATGATTGGACAGTGTATGGATTAGTAAGGGACCATTGTGACAACTTAAGGTTGATGTTTGAAAGATGTCGGTAGTTGAGGATCTCCCTCAACATCAAGAAATGTATCTTTGTAACTCCTTTTGGGATGTTGTTGGGGCATATCATATGTAAAGAGGGCTTACTGGTGGATCCTGCGAAGGTTGTAGTTATTATGGGGTTAGGGGAGCCTACTAGCCAAAGTGTCATGCGCAGATTTCTTGGACACACTGGGTACTACAAAAAGTTCATTAAGGGATATGCCAAGATCGCCACGCCTTTGGAAATATTGCTCAGACACAAGAGTGCCTTTCAGTGGGGAGAGGTGCAGCAAAAGGATTTTGACACTCTAAAATAAAGGCTTATCACCGCACCTATTCTATGATTCCCATCATGGGATAAACCTTTCCATGTCCACATGGATGCCTCTGGTATAGCAATGGGAGCCATTCTTGCTCAACCAGAGAGGGGATTGTTGATCATCCTTTGTGTTTTGTAAGTAGAAAGTTGACACCAGCAGAACAGAATTATACAATGACTGAGCACGAGGCATTGTCAATGATCTACGTGCTCCACAAATTTAGGTAATATCTATTGGAAACTCCTTTCATATTCTACACTGACCATATGGCCTTGAAGTATCTAGTAAACAAAGCAGTGTTGCAAGGGCACATATGTCATTGGGTTCTTCTATTTCAGGAGTTTGAATTCAAAGTGGTGGTAAAACCGGGAAAGAACAATTGTGGGCCAAATCATTTATCAAGGATTGATTCGGGAGAGGATGCATAGAGTATCAAGGAAACCATGTTGGATGCACAACTGTTTTGGTTACGGCGCGTGCCCTCAGAACTAGAAGACATTTCTATCTTTCTCAAGGAAGGTGTGGCACCTGAAGGGATGAATGCTCTGGAAAGGAAAAGGTTAGCCATATGTGCAACACCCTTCATGTTGATCAATGGGGATTTGTATAAAATGGGCCACGATGAGGTTTTACGCGGTGTGTACTAGAACATGAACATGTAGCTATAATAGAAGAGGCCCATGGTGGGATTTCCGGAGGACACTATGCAGGGAATGCAACTACGTGCAAGATCCTAGTCACTGGACTATGGTGGGAGATGATTCACTAGGATTGTATTGAGTTTTGCAAGGCCTGTGACCACTTGCCAGTGCCTTGGAAAACCTAGAAAAAGGGACAAAATGCCCTTGCGCCCCATCGCCAGTGTGGAACCTTTTGAAAAGTGGGCAATAGATTTTTTCGGACCAATCTCACCAACTCGTATGCGAAGGACTAACTCATGGTATATTATTACCTGTACTGATTATCTGACAAGGTGGGTAGAGGCCGCACCCACTAAGGATTGCACCACAACCACGGCCACTAGATTTTTTTCGAGAACATTATCAGTAGGTATGGGTGCCCATTAAGTTTAACAAGTGATAGGGAACTCACTTCTTAAATGAAACAATTAGGATTCTATTAGTAAAATTCATGGTAGCCCATCACAAGACTACCCCTTATCACCCTCAAGAAAATGGGACTGCAGAGGCATTCAACAAAATCCTTAGTCACACATTGACTAAGATATGTGATGTGGGTAGGAAGGATTGGGATGACAAGGTGTCAGCAGTCCTTTGGGCATACAGAACAACGTATAAAAGGTTGAACAAGGCCACACCATTTCAATTGGTGTTTGGCATGACACTATTTTACCGGTTGAATTTATGCTACCATCGCTGCGTATAGCGCGTGTAGGAGGGTTGGACGATGAAAAAGCACTGGAAGAAAGAATTGATGAATTAATAAAGTTGGATGAAAGGCACTCACTAGCAAGATGGAGCCAAACAACTGAAAAAGATAAACAAAAGGCATGGCACGACCGCCACATTAAAAATAAACAATTTGAGGTTGGCTAGATGGTATTACTATATGATTCTAAATTTCTATGACATCCTGGAAAGTTGAAGGTTCATTGGTTGGGTCCTTATGTAATTTCATACATCCTTGATTTGGGTGCATGCTAGCTACAAGCCTTGGGATGGAACAAAATTACCTAGACACTTCAGTGGGAGTAGGTGAAGCCCTACTATAAATAATGCTTCTTGGTGTTTGTAAATAAGGTAGTTCTGCTAGTTAGTTTAGAGTTTCCTTTTATGCTTTTCCTTTCTTGTTTTTCCCTTTCACATTGTTGTCTTGTTTTACACCTTGGGCACTGGAAACCTTATTAATTTTTAAACTTATGATTACGTAGAGGACCACGCATCGATTTAGTGTGGGGTGAGGTGATTAAGAGAGGCATGAAATTATTCTGTAGGAAGATTGAGTTGGTAGACCGTTCGAACTGGCCCTGTTGAAAAGATGCATTAGGAAGGCAGATGGATGACAAAATAGAGTTCCATTGGAAATCCACATACAAAGGAGGAAAAAGTGCAAAAACACGAGGTAGGTGAAAGCAAGAATCATGAGGATGGAGGAGGTGCCTTTGGCACTAGTAACACATGCGTAAAAGTCTTCTATCAAGATGGATTGTCTGCGCGCCAGAAGGTTAGAAAAGTTTCCGCGCAAGGATTGGGTATGGGTGAAAAAAAGTTTCACGCAAGGATTGGGCACGTGAGGAAAAGTGTTGAAGTCGGGTTTGTTTGAAAATGCCGCATTAAATATTGTCGTACGGTGGTAGGTAGCCTAGCCTTTAATGTGTAAAAGTGGGAAAAGCTATAAATACAAGGATGGTAAGTTCATTATTTTACTTTGCGAAAATAAGGAGAATAATTTTCTTTCAAGAGCTAGGGTTTGAGAGCTAATTCATGCAAAGGAGAATCTTAGAAACTCATGTGCAATCAGTCTGTTGATCTACAAACTAGAGTAGAAGTGATTCACGGGTGTGAGGAACGTTGGGAAAGAGCGCCGTGATCAAAGGAGGAAAGTCATAAATTAGGGTTTGTACCCTAGGGCACGGGGCACACAAAGAAAACTCTCAGACAACTTGAAGGCAACTAGGGAATGAAAGAAAAGGGTAAAATGATGGCCACGAAACTAGTTGATAAGCCTGCAGTACAATCCAAAAAGGGAAAGGGGAAGGGAAAGGGAAAGAAGAAAGAAGATGAAATCCCCTTGGATACCAATGAGGAATGGTACTCAGAGATGCAATACCGGATGGGGTTTTGCTAGGGCAAGAGTGGGAGTCCCACATCAGATAGATGACCATAATTGATTACAATCACCGGTCAAGTATAATTACGAAGGAAATGGCATTGGAGCTGGTGCACCCCACAAACAAATGAACACCTGATGGGATGTCGATTTATAGCGATGTAGTCAAGGTGAAAATGGAGAAGGCAGGGCTTCTCTAGCTTTACGAGTTTCCCTACTTTGGGAAGCCCGAGTGCCTGTACCAATGGTTAATGATGTGTGTACACAAATATTTCTTCTGCTTCATAGGGCGTAAAATGTGCATAACCCCACAGTTAATCTCACACTTTACATGCCTGAGCTGTAAAGGGGATGCGATCCTAGACGACCTCTAGGATGAGGAGGTAATTAAGGAAACCATCGCATCCCAAGATTATAAGAAGGGATCGAGGTACTATGATGTTGTGGATATCAGTGATCCGGTGATGAAAATGGCCGTGCACCTCATTTCCAAGCTAAATGGACAAGAGAGGTGGACCCAGGTGAGCAAGCCCTAGTTGAATGTCTGTAGAAAGGTCGCAGAAGGCACCATGTACAATATCTCCCAGTACATAGTAGACAAGATTATAAGTAGTGCAGAGAACAGAGGAAAGATATTGTTTGGGAACATTAACCATTGTGTTCTCGAAATCAGGTGTGATGATGCATCCGATAAGTTCATATGGGAGTACTCATGAAAACCCTTCACCTACAGATAGGTTCCGTAGTATGCTTGTGAGTCAATGATAGCAGGATGATGCACAAGGCAAGCTTGGATAAATGGTATTGGCGCCTTAGGAATGCATTTGGGGAAGAATGGCGAATCATAAAGCATCTCCCCACAGTGACTAAAGGAGAAGCAGAGTTTGCGGTGTACCAACACTTCTGCATTGGTATATTTATCTTGGTGGACGGCAGTTGGAGTCCCTGGTGCAAACTCCCCTTCTCATTTACTACCCAATTCTTCCAAGTAAGGGTAAACAAATACAAGGAGTCGAAGAAGTTAAAACTCCACCTATCCACTTTTGACAGTGAACACAGAGAGATGAGAAAGAAGTTGGTCTACCTAAGGAAGTGTGCATATGTTAAAAGGTACGTGTCGCAGGATGTGCACATCATAAGGACAATGACCTTACCGATTGCTGAGAGTGGTACTTCCAGGATTTACCTGCACATAAGACCACAGGTTCAAAAAAGGGAACATACGTAGAAAATGAAATATCCATCCCAGACGACCCCATGGGAAGGAAGAAGCTAGCGCTAAAGTGCAAGGAGAAAGAAGAAGAAGAGGAAGAACAAGGGGTGGTGGAAAGGCAGGATGTAGGTACTGTGGGGCCGAGTACCTATGTCGGAAGAAGAGAAGAATGGTGGTCAAGGAAAAGACCCTAGAGCCTGTGAAGCCACCATCCTTGAAGAACCTTCAGATGAAGAAAAGACAACATCCCCCACTCCAGAGTTTTCTACAAGAGAAGAAGAACAAGGAACGGAGGAACAAGGGTCTAAGATATAGACGACCTAAACACCTATGTAGGTGAAAGGGATGACGATGAAGGGGAAGAGCTAGAGGTGGATCAAGAGCCAATTGATATCCATGACTCGGAAGGAGAGGAGGCTGAGAATGTAAATGATGCCTTCATCTTTGTAAGAAGGAAAGGTGCCTGAAGGGAGGAAGGCACGCGCAGCGAAGAGGGGAGTGAAGGGGCTAGTACCAAGGAGCCAGATATGCCCAAGCTCACTCAGGAGGAGGTGAATGAAAAGGAAACAAGGGAGGCATAGAAGATAATTGATGCCTTGGTCAATGAAGAGTTGGGCGCAACGTGGAGCTTGTGCTCGGTGAGTTCAAGAAGGAGCAGAGGGAGAAGAGTGGAAGTAGCACGAAAGGCCCAACTCTCTCAGTAACTATTCCCAAGGGCGTGTGCACAGGAAGTAAATGTGCGAAGGGGAAGAACAACGATGGGTTACATTGATGACCCCAACAAAGTTTTGTGCACGTGTTTCCAAAGTACCGTGCCCACTAAGGAGCTCACCGCCATGGAGTCCTTTGACCCTGAGGGTGGATACCCGTGAATGAGGAAAATGTTATCTTGGGCATTCGACTCCCACCTCGATGAGCCTGAATTCAAGATTAACCAAGGAGTGGTATTGAAGCTGTCCAAAGGAAAGGGGGACAACCCCATTGTAAACACACAACAACTATCAGACGAGCAAGTGTGCAACACGCTAAACAAAGTCTCAATGGAAATTGAGGCTAGGCTCTTTGGTAGAAATGATAGGGTTAGAGTCTTGGAGGACTGTTGGAGAAGAGGAAGGAAGAAGTGGTGAAGCTAACGAAGGATCTCAACCTTGAGAAATTAATCAAGCTCAACTACAGAGGGAGCTTCAGGAGGAAAAGTCCAGGGTACACAAAGTTTCTAAGAAGGTAGAGCTCATCTCCTAATTGATTATCACGAAGCACCCAGACCTTAACCCCGCACAAAAAAGTATAGATCCTCCCTAGAGTGCCTAGAGGACTTGACTCGGATCCTCACCATGGAGAGGTAGCCCTTGGCATTAGAGTCGGCAGAAGAGGTAGTGGCACGCTTGGAGAAAGAAGACAAGTTGAAGGTCATCGCACTCATGGCCGAATACAACAAGGTGCTCACTAATGTAAGAACAGCTACACAAACCATGGGGGTCACTTACGACCACTGCGCAGATCAAGACAAAGTGACAAGCATACTGCTTGCCAGCGATGAAGCCGAGTTGAAGGAATTCAGAGAAAAGAATAAGGGAAATAGAGCCGAGTGGGAAAGGATCATAGCTGAGGTAGAAAATAAATCCGAAGCCATTGAGAACCGGCAAGTCTCAATCAAAACCCGACTAAAAGAGCTCTACAAGGTCATCACAAGGAAGATGGATGCCCTGGAAGATCACGCTAAAGAACTAGAGACTATGGTGGAAACCATTACCACACAAGGGGAGGGGCTAACTTACGATGAGGTGAGCACCCTAGTTGGTGACATTTGCACTAAAGCGCAGAAGGAAGTCAGTGCTTAGAGTACACTGGAGGCTGACCTCCAAAGCAAAACTTTCCCCTCCTCCTTCTTTAGGAAATTTTCCCTATTCTTTCTCTTCCCCTTTCTTTATTCTTTCCCCCCATTCTTTTCCAAGGCAAGGCCTTGCATTATTTTGTACTACATTCTTTGAGAAGGTTCCCAAGGGTGGAGAACAAGTGAAGTGTGGGGTAATGTTGGGCCCCTATTTTAGCTTCCAAATCTTAAGGGCGCGTAGGCGCGCATGGCTAGAGGAAGCGTGCAAGTGTAGGCACACAAGGCAGAGTTCAAAAGGATTCTTGAAGAACCCAGGATGTGCATGCCGCACGAAGAACAATTCAGACTTAGCCATTTTTGGCCTTTGGGACAAAACACATGAAGAATGTGTTCTATTTGGATAAGGTTCCATCCTAGCGACAGGGTGTCCTGGAGGGAATATACCTTGTGATAGAAAGATCCAAAAAGTTAATCATGACATGGAGAGGCATGCGCCCAAGGTGACCCACACCTTGACACTTGGGGCTAGATATGAGGCTGTTGAGGAGTTTGTTAGAGCTCATAGGCCTATTTATATGCACGCCCTTAACAAAGAAAAGAGAAAAAAGGGAGGTAGCGGAGCTCTGCAGAATTACTGTGAGAACTATGGGATGAAAATGGGTACGAATTCTAGTAAGGATGTAATGGGAAAATGGGGAATGAAATTTTTGTCTTGTGAGAATACATGTATGGATCCACACATGGCGCATGACTACGGTTTGCCTTCTGTAATCTTTTATAAGTAAACACTATGAATGAATGTGATAAGGTTGCCATGAAAAATGTATTAAGACTCTTTCTCTATATTATCTGCATATTTCTATTATAATTTTGTTCTTATATAATCGTGAATCTTACTTAAATGTTTAAGTATAGCAGTAGATTTACAAATCTTAGTTCTATTATTTCAGTTGCGTGCTTTAGTTCTATTATGACTGAAGGGGTGTAGAAGTCATCCTGAGCTCTATAACCCTTCATGTTTGTTGAATCACTAAGTCGAATCATGGGCTATGCCTTCCACTAAACTCACATAATAGAGAGACTCAGCTCCCTCTCATGCGCCTCGGGTGAGCGCCCAGTGCCTGCTAGGTGATAGGCCGGTGCGCATGAGGTTCCCTTGTTCTTAGTGGGTGCAAAAGTGGCTACGGTGATGAGCAAGCATGACACCTAGAGAATGGTCAAGTGGTAGAAATATATAGATAAAATCGCTGATCATCCTTAGGAGGAATGAGAACTGGTGGTTAAAGGAGGTATTATTTTAAGGCTTTGAAGGCTTTATGACATTCATCATCCCATTTGAATGAAACGTCTTTCTTGAGAAGATGATGAGATGGTTGACAATAGTCTAAAAGGTGTGAGATAAAATGATGAATGGATTGAAAATTTCCTTGTAGGCTTAGAATTTGACGGAGATTAGTGAGTGGAGGCATTTCCAGAATGGCCTTGAATTTAGTAGGATTGACTTCTATGCCACCCAAAGAAATGATGAAACCTATAAGTTTTTTGGAAAGTCTTGTAAAGATGTAATTCTTTGGTTGAAGACAAACACAATACTTGAGGAGGAGGTCAAAGATGACCTAAAGGATAGGTAGGTGTTTAGCTCAATGTTTGGATTTGGAAAGTAGATCATCTACATAATCTTCCAATATGCGATGCATGATGTCATAGAAGATGTAATTCATGGCTCACTTTGCTATGTAGCACCAACGTTTTTAGGCCAAAAGGCATGATTCGATAAGTACAAGGTCCCTTAAGGGGCTATGAATTAATTCTTGTGTTTATCCTCCTGGAGCTTGTAATATTTTATTGTAGCCTAAGAAACCATCCATGAGCGATAACATTTCATGGCCAACAGTGAGATCAACTAGTTGTTCAATGCTTGGTAGTGGGAAATTGTCTTTGAGATAGAAAAGGTTGAGATCACATAAATCTATGTAAATGCAGAGTCCCCCTATCGCCTTTGTGACATGAATAATGTTAGAAATCCATTGGGGATAATTAATGGGTAGAATGAAGGAAACCGAGAGAAGGTGTTGAATTTCTTCTTTGACCGGAAGAGTAATGCAAGGATGTATTTTCCGCAGACTTTTGTTTGATGCATTTTTTTGGTTGCTCAAATGTGCACCCATGTCTCGAATATCTGAAAATTCCTAAGGTGTCTAAGACCACAATGGAACCATCCCCAAGTTGTGGGACATTGCGCGCTTGGGATGGATCTCCTGGAGAAGGTCAGGTTCCTCTTTCTATTTCTCACTTTATTCTGCTACTCCTAGTTTTGAAAGGGGAAACTAATCTAAGAATGCCAAGGGACAAAGGAAAGAAGGATAACATGAATTAAACTACATTAAAAGGCAATATCACTAAAAAGAGGGGTGAACATTATCTCATTATGAGCGAGAATGATAGGGAATGTTTGAAAGGAGGTTAGGCATGAGTAGCATAGTGAAATATGCATTCACCAAATTGTTCTCGTGGAACACAACCAAGTATGGAATTGCAGGGGACTTGAAATAACACGACAATATTCAATGCAAGAGAAGAGGAAAGAAGAAGGAATAAAAACATGTTAGGATAGAGAATAGTCACAAAATGATGCTTCAATTACTTCCAAAAATGAAAAAACTATTACAATAATAAGGAGGCCGATATCCACATACAAGAGCCAAACATGGAGGTTTGCAACTCACAATACGAAAAATATGGAGTCCTTAGCAGAACATGCGTAAGGATCCAGAGTGTCCAACCTTTTACAATGAGCCCCGACCCTTCTTTTATAGATTCAAAGATAGAGGGAAGAAGAAGGAGAGAGAGATGCGGAAAACTAATTCAAAGCTCAACCACCATCATTAATGCCTCCTATAAATCTGCCCCAAACCTATCATGTATGCTTCCATTACTTGTTCGGTGCCTCGAAGGAGGAGGAATGATGGATCAGATCAAATCCGATCTGGTTATTGGGGTAAATAGATCTTGTATTAATGGCCCAAAGATGTTTCTTCATTTTCTCCCCACCTAACCTCTTCAAAATTAAAGTTTTAGATCTCCATAGCATAGATGAGGCTGAGATATTTCCAACAGTGCCATATTTGTCATATTTCGAGCCACGAGTCAAAATATATACTCATTTGAATTTTAAATCAAGTCCGTACAAAATGGCAGAACCAAATTTATCAAAATGGGTCCCCTTTTAAAACAAGACATGTGGAGGGCTGGTGAATGTATAAGGGAAGCCTTTGTTTTCATTTTTGAAGTTGCACTTTGGGCTAACACATGGCTACTTCTGGGATTGCTCGGTTTCTACATGTTTTGGCTAAGTATTTTACTCGACAGGTCATATATATGACCGGGACATCATGCGGTAACTGGTGCTTGTTTGGAAACCCTCCCCCAATTTTTCTCTTGAATCAGCATCGTGTTGAAACTTGGCATCCTCCGATAGCTGTCACAATGATTTAAATATTCAACCCAACCCTGTCTCTTTATAAAACCAGGACACATGGAGGATCTGCACTCACTTAGAAACCTACTTAATATTTTTCCTTTGAAGGATCATCGGGTTTCCACGTGGAATCTTCGGCATGCTCTTGGACTTTTCAATGGCCACTCTTACCTTTGTGGGCCTTGAACATGTGGTGATCTAGATAGAAAGAAGGTGAACATGTGGAGTGTGGGCACAAGGGAGAAGGCGTAAGGGCACACGCGAAAGAAAGAGGTGTAGGGGGAAAGCAGAAAGAGGCGATGAAAGTGTGTGAAATGGAAACAGATGGGTGGCACACATAGGAGGAAGGAAGAAAAGAGGGCACACAAAGGAACTGAGTCTATGTAAGTGTGCAAGAGGAATGTTAGGGACTTAGCTGATTGGAAGGTAAGTCTACAAAGGTGCGCGCAAGGAGTGCACGACGGGATAGGAGAGAAAGCGGGGTGTAGGAGGAAGGTGCACAAGGGAAAATGGAAGGAGATAGAAGAATGTGAAGGGGAGTAGGATGTGTATGCAAGTTATCCAAATCACTAGGAGAGCTATTTGGATAATAGTTTTGGTGACTTTCGGGGCCATCTTCCTGCTAGATGAAAGAGATCAGTATCTTGAAGCATCCATTGGGCATGGAGTCTACTTGTTTAATCATGAAAATTCCCCTATAATCACTTGAAAATCATATTTACACTCTATTTTGAATCTCACAACTACTGAGAGAAGCTCTGCACTCTAGAAGTAATAAAAGAGTGTGCACAGGAAGCACACGAGAAGAAAGAACTATGTATAAACAAACAATGTGCACATAGCACACTTAGAGGAATTGAAACTACTTAATATATACAACATGATGCAACAAACCTAATGGAAGGGTTTGAGATAGATCCCATTTACTAGGATTTGTAGTGCACTTCCATCTAGATGAGCTAACTCAAAATAGTTAGCTTATTTATAGGACTTGATGATGTATAAGCCACTCCAAAGTGCATCAAACTTTGAATGGTGCCCTGGTTTAGCTCTGTTAGCATCCCATTTTTGAACCAGGTCCCCAACTTTGAAATATTGAGGCCTAGCCTTTCTGTAAAACCATTTCTTTGTTGTTTGTTGATGTTATTCTAGCTTGATCATGACAAAGTTTCGAGCTCTTCAAGATGAACCAGCTCTTGCCATCTTAATTTCCCTCTTATCGGGGCCCTCAAATTCCATCTACTAGGCAAGTGCCAATGAATTTATTTCTAGTGTCAAAGGAAGGGCAACCTCCTTGCCATAGACAAGCTTGTAAGGTGAAGTTCGATTGCCTTTTTGATCCGTGATTCTATCTTCCCGCAGCATGTGCAAGACCTTCGTATGCCACTTTGTCTTTGGCTGATGTTCATTGTGCACTTCACGATTCTAATCGGGTTCTTTTTTTTTTTATTCTTCCATACCATTTCCCGAGGGTAATAGTTGGAAGAGGTTTTCATGTAAATACCCAAACTTAGAGCCCAATCAGTGATTTTAGCACCAAGGAAGGCCTTTTCATTATCATAGATAATGGTTTGAGGAACACCAAACCTTGTGACTAAACCTTCAAGAAAGTCAAGGATGACTACCTCGGTTGATTCCTTAAGCGCGATAGCTTCTATCCATCTGGTGAAGTAATCTATAGCTGTCAACACCCATTTATGTCTAGTGCTTGAAGGTGGATTGATCATGCCTATGAAGTCGAGACCCCATTGCGAAAAAGGCTGTCCACTTAGATTGGTCGAGGGGAAATGCTGCTAATCTTTTCTTTCCTACAAAGAAAGCGCACTCCTTACGTTTTGTGACCCACCTATGTTCATATGCAAACAGGGTAGGCCAAAATATACTGTCATTATGATCTTTATTGTTGTAGTTTTTGTAGAGAAGTGTCTACCACATAATCCATCATGAAATTCTACTAAAACTTGTTCGATCTGCGCATCGTTGATACATCTTAACATCACGCCATCTATATTTCTTATAAAGAGAAGTCCATCAATCAAAACATAAGGGATAGATTGCAACCTCGGATGCATTCTCTTTGCTTTGTTCAAACCGAGAGGGTACACACCTCGGAAAGGAATGTGATCATGTCCTTTGTCTAGTCACACGCTACCGGGGTCTATATTCTATTCATGTTCTACATGCGGGAGGTCTTCATTTAGAAATAATGAAGCCTCGGGTTTACTTTGTACATCCTCGGAATCTGCTTTAGAGAATGCACTACCTCTTACTAGTTTTGTGGCCTTAAAAGTCACATCATATTCCATGATTTTTATCACCCATCTAGGTTCTCTTCTCACCGATTTCTACTCCCATAATGAAGTCTCCGACGGATGAGTGGGGGAGACTAACACCTTGATATGATTTGTGGCTTGCATGATCTTTAATTTCTTGAGTGTGCACATGATGGTGAAGACTTGCTTCTCCGTGTGACTATATTTTAATTCATAATCCTTGACATCTAGCTCAAGAAGGCTCTTTGGCTTCCCATCCCTTGTTCATTTTCCTATGTTAGGATAGCAACAATGCTTACATCAGCACCATAAGCATAAAGGATGAAATCCTTTGAGTAATATGGATTGATGAGTGTTGGCACACAAGCAATCTCTTTCTTGATCTTGTTGAAGCTTTCTCTTCCTTTTGTTGTCCATCTAAAGGCTATGTCCTTTTTGAGCATGAGGGTGATGGGTCGAACTAGTCCCACAAATTTAGGGATAAAACTCCTAACAAAGTTAATCTTGCCAAGGAAGGACTATAAGGCCTTTTTGTGTGCCGACAGGGAAAGGGCTAGGATGGCTGAAATGTGCTCAGGATCAATCGTGATACCATCTTTCGAAACCACATGGCCCAAGAGCTTACCCTGAACCACATCAAAATTATAATTCTTGGGGTTAAGAGATACCCCAAATTCTCTGCATCTCTCAAAGACCTTTTCCAGGTGTGCCATGTGATTTGTGCCTTGCTTTGAGAAGACAATTATATCATCCAAGTAAACCAAGATGAACTCATTGATGTAACCTTTAAAGGCAATATCCATGGCACGTTGAAATGTTGTGCCCGCATTTGACAAACCAAAGGGAATTTTCTGGTATGCATATGTTCCCCACTTGGTTGTAAATGTTGTTTTTAATTGATCCTCTTCCTTGACCAAGATCTGGTTGAAACCCGAATACCCATCTAGCATGGAGAACCTTTGCGTTCTAGCCATAGTCTGTAGAATCTGCTTCATTGAAGGCAAAGGATAATGATCCTTCAGAGATGCCTTATTCAAATCTCTAAAATCAACATAGAGTCTGATTTCACCATTTTTCTTGTGCACTGGAACAAGATTCGCGACCCAGGTAGAATATTTGATGGGAAAGATAATTTTAGCCTCAATGAGTTTTGATAGTTCCTTTCTCATGAGGGGCTCTATTTTTGGATTAGTTGATCGCCGTTTCTATCTCGACGGGATTTATACCAGATCAAGGTCAATGGAGTGTTGAGAAACACTTAGATCAAAACCTTTGAGGTCTTCATACTCCCATGAGAAAATGTCACTATATTTTTGACAGAGAGAGATGAAGGCTTGTTTTTCTTCATGCACACAAGTCTGCGCTAAGCAACAAACTACTTTCTGCGTGTAATAGTAATGGAGGAGCAGTCTTCTTCTACGATGTGCATGTATCTTTCTTCACCCTTGAACTCATCATCGTGGGCTGAAAATTTTCTCTAAGGTGACCAGCCTGTTAGGCAACTTATTTGTCTTCAATCGTATTACTTGGTCACCATATTTGTTATGCAAGTCAGCTTGCATACTTGATGAAAATTCAGCTTCATTCTAGATAAATTGGACAATCTATGCATCACCATCAAACACTTGCTAGCTGGTGTTATTGTTTGGGATGGATGGTCAGTCACCATCTTAATGTGTTGGGTGTTTCCTTTGACAAATTCCTTAGTAGGAGAAAATTTTGAACCGAGTGCAGCCATTTGGTCACTTCTTTGTTCATTCGTGTAGGACTACCTGCAGATTAAGGCCATCAAAGCTCTCAAGTAGGTCCCAAACTCAATGTTTATAAGATTTAAGAAGCTTATTCTTTCTCGTAATTTGTTGGTGACCTGGTGGATGATCAATGTTGTGTCCCCAAAGATCTGTAGTGCTTTAATTTTCTTATTTTCACTAATAAGAAAGCCATGCACTAGCGCTTCATATTTTGCCACATTGTTAGAGAATGCAAACTACAACCTATGCACGAAGAATAATTTCTCATCCTTAGGGGAAATGAGAACCACTCCTTCTCCTTCACCATTTATTCTTCTGGATCTATCAAAGTATAACTTCCATAGACCACTTTAAACTTTGTCTCTTGTGAGCGCGCGCTGAAGCATAGCGTCTTCTTCTAGAATGCAATAAGTACCAAGCCCAGTTTCATAGGCTTCCAGTTCTTCATCATAGGGATAAAATTTTTGATTCCTTTCCACCCATTCATCAAGCACTAGGTCTAGAATAGAGGGTGGAAGAGACTTCTCTTCAGGAACTGAAACTTGTTCTTCCTGGATAAGACAATTGGCTTGGAGAGGGGATGGGACATATGGCTCTACATGATAAGAAAATATAGGCTCAACTTGTATGGTAAACCGAGTGCCATACCTTTTCTTGAGTAACATATGAAAAACAATTAGAAGACAAGTAACCACCCACTTTAGTAGTAAATTCTCTTGATAGACATAGGACAAACAAAGGAGGCGGTCAATAATTGACACATCTTGAGTAATTGTCGAGGCTTAGACATGCATGGAGGGTTACTGCGTGGAAGTTGCGCCGAGATCTTCATGTAACAGTCCCGCCGACATGGAATGGTTAGGGCATCCCACATTGTGACATTTATGTTTTTTTTCTTCATCTAGTCAACAATGCTTGAATAGAAGCCCCCCACCTTATGTATTTGAGGAACAACATCCTTTCTTGACTATTCAGGCACGGAAGCCTAAATTTTAGCTGGAGCAGAGGCCTAGCCTACCAAAGGATGGGCACATGTTGCTTTAGAAGGAGCTTTATGTGGGACCTTCTGCATATGGATTTGAATGCTTTTGTAGTAAAAGGTCTTGTCTGATTCTTTTTTCTTCTGAAGATCTACTTGTATTGCTAGGATTGTAACTGCGCTTTGACTCTAATATTATTTTCTTATATCTTGTGTTATCCACAACTTAGGTGCGTAGTCTTTTTGTATCTTTTGCAGCTTGGTTGATTGCACGAAGTCCTCTGCACTAAAGAACATCAAATTGGTTTCCAGAGGATCTTCTAGTCTTTCTAGATTATCTACTTCATGGGCGCTTGTTGAGGGCTCATAGGATGAATCATTCTAAATCATGAAGGCTTGGGCACACACAACATTAGCATAATGATATTGAATATGAGGCATTTTACAAGGGAATCACCATTCTGACTCTTGTTTCAAATTGTTTTGAACCGGAACAAGTGCCTAGATCGCACTGGGTGCTAAAAGAGAAAGCGCGGGAGGGACAACTTGCAAGGGTAGATGTTTATTAGGCTGTCACCTATCATTCTGTTGGTTAGGTGCGTATCTTTGATTTCTGTATTGATTCCACCAAGGATGATTCCCTTGGCCATGCACCTGATTGGAAATGCCTCTACAAGCTTGCGCCTATTTATTTTCCAACGATATGATTTTGTTTGACAAATTTCTAATCACGGCCTTCATTTATTCATTTTCCTTTTATAGTGATGGAGAATAGGATGTTGAGGCAACCAGTTGCGCACTCTACTCAGGAGTAGGAATAGAGGCTATAGAAGGCTGGGGTGCTTGCAACATTTCTGGGAACAAGGGCATAGGTAGTCTAGGAGCTAATTTTCCCACCTGAATAAGACTATTTTCTACCCTTACTACAATACTATAAGTGGTTGGTAAGGTTCTACCTCCCATAGATTGTATCATAACTGAAATATCGTTGTTGAGCACCTTCAGATAATAAAGGAAATAATGTTGGGTTATAGGTCTTACCACAAGAGGTATTCTTTCCCAAGTCTTTTGAAATCTAATGTTGAAATCAATCATCTACTCATTGGTGCCCTCCTTGTTATTGTCATTTTCCCCACCAAAGATAGGTGATCTGACTTGTCTTCAAAACAATTGCATAGAGTTGTTCCCGGCTCATCCCGGTGGTGATAGATCCAACTCTCAAGCCTCAATACCATTGAAGTGCTTTAACTTTAAAAGAGGCTGCAAATAGCACATTTATTGCTACATCATTATGTGTGATTAGATAGAGTGAACACACATTTGCTACATCCTGGATATGCTCCTGAGGGGTGACTTGATTCTCACCAAGTAAAGTAAAGAATACTCTTGATCACGTCATTTGGCATATCATGATGCATGGTTAAGAGTAAGTTACTCCCGCCATCAAGGTTTATAAAGCTTCTTAATGAAGGGGGTGACTGGTGCACCATTGTAGGGCTCACAGGTTGTCTATTTTCAAGAGGAGTTGAATGGGCGTGGCGTCTTTGAGATAAACCTCCTTGACAATATTTTAACTCGATATACACACACTTTCGTGATACCTGTCATACATTAGTCTCATTCATTATCACATCATTATAATATTACTTTCGGCTTAGCATATGTTCACATCATCACTCCCCTTTTGCTAAAACATAGGTCATATAATTGGTTTATCCCATAATCCCCCTCACACCATTATGCAATCATTTAACATTTTTAACTCTCTCATTATAAAAACAAATCATACATTTCACAACATTTCACACCAATTTCTAGCGATCCCCCCTAATGACCTAATATGGGGGCAACAAGCGTAAAATATCTCCATGAGTAATCAATCAATCAATCACACACATTCAAATCTCAAAAACACAAACCTTCTACTATTCAAAATCACATCAATCAATCGACACAACATAACGTATTTATCCTCCCATATGACCTAACTTGGGAGTTATATCACCACTTTCCCATATGACCTAACATGGGAAGTTATTCTACATTTTCTACTACTTCCAAATGACCTAACATGGAATCCATCTCATATACATTGTGGCAAAACCCTTGGAGTGGGGGCAATGAGACATCATTTCCTTTCTTATACTACTCCTATATGGGTTATTCACATTTGATCGAAATAAATCAAAATGGATCCAAATGAAAAAAATGATCTTTTTCCGTTTGTAGTGGCTAGACCTTTTGAGGATGTAGTTGGAGAGTAAAACTAGACCTCTCTCCCTACACTCTTCCTCTGGTGGCAGGACACCCAAATCCTCATTTTTCATACACATGAAATCAGGTTGGGAACTAATCACTCCCTACCCCAACACATCTCCATCAATGAAAAAATTGAAATCTCCAATCACTCAATATTGAAATCATCAATCTCACTTAATTCTCCTTATAACGGTCCCACATCTCTTGTTATGCTACATGGATTGACATGTTGATCCATGGTTCTTCATGCTATATGTTCTTATTCTATGTGTACTTCGCAACATGGGCTTCTCCAGAATTCTTCTAGGTATGTTCCTTACTTCCTTTAAACTACTTGAATTTCATTCAAATAAAATAAAGGGGGAAATGTAGACACAAAATCACACACTTACTACTATTTACTATACCACCAAGTATGTTGTTTTATATATGGATCTTGCATAAGAAAAGTATTCACTGGTGACCCATTCCCTAGTCCATCTACTTGTCTTGTTAGTTTCCATTGATTTTATTTTTCACACTTCACTCATACACCTAGTTCTAGTTAGCTCACAGGAATCCCTATCGCTTAGTCTCCAATATTTTTTCATCATTTGTCTTTGGACACTAGCGCTTATGACTGGACACTAGATCCTAGGCACTCCTATCCACCTTGGGTTCCCATGCCCTCTATATTCTTGATCTTATTTTTGAAATTTGAGGTCAGTCTTTTCATTTTTTGCTTTCATATCCCGAGGTACTAGTCAAAGTGGCGGGTCACGAGTGTCAAAATTCAAGCAAGAGATCACTATATAAACACAACATACATACTATAATAAGGGTAGGAAATTCTTAGCAAGATATATCTATCTAAATATCTCAAGGGACTACATTTGGGCATATTATTTTGTGTACACATTGCATAGGAAGGGGAGTTCATTTTATTCCACCCACACATTTACATTTTATCTAGCTATCACCCGCCATCTTGGCATCATTGGCATGAGGGTGACCTAAGAGCACTATTACATACAAAAGCACATAGAACTACATTAGGTATAAGATGTAGTGTAACACTTAATCATAAGTTCGCTAGTTGACAACTGAGGACAATTTGAACCCTCATTTTGCATCTTTATTTTTAGGATTTGATTTCTTTTTTAGGGTTTTACTGGAGGATATTTGGGTGTAGGTATATAGTTACCCCAACAATCTAAGTATAAAATACATTTGACCAAAGGTGAACAAGTGAAAAACCATAGTGATAGTATTGGAACCAAGTTCTAACCTTTTTACAAACTCCAACACCCCCTCGGAGGTCTTGGGTGCCCGAGACACCTGTTCTTTCCCAACCGCCCATGTCTAGGCATTTCCACTCCCTTTGCATTTTTCTCGGGATTGTTGCAATAGTCTCGTATTTGTTTCATCACATTTTTCAGCCCAGGGAACATTTTAGGACAATAAAAATTAAGGTAAGTGTCATATCTCTCTCATTTCCTTTCATAATTAAAATCATATAGCATTTATATTTCTTTGTATGTCATTTATAGGAGTCATTGCTTTTAGGTTTTAATAAAATAAAATTTATGTTTTATTAAATCACTAGCCCTACTTCATTAGGAATTCACTCCTAGATTTTGATGCATGCACTTTCACAAATAATCCTTACCTTTTTTAAGTACTCATTTTCCCATTTTATCTTTTCTATCAAGCTTGTAGCATTTTCTTAAAAGAATTATGCCCATTCAACTTTCTCTTTTCAACCAGTCTCCTAATGCACTTCACAGTCAAATTTGATAATTTTCATAGTTTCATATGAATTTTGACTTACTCTTGGGATAAACCAGCTTGAATATTCAAGTACACCTTGTTAAGGTGATTTGTTTCAAAAAACTTCCTTCAACTCCATCATTTAGTACTTCAAACACCAGCTTTTCTTCACAACACTGAATATGATTTCCTAGAGCCCAATTAAGGCAGAAACAACTTCAAAAGCACAAATTTTGATTTCAAGTCCTCAATTTTTCCAAATCCTCTAAATCAACATCCTATTTGACCTTTTCAAGCCAACACCTCCTAATTTAACTTAGAGACAACTCTGACTCAAACCTTAAGACGTAACTCATACCATTTTCTTTAGGAACACACACTTAACACATTTTAAATTTGAATCTCAAATACCCTATGACAAAATAAAATTTTGAGACATAATACACCTCCCTTGACACAATAAAACATGCTCATCCTAATAAAAACCATGACTCGCTTTATGATTGACTCAAGATACAACATGATGAACACCTAGAAGTAGGATAAACAAGACCTCGTGAATTAACATATGAACTTATATACCGACAAAGAATTTTTCATGATCACTACACACCTTTTGACCTAGGAAACATAGCTTATAACTACCTTCTTTAATTTCATCTTATGACTAATAAGAAAACTCAGACTTTGCTTAAATAAATCAACCATCTATGACTTAGATTTAAAATAAATTACACATACCATGAAATTATAACATGACTGCCTACTATTACAATTTCTTCATGACTTATTGGAGCTTATAGCTTCCTTTTTTGCTCCTTTTAAGTTTCCTATCCTTTTAAGGTCTTACAGATGCTGAGATTAATCCCAACCTTTCCTTTAGATACTCAAAGGTAGGTTTTGGTAGAGGATTTTGTCAAGATATAAACAACTTCTTCCTTGGTGGATATTTTCTCCAACTTGATGCATTTCTTGCTTGTGTGATCTCTCAAGAAGTGGTAATTAATTGGGATGTGCTTTGTTTTAGAATGCAAAACTGGATTCCTAGATACACTGATTACAAAGATAGGTGTAGGTCCATCACACTTTACCTTGTAGTCTTCCAAAATTTGTCTCATCCACATGACTTAAGCATGACATTGAGCAGCAACAACATACTCAGCTTCACATGTTAAAATGGCTACAATAGATTGTTTCTTGCTTGACCAAAAAATAGGACATTGTCTAACAAAGAATACTCCACCACTTGTGTTCTCCTGTCATCCATACTTCCTTCCTAATCGGCATAAAAATAGGCCTTTAAATCAAAATTTTCACTCCTTGGATACCACAAACCATACTCAACAGTCCCTTTAAGATATCTAAAAAAAAATTCACTACTTGAATATGTGCCTCTTTATGTTCTTCTTGAACCTTCCAACCAGCCCAAAATTTTGCAAAATATTTGGTCTTGAAGCAGTTACATATAGAAGGTTGTCAATCATGGATCTATATTCTGATTGATTCACTTTAGGAGAATCATCCTCTTTTCTTAGTTTACATCCTATAACCATGGGAGTTCTAACAATTTGCATTCTTCCATTTGAAATTTCTTCAACATCTCCTTGATGTACTTAGTTTGAGATATGAATATACCTTCTTTAGACTGATTTACTTGAAGTCCTAGAAATAAAGACAAATCTCCAAGCATTGACATTTCAAATTCCTTTTCATAGCTTCTACAAATTCATGAGTCATGAATTCATTGTTTCCTCTAAATATGATATCATCCACATATACAACAAAAATCAACAAATGATCTTATTCCCTTTTGATATATAAGTTACTATCAACAACTCCTCTTTTGAAGCCTTGTTCAATCAAGTACTTGTCAAGTCTTTCATACCAAGCCCTAGGAGCTTGATTTAGGCCATAAAGATCCTTTTTTAGTTTGCATACATAATCCTTCTTGTCAGTTAAAGAAAAACCATCTGCTGATCCATGTATACCTCTTCTTCCAAATAACCATTTAAGAAGGCAGATTTGACATCCATTTGATATACCTTAAATCCCTTAAACCCAACATATGTTAAGAATAATATGATGGCTTCCATTCTAGCTACAGGAGAAAAGGTCTCATCAAATTCAATTCCCTCAACTTGAGCATACCCCTTACAAACCAATATATCCTTGTTTCTTGTGACTTCTCCATCCTCATTGAGTTTATTTCTAAACACCCATTTAGACCCAATAACATTCTTATCTTTTGGTCTAGGTACCAATTCCCAAGTCTTATTATTTTCAATCTGATCTAGCTCTTCATTCATAGAATTGATCCAAAATTCATCCTTACTAGATTCTTTAACATTTTAGGTTCTAATTTTGATAAGAATGCAGAATTTTCTTGGTTTTGAATACTTACCAATTTCCTTCTTGTAGTAACTCTAGCATCCTTCTTACCTATGATCTGATTTTTAGGATGATCTCTTCTAATTTGTCTTGATGGTGCTTTGGATTCTTTCCTTTCTTCATCATCGTCATCATCATAATCTTAATTTATTTGTAAAAATTCTTCTTATTCTTCTTTAGGATTAGTCACATGTGATGTCTCCTTTGTCTTGTGAATGGACCTCATAGGATAAGATTCATCAAATTTCACACTTGCACTTTCAACTATTGTCTTCAACCTTTTGTTATAGCAAATGTAAGCTAAAATTATTGAATAATATCCTAAAAATATACCTTCATCAGATCTAGAATCAAACTTACCTAGATTGTATTCAATCCTTTTGATGAAGCACCTACATCCAAAAAATCTAAAATGTTCCACATTGGTTGGTCTACCCTTCTAAAGTTCATATGGATTCTTGTCACTATTTACTCTTAGTTGACACTTGTTGAGAATGTAGATAGTAGTAAAAATTTCTTCCTTCCAATAGCCATCAGGTAGCTTAGATTCATTTAGGATAGTCCTTGTCATCTCTTGAATAGTCTTGTTCTTTATTTCAACCACTCCATTTTGTTGTGGTGTTCTAGAAACTGAAAATTGCCTCTTAATACCATGAACTCTACAAAATTCATCAAATTAATCTAACCAAAACTCACCTCCATTATTTGATATGATACTCTTGATTCTTCCATTTTTATCATCTCAATGAGGGCCTTAAATGACTTAAAAACATAAAATGCATCTGATTTGTTTCTCAAGAAAGCAACCCAAGTATATCTTGTATAATCATCAATAAGAAGCATAAAATAATAATCACCTGATGTACTTTCAGTTCTCATAGGTCCAAAAATATCATTGTGGATCAATTGTAGAGGACTAGTGGTAGAATCATGTTCATTGGTCTTGAACTTCCTTCTAGTTTCTTCCCATGAAGACATGTTTTGCATAATGTATCTTTTGGTTTGCTAATTCTTGGAATATTTCTCACACAATTGTAAAAGATAATTTATAAAATATTATCAAATTTTACATGACCTAATATCCTATGCCACAACCAACTATCATTCAACTTACTCATAAGGCACTTTTCTTTGTTAACTTCAAAATATACATGTTATTTTCAGTCCTCTTAGCTTTGGAAACAAGCTTACATATTTCTCTCTTTCTAATTTTGCATCCCTTATCATCAAAAGATAGAATGTACCCTTATTTACACATTTGACTTACACTAAGTAGGTTGTGCTTTAGACCTTCAACATATAAAACATCCTTGGTGAGGGTTTTTCCATTATCCAAACTCAAAGAACCTCTTCCTATAATTTTTATGGTAGAATTATCACCAAACCTAACAGATCCTGAAGCATTCTTTCTCAAGGAGATAAACTTACTCTTTTCACCAGTCATATGAGATGAACACCCACTATCAATGTACCATATCAAATTTTCATCTTGACTATGAAAAGAAGTTTGAGCAATCCTACACACCTCATCTTTTATCCTAGATTCTACAAGGCCTAAAACTAGAGCATGCTCCTCCCTATATTATTATTAACCTTCAATACAAATGAGAATGATGTACATACCTCAAAAATATAATCCCATATGTCAAACCCTAAGGGTTTCAAATAATACCTCAATATGATCATAGGAAGCATTTCAGCTTGCACTTGTCTACTATCCATGTTAGTGCTTCAGAAGATCTCCTTTCAAGTGATTAAACTTCTCCAAAAGGACCTACTCTGATACCAATTTTTAGAAGCACAATGGACTAGGAGGGGGGTGAATTAGTCCTTTAAAACTTTAAACAATTTTAGATTTACTTTCTTAAATCATAAACCATTCAACCATTAATGTGTGCACAACATCATACAACATACATTCAAATAACCATGAACAAGAGAGAGAACACCATAACACAAGATATAAGTGGAAACCCTCAAGGGGAAGAAAACCCATTAAAACTTATGATTATATTATTCAAATCAAAATTATTTAGTGAAGCACCAACTTCACAAGGAGCACCAACCCCTAGTTTAGTAGAGCACTAACCCTAAAAGGAGCACCAACCCCTAGTATAGTAAAGCACCAATTTCACAAGGAGGATACAAACCTCGTAGGATGATCAAATGCCAATTCAACCACCTTTTAATGAAGATATATAATGTATTTTTGCTGAAAAAGATGATGGAGATCACTTTTTTAGCTCACACACCTTCAAACCCTCTCTTCTTCAATTTTTGTATCTCACTCTTTTATGGACTTCTTTTCCTTCAAAACCTTTCACAAAAATATATAAAACTCCTTAGACATTCACACACTTCCTCAGATCTTAAATTATTCCTTCATACCTATTTCAATCACACACTTGGGTCACACTTTTTCCTCTCTCTCAACTAGTGCAAATTTGAATTCAAACATGCACTTTATACCCTTATCATCTCTCAAACATGAAACAATTCAGTCTCCCTCATTTATTTAGACCAATAAATATTTTTAAATAATACCAACACATTTATAAAAACATTCATAATTTACCCATGTAGGTTGGCCATGCTCAAACACACTAAACAAGCTCAAAATCAACTCAAAACCCCATCACTGGATGACTAAAAACCACAAACACCATAACCATGATTATTCAAGATCTAAAATTTATCACACATGTCAAATATGACATAAAAACATCATCCATGGTCATTAATTATCTTGAACCAATAAAATTATTCATAACTCGCTCAAGAAGGCTTATATCCTTCACATAACAGCTTGTCTCCGTAAACTAGTTTTCACCTTTGGGCTTCAAGAGAACCCAAAAACATCTCAAATAAGTAATGTAACCACTCATTAGAATCCCATGGACTTGTATATCACATCCATACTTTTTATAGCTCATGAAACATCCATACATGTAAACCACACCAACTTTCCACTTCACCAAAATGAGTAGCCCAAAAGTAGTTTTATAAACTTGACTAGCTTGCACCCTTATTGCCACTTTCAAGGAATTAAATTCATCCCTATTCACTCTAAAACTGATATCAAGCATAAAATAATCCGTCAAATGCATCATCTACCTCAATCTTATAGCTAGAGAAATTATGTCCTAAGAAACAAATAACCTTCTTCTTCTTCACAAATTGATTTTGATGATTAATCAAATATCTTCATAAAGACACCAGCCGTATGTCATTAGAAATACCTTTAAATATTCTTTCCATAACATCTTATATTTCCTTCCAACTCCAATTGGAAGTTCTTTAACCAGTTCATCTCTAAAAACTCATCCAAAACTACCTTAAGACCAATCTTCATAAATAGGGCACACTTTTCCCTCTAAGCTCAACCATGATCTGAAACCATCATGGAAATCAAGTAAAACTCCCAGGATAAAAATAATGTCAATTTATTTCATACCTCCTTTGGACAACTTTGTCTCAAACTGAACTTCTTAAAAACTTGCTTGTTTGAGTGGGGTCCACTCATCACCACATGCTCTATCTTAACTTTATGGAAATATGGAGGATTCTTATACAACATAAAATCATCATACTAGTATAAGAAATCAATCCTAGGAACCTATAAATAAAATCTCTCCTACCCTTTTTGAGTTAGGTTTTCAAGCAAACAAACTATTGTTTACCTTCTTAATGTTGGGCTTAGCACAAGGTTGTACAGATAATATATCAAATCTAAGCATGCATGCAATGAAAGTGTATATTTTCCCAGAATAAATATATGAAACAAGAGATATAAATCAACACTAGATTTAACATGGTTTACCCAATGTGGGCTACATCCACAAAGAAACAAGCCAATCTATTATCCAAATCTTTCAAAAGATATACAATTGAAGATCTACAATCTTCCACACCTCTTAGATGTACAGTACTTTCTTTCTCTCAAGCTTCTCCTTCTTCTCCAAGAATTCTCTCTCACACAATTATTTTCACAATAATCATTAACACACACTTCTAAACCCTAGTTTTCATGATTATATAGGCATATACAAACTTAGGACACTTAGCCATGAAATTAGAATCAATAGATTTTATTTGATCCTAAAATTAGATCTAATTCTCATGAGTTAAATAAAACACTCATACATAGGTAACAGATACATCGATTATCCCTAACCGATGTCGGTTCCTCCTTTCTTGATCGATGTCGGTCCCTCCATAACCGATGTCAGTTACTATGATTTCCTGCAAGTTTAATATAGCATGCTAATCTGAAGTAATTGAGCTCCACAACTCAACAATCTCCCACTTAGAGATAAATTAATGCACTATACACGTATAACATCATTCTTGGATCCTTTCCTTAGCTTTGTTTCTTCCTCTTCAAGTCTCAAACTCAAAGACCAACATAAGTGGAGTGTAGCTCCAACTTCTATTTTTCTAATGGATTTGTTAGCATATCCACAAGGTTTTCACTCGTATGAATCTTCTCCAGTTTCAGCTACCCATCCTCCAATACCTATCATATGAAGTGATACCTCAACTAAATGTGTTTCATTCTAGAATGAAACGCTGAGTTCTTTGACAAATGAATTACACTCTAACTATCATTGAACAATTTGCAATCATCTTGCTCCTTTCCCAACTCTTCCATGAACCTTCTCATCCATATCATCTCTTTACTAGCCTTTGTAGCTACAACATACTATGCCTTTGTAGTAGACAAAGCCACAACCTTCTGCAATCTTGAAATCTAGCTAATTGTTGTCCCACCTACTTTGTGAAAATATATCCAGTAGTGCTCATTCTACCATCTAGATCTCTAGCCATATCTGAATCAACATAGCCACATAAATAAATATTGGAACCTCCATAGAATAACTACATGCTAGATGTCCCTCTCAAATAATAAAGAATCCATTGGACTGCTTTCTAATGCTCTTTACCTAGATTGGCCATAAATCTACTCACTTCTCCCACTGCTTGTGTAATGTCTGGTCTAGTACAAACCATAGCATACATGATACTCCCAATTACTAAAGCATATGGTACTCATGTCATGTGTTTGACCTCCTCATGTGATGAAGGACACTGATCTTTGCTCAATTTGAAGTGTCCATCCATATGTGTACTCACCGGTTTTAAATCTTACATGTTAAACATTTCCAACACCTTATTGATATAAGCCTCCTAAGACAAATACAATTTCTTGTTATTCATGTCTCTATGTATTTACATGCCAAGGATTCTCTTTGCAGCTCCCAAATCCTTCATTGCTAATATGTGAGATATTTTTTCTTTAATCGCACCAATGTACAACATACTAGATCCCGAAATAAGCATATCATCCACATACAGTAACAAAATAATATAGCTCACATTTCCAATCATCTTAAAATAAACACAATGGTCATATTCACATCTCAAATAACTATGCTCATGCATGAAACTATCAAACCTCATATATCATTTCTTTGGAGCTTCCTTGAGCCCATATAAGATCTTTTTCAATCTACACACAAATTTCTCCTTACCCTTGACTTCATACCCAAGCTGATTCATGTAAATATATTCCTCTAAATCACCATGAAGAAATGTCATTTTGACATCAAGTTGCTCTAAATGTAAATCCTCTACTAGAACTAAAATCAATACAAGTATGTATCAAGTCATTTTAACAACAGGAGAAAATATTTCACCAAATTCAATACCTAATTTCTGCAAATCCCTTTACTACAAGCCTTGCCTTGAATATTTTCTATCCACCCTCTTCTTCCTTGATCATGTAAACTCACTTGTTCTGTAATGTCCTCTTACTTGTTGTAAATTTAACCAAATCCCAAGTCTGGTTTTATTTCAAGGATTCCATCTCCTCATCCATGTCATGTTCCCACTACACATGGGTCTTATCTTGCATTGCTTCTTCAAAACTTCCTGGTTCACCATTATAATTCAATAATAAATAATATAGAGAAGGTGTAAATATTTATGGAATTTTACTTATCCTTTGTGACCTTCTAATAGAAGTTTGGGGTAATGGAGGCTCATTTTGGACCTCCTAGACATTTGTTTCTTATTCTCGATAGTAACCGACTCTAGTCACCTATAACCAACGTCGATTATGCTAAGCCGAGTCTAGTTTGGCTCTTCTGTAACCGATATCATTTCAGCTGACCGATGTCGATCGCTGTTCAACCGACACCGCCATTCGTGTAACCTTGTAGGTATGACTTTTGAATATGATATTTCATTTTCATTCACAAACTTCTCAACCGGTTCATCATTGGGTACTAAAATTTGATTCCTGTACATTTTCTTTTCATTCCATTTAATGTCATGACTCCTAATAATTTTAGAATTTTGTTAATCCTAAAAATAGAATCCGAAATCACCTATCCAAAACCAATGAACGTGCATCTCTTGGATTTTACATCCAACTTTTTCCTATTTTCCTTATCAATATGCACAAAAGCTTCTAAACCAAAAAAATTAAGAAAAGAAAGATCTACCTCTTTTCCAATCCAAGCTTCCTCTAGTATTCCTCTATCTTGTGAACTTGAAGGCCTACGGTTAATTAAATAAACCATTGTATTAACCGCTTCTACCCAAAACTACAAGGGCAACCCAACATGTATCCTCATACTTCCAAAGCATGTTCCATGATTATCATGTTCATTATTTTTGCAACACCATTCTCTTGTGGTGTTCTTGGAACCATCCTTTCTCTATGTATTCCATTCAAGTGATAAATAATCATTGAAATCTTTCCTACATTATTCACCACCATTCAGATCTAAGGCACTTTAACTTTGAATTCAATTCATTCTCAATAAGAGATTTCCATCTTGTAAAACTATCAAAAACATCTTATTAATATTTAATACAATAAACTAATAAATTTCTTGTAGCATCATTAATGAAAGTAACATAATACTAGGATCCTTCATGAGAAGCTACCTCAACTTGGGTCCCCACACATCTGAGTGTACAAGCTCTAATTTCTACTCCTTCTTAGTTGCCCCAAATTTGAGAAATATCACTCTCTTTTTTCTTTCCAAAGATACAATGCTCACAGAAATCAAGATCTAAATCTTTCAAATCTGATAACTTACCATTAGCCTTTAAGATCTGCATTTATTTTTTACTCATATGGCCCAACCGATTATGCCACATGCATGCATTTGAATCTGAAGTAGATAACATAGAAAAGGAATTAGTAATACATGTAGATAAATATAATATTCCTACCTTCTTACCTATTCCACAACAAAGGCACCCTTGGTGAATTTCCAAGAGTCTTTTGTGAACATAACCATGCAACCAGCTTCACCTAGTTTCCCTGCAAAAATAAGATTCCTTTTGAGGCTTAGAACATGCCTCACATATTTTAATACCCATATATTTTCATTCTGCAATTTTAGATGAACTTACCCTTTACTAATGATACTTTGTAAGGTTCATCATCACCCAAATAAACATGCCAAAATTTCCTGGACATAATTTCGAGAAAACCCTTATTAGGGGTTGCATGGAAAGAAGCTCCTAAATCTAAAACCCATGATTCTATTCTATTATCCACATAAAGAATAAGAGCATCTTGCATTACCTCCATTGCAATATTTTCCTCCTTATTTTACTATTTACCTTTTTCTAGGTGTTGGTTCTCTTTATCCTTTGACCAACAATCTTTCTTTGCATGTCCTTTCTTTCCACATTTCCAACAAGTAATTCCCTTACCTCTAGATTTAGATCTGTCATCCCTTGACTTTGATTTCCTATTATTCTTACTCTTGGATCTCTCCTTCTTCCTGCCTCTTGCTTTCTACATTCAAAGCATTCCTAGATGATGATTCCTCTGTACTTTTCCTATGAATTTATTCATTCAAGATTATACTAACCACATCATCAAACTTTAAAATATTATTAGCAGATGTTGTATTACTAACAACCATTACCAAGTTATCCCAACTATCAGGCAAAGAACATAAGAATAAAATTTCTTTCACTTCATCATCAAATGGAATATCAATCAATTTTAATTGATTTACAATAGATCATAAATCATTTAAATGACTAGATGCAGATCCACCTTCATGCATCTTAGAACTAAATAGTTTCTTCATCAAATAAACTTTATTTGAAGCACTAGGTTTTTCATATAAATTAGTAAGATATTTCATTAACTCTACCATAGAAGTCGCTTCTATAATATTGGAAGCCATGGATGTTGTCAGGCTCAATCTTATAGATCCCAAAGCCTTTCTGTCAAAAATCTTTCATTCTTCATCAGTCATCTTCGTAGGTCTAGACTTTTCATCCAACGGTAAGTACAAATCTCTTTGATACAGATAATCCTCAATCTGCATCTTCCATAATTGATAATTTCAGCCATCAAACTTCTCTACCTTGTATTTGTTTTCTTTTGCCATTGTTGTAGATTCCACTCAATTAGAAAACCCTCTCTGACTAAATATGTCAACACATAAAACCCTCAAACAAAGGTCTCGATACCATTTTTGGGGTTATCACAAGGTTTTGCTGAGATAATATATCAAATCTAAACATACATGCAATGAAAGTGGATATTCTACCAGAAGAAATATACAAAACAAGAGATATAAATCAACATTGGAGTTAACGTGGTTCACCCAATGTGGGCTACATCCACCAAGAAACAAGCCAATTTATTATCCAAAGCTTTCATAATATATACTATTGAAGATCTACAATTTTCCACACCTCTTAGATCTACAGTACTTTCTTTCTCTCAAGCTTCTCCTTCTTCTCCAAGAATTATCTCTCTCACAATTATTCTCACAATAATCATTAACACACACTTCTAAACCCTATATTTCATGCTTATATAGGCATATACAAACATAGGGCGCTTATTTAGGTAATTAAAATCAATAGATCTGATTTAATGCTAAATTTAGATCTAATTCCTCGTGAGTTAAATAAAAAAATCACGCACATGTAATCGACATCAGTTAGCCCTAACCGATGTCGGTTCCCCTTACTCGACTGATGCTAGTTATAGGTGACAAATGTCATCCCCCTCCATAACCGATGTCGATTCTTGTGCTTTCTGCAAGTTTAATATAGCATGTTAATCTGAAGTAATTGAGCTCCACAAATCAACACTTAACATTTGTTCATAAAAATGTGACAATGAAATGACTTCATGATTTTTTTGAAATATTTTTAAATAAATATTAAATCATCCTTGAAATCCACAATTTCCCATGCAAAGTACACAATTCATGGTGAGCATCATAAGGTGCAATTTGAGTTGGAAATCACCTTCTCAAACACCTCGTTTCACTAAAATTGATGTAGATCGCAAAATATTCATCATGAAAACCTAAAAATTTTCCCAAAACATCATGACACACCCGAATAACATCTCCCATCATCATTATGGCTCAAATATCTATGCATCTTCTCAACCCATCTCATTTGCATGACTAGCCCTTAGGGTTTTACATGGTTTAGGATAGTCATCATAGAAGTACCTCATAAATCATCATGAAACCTCTCCAAAAGGTCCTAACACACATGGAACAACATGTATGACATCCATTCATGCCTCTGTGAGCTTTCATAGCTCTGAAACTCATCATCATTCCTCTAAACACCTAGACCTAGTCTAGATGAGCACTTAAAACCGAGTTTTCCACCTATACCTACACTCTGAAACTCATGTGAGTGCCTAAAAATCTATAATCATGCTCTCCGTGTTGGTACCATACTCCTCAAGCCACCAAGACACTCAAACCATCATGCACCATCACTTAGGCAAGATAGGTCACCTAACTAAGCTTGCTAGACCAAGCCAATCTCATTGAAACACCTCATGCCATCATGAAACCATCTGAATATCCATGTCATCAACCTACCTAGAATCCTATGACTCTTCTCCATCATCCTCTTTTTCATTAATGAGATTTTACATTAATGACAACACCTAGAACTCAACCTACCAACATGTATGTAATCAAGCATAATGAGGAAGTGAAAAGGCAATATAATGAAATAATAGATCCCATAATCATGAATCGATTTGTATGACCTTCACCATGCTCAATATACCACATTAACGTATGTGTGTAAAGAAGAAAAATGTTATCTATTAAACCAAAATGATAACCAACATGTATAATGCAAAGTGATAACAATTTATGATAGATAAACATGTCCATATTTTTGAATTATTGAAATATTTGAATGTTTTTACTTTTTTGATTATATCAATGTTTTTGTAATTTTATTGCATAACTATGTACAAAAAAGGGATAACATGAAATCTAATCGATGAGGAACTCCGAAGGAGATGAAGAAACTACCAAATATGATGGAGGTCCAAGCCTTACATGCACTAATAAATGTGACTCAAGTACCAATGGAATAATAATAGTAACATGTGACAAAGAGGGATTAGGGAAGAGTAATGTATAGTAACCCAATGAGCAATGACGTGGTGTATGATATTTGTATGTTTTACTAGAAGAACAAGCACTCATCAAAGACCGATTAAAATATATAGAGTGATGTTGTGTATGAAAGGATAGATTGGGCATCCTATGAGAATGTAATTCCCTAGAGGAAATATGTGTGGATGAAGGGATAGTTAGAGGTTGAGGAAGGATATGTGAATCAACATGTGCAACCAAAGGACTAACATGAGGAATATAGCTATTTGAATTAGTGTGTGAATCCAAATACTTATTCATAGGTGCATTAGGAGTAAGGGTAGAGATTGTAGGATAGTGACAAGGCGTGCTAGGGTAAGGAGCCTCAAAAGAGATACCTTTAATAGTAACAACATTTTGATTATTAAAGAGCTTGATACACTGGTGAATAACTGACAAGATAGCCTTAAGAACACTTAACCAAGGGGGACCAAGACATAAGGTATCGGAGATAAAATAACTAGAAACCAAGAATTAAATGGGTGTGTTAATATGACCAATAGTGATATGTAACATGATACGATGATAACAAGGATCAAAATCATATGTAAGCTTCTAAGCAAAGATATCGAGAGAGTGAAGCAATGACTAGGAAAAAACATTATCTTTGTTGTGTAGATCAAACAATACACCATATATATGTACTTGATGAATAGAGATGGGAATATACAATGTATTAAAAATAAACTTGTCATCTATATCGAGTTATCAAAGATAATACATGGTGTAGAATGAGATATATTAGTAATAGTGTTGATTATAACATCTAAGGGATGATCATAAGATGGTGGTGGTAGTGCATGATGAACATTATGCACTTCAGAATTAGATGTATCACTTGTATGCTTAGGGAGTGGATCATTGAATATTTTCAACTTAGAATTGTTATTTGTTGGCTTAGAAGATTTAGTGGGATCATCCCATTTAATGGAATTAGAGTCAAAAAGATATTGAATAACATGATGAAGCTTTATGCATCTATCCGTAGAATGAATAATACATCGATGATAATCACAATGGGCTTTGGCATAAAAACTCTTACTTTGAGGCTTGTTGGCATCAACTTCAAACAAAGGAGGGAGAGGATTGCACTCAAGTAATTATTGTAAGAAAATATGAGGAGCATATGGTAAAGGTGTAAAATATCATCATGCAAGTTTTAATTGTATCTTAGTAGCTTAATTAATAGTATTGATAATGTCTTTAGAAGAATCCTTAACATCATTATTCTTTCCTTAAATGTATATGTATATTGAAATTTTGCATTAGATGTATTAGGAGTATGTCCCCCCAAACTAAGCTTATATTATTTTAATACATTTTAGGAATTGGGTGGTAGTGGCCATATTTGATACAATATATATTGTTATTGTATAGATTTTATTTATTACATTTTGGGCATGCTTAAAATAAATTATTAAACATTGATTACTCAAGTAGTTGATTATGTTATGCTTAATACAAGTATTGATATTGTTATTTTGAATATGTATGTTGTTGATATAATTTCAGTTGAATGAATTTAAATTGAACATTTAATGCACTAGGTATTGTTTTTAGCATGTGTGCATGTGTTCTCGGATTGTGAGAAAGTGTATCATCGAGGAGAGAAGATAAGATTCAATAATGGGTACTCAAAGAAAGAGAGAGCACATGTGCGGTATATTTCACTAGAAATGGTGTCAAAAACCATAAGTTTGGAAAATAAAAACACTTTCTAAGTGTATCATTATTGGTATTGCAACCAATTTGGTTAGTTTCTTTATGAAAATTATTTAAGGAATGCACTCTCATCACTAGAGAGTAATGTCACTTGTAAAAGGAAAATGATTGATCTAAAATCAGTCTACGAATAAAATGAGTTTTTAATTTTAGAAAATTGGTTGGGATTTAATCCTATTTAAATTCATTCAATTTACTCATAATATTATGACCAATCTTCTTGTATTATTTTAATGACTAGTTATAATCATGCATCAAGCTCTTTATAACCAAGCCAATCAAGTGAGAGCCATTCGTAATGGTAGAAAACACAAATTGTGTAAATATGATCTCACACCACCAAGCTAGTTGTCTATACATTATAGTGTATGAATTCACCTCTACCGAGCTAATAACTGAAACACATTGTTAAGTGAACCATCCAACTCACCAAGTTAGGCCAAGCTGATTCAATCTTTCAAAAGGATCGAGCTCCAATCAATATACTCGTGTTTAGAGATGAAACCTAGATGTTAAGTGTATTATGACCAACTCACTAAGCCATTTAATAAACTCACTCACCCACACATAGTTTCCTTTTTCAAATCACACTTAGTGATTATAGAAATTACAACCCCACAAAAAGCATCTTTTAAAGGAAACCACTCATGCAAGTCTAATTGTAAATAAAGACTTGTGAAGTGATTATTCTCAAACACATGACTTTGTGCTTGTTCCGCTACCCTGGTATATGTATAGATGTTTCCAACTACACACTAATCTTGTTTCACCATGTGTGGCAATGCATGAAGGAATATAACTAAACTACTTGAACTATTTTTATCCGTAACTTTTATTATTGAAAGAGGAGGTTTTGGTAATAACAAGGAGGGGAGGAAGTGATGTGGTAAAACTTTTTTTGATAAAAAAATATCTTCTATTATATTCAAAGAAACATGATACAAGATATTTCAATCAAAAAATTGGGTGGTATGAGAGCATGCCCCAAAGCCACAAACACACTAGGCCACACCTAGGAATACATAAAAAACAACTAACACTAGGCCATGCCTAGAAAAACATCAAAATAACCTAATCAAGAAGTCAGTAGCAAAAATACTCGAAGAAGGGGGATCATGATCATTTGGCTAGCCATGACTAGGAAGATCTTTTCCAGTGTGTGGCACATCCCAACCCAAGCCTAGGGGTTCTTCTTCCTCATTGTCAGCCAGTCATGGGAGAGAGATGGTAAGAGCCATCTAAGGGATCTTATCTGATGGCGGTAGAGGCGAGAGGTGGAAAGATCCACCCATCATGGGTGCATGGATCGGAGCCACAAGAAAGCCCCATCTCGAGCTGATGAGAATATTGGGGGTAGCCCTTACCCTAAAGGTGAGATGGTGGAGATAGACTTCTCCATAGCTAACTACTTGAGATCGACGAGCCTAGCTAAATGTTCACCGCTAGGAGCATCTCCAACAACCTCCTCAGGGATGGCCATTGTGGGGCTCGGAGCGCCAAGATAGAGAGGTTGGATCCCAATAAATGTTACAAGGGGCATCCCCTAATGTTACGAAGAGTCTCGAAGGTGCTCCACCTCGAGGACACCTTGTTAGTTTTCACTTATATCTCTAGTAACACATTGGATATAACCACCAATTTATTATACATGAAGAATTGTTAATCAACTTCAGTATTAACAAATAAAAAGAATTTAATTTTTCATAACCAAAACAATATTTCCCCTCTGAACTCATGCCAAATATGGGAAAACATGTGGGGTAATCTGGGACTATCTCCTAAAATAATATGTTTCCAGGTGAAACACTCTAGTCAAAGGGGGAAAATAATTAATGAATTCAATTCCAAGCCCATTGGGATTTGGAGAAAAACCAAAACAGATGTGGTAGGGTTTCTAAGTGTCCATAGAAAGGAAATTTGGGAGCCTGAATGCCAAGTTGAACCAAGTTAGGTGCCAATTGGGAGACCTTGATGTAAAATACACCATAAAAAATACAATTTTAGGCTCCACACAGGCTAACCAAACTGTGTCGAACCTCTTTCTCCAACAGAAGGAGAAGACTGAAGCCCCCATCGAGTGTTGATTTTTTCAACCATGGGTAAATGGAGTGAAATACGGTGATATCCTTTACTAGAAGAGTAATTTTGGAATGAGGTATCCACAAACTACTTCCAATCCATACACTAAGGATGAGAGGAACACACATAGATCTTATACATCATATGATAGGAATTACATCAATGATTTCAGTGATATAAGTGTAATCCTAGGTTGTAAGTTTATATCAAGATTTTATGTCATTCTAATAAGACCAAGATTGTGTGTGCTTGCAATATAAATCTTGAATTGAATGAATTCCACACTTCAAAATCTTGAGCGCAAGAGTTATAAGGACTTCTACAAGACATTGATCCTAGACTTGAATGACAGAAACCACCACAAGGATTGTTGGTTAATGGAAAGGTCATTGCAAAAGCTATTCCTTTCCATTAAAGACATGGTTTGATTCACTCCCATGTTTTCCAAATTATTATAAGCACGAAAGTGCCAACAACTTTGATAGGCACTTAAACAATGATAATATTGGAAAACCCTAAACCTTTCTAGGATGGGCAACCATAAGGGGTACCCTCCTCAATGTCATGGCACAAAAGGATTTTCCAAGATTTTTGACCATCAATGTAGTAGATAATCCATTTGGCACAAAGATCTTGCCCTTGTCTCAAAATATCAATAAGACCCATTCCTCCATATTCATGAGGAAGGCAACAGGTCTCCCATGAAACTCTGTGAAACCATTTTCTAGAAGAGGCATTGGCCCAAAGGAAACCTTTAAGAAGTTTATCTAGTTTATGCACGAAAGGTTTTGGAGGGAACCCAATAAGATGAATAGTAGACATGAGTGGCCTCAAGGACTTTGGAACAAATCTATAATTTCCCTACTAATGAAAAAGGTTTGGTAATCCAAGTATTCTATATTTTTGCCAATCGTTGAACCACATACTTTGCCAGAGATCCATAGGAAATTCTTGAAAGTAAAAATGGATGCCAAGGAATTTAAACATATCACCATGACCTAACATTTTCCAATCATAAGAATTCAACTAAGTGGGTGCAGGGAGGAAGGATTGTCTATAGCACTTTGGATTTTTTCCATTGAATGAAGGAACCTGAAGCTTGACAAAAAAATATCAAGGAAATGCATGGTATTTCAAAAAAAAATCTTCCTCAATTAAGGCAAGGAAGGATTCATCTGTAAATTGGCCATTGAGTAATTGGTAACAATCTATAGTATGCAAAGCAATTCTCCAAACAAGCCCTTGAGATTTGGCTTGGGAAATAAAATACCCAAAACCCTCAGCCATAAGAACATAAAGAGCATGTGCTAAAGGATAGTCTTGGTGAATGGAGTGAAAAATACTAAAGGGAGTTGAGTTGTGGCCATTGATGGTGATTTGGGCCAAGGCATTGAAAAAATCATTTGGACAGATTGGATGAAGATAGGGCCAAAGCCAAAGGCTTGAAGCATAACAATAATGAACGGTCATTCTATCCTATCATAATCTTTCTCAAAGTCAATTTTAATGAACATAACAGAATGATTAGATCTGCAAGCCCATTCCATGCCCTCCCATATGGATATGATATTATCAATAATGTAGTGCCCCTGAATAAATTTAGTTTTCTCAAGCTAAATGATAACATTAAGGATATGACACAACCTAATCGCAAGGGTGATGTGGGAAATCTTGACTTCTCTACAAAAAAAAATAAGACGGGGATTACAGGGAAATAACGGGAGAAGGTGGTGAGGAAATGGAATGGGGTCACGTAGGAAAGTGAGAAGAAAAGACGAACTAGGTAGCGATTCTGAAAATAATTGGAAGCGGTCCACTAAGTAGGTTTTTTCTAGTTTCGAATTAGGAAGAAGATTAAAGAAAATTTATTAGTGTCGATAATTTCTTGGGCTCAATGTGATTTTTACTCCTAGTTCAATACAAATCTTGGCGTAGTGTTCAAGACATCACTCATAGGTTTTTCATTTATCTTTTTTAAAATTTCCTTTGTGGAATTGATAAATGTATAGTACTCGTTAAGAAGGAAATTTCGAATTATATGGTTGTAAAATATTGTGTTTTAACCCAAAATATTTTTTGTTAAGAAAATAAATAAATAAATACATACATACATACATACATACATACATACGTACATACATATATATATATATGCTTCCATTATCCTACATGTATCCTTCAAATCGGCAACAATGTGTCACCAAGAGGTCAACCCAATCCAATTTTCTTTTCCTTAGTGAAATTTTAGGTGAATAACCCAAGGTTAAGTGACTTGTCTATTTTAACAAAGAAATTAAGTATGGAATAAAAATGTAGAAGGGTGTAAACCTAAAAATAACACATGCGCGCACACACACACACACACATATATATAATCACAAAATTTTCTTGAAGTAAGGGATTTAGGTTAAGTAAACTAGAGGCAAGTGGTGATCAAACTTATCGTGGCTTTTTACAAGATTTCCATTAAAATTTTTATATTACCAAACAAATAAAGATGCATGATTATTGACCATTATGACTTAGATCTTAGGAAAAGTGAGTGAATCTCCTTAGAAACCAATAAAGCAATATAACTATATATGATTTTTATTTAATAAAATTATCAAAATGTTACCTAATAATGTAAATATATATAGACTTATGATTTTCTTGTTTCTATTATATACCCAAGTGATCGTATATACATTAAAGTGAATTTATCCTTTAAAGTGTCGATAAACCCTTTTAACACGTGTAATCGAAAACATATGAGATGAAGCTAAGATGGCCTTATTATTCCTTAAAAGAGATGACAAACTATGGATAAGATTTTAGTAATAATAACCACCTCAAGTGGCATGGGGCACCTGGAGGTGACGATTACGGGAATGTTAATAATGAATTGTCAAAATTATTTTGGTATATAATAAAATATGATTAGATATTTATAACAAGTAATATGAGTGGGTGTTATGGAACATTCATAAATGTTGTGTTGTTAATCTCTAAGATTTGGGTTTCCCTATTTATGAGTCATTTTCTAGATATGTTGAGCATGGGGACACGACCAAAAAAGATGCTTGAATGACTCGGTGAGATAAAAAGGACAATTAGGATTAGGGATGCCAATATGACTAAGTCTTTCACCCACAGGAAAACCTTGGTAAACAAGACACCAAAGAAAGTGGTTAACTTTAGGCTCAAGAAGAGGGTTCTAGGTATGGGAAATCCGGTGAAGCCAAGTGGACTTCTCAGAGTGTAACCCCCACCAAGCATTGATTTTATTAATGGCCAGTGAGAGCAGACTCAACAACTGATAAATGGTCCGAGTGTTCTATCGAAGAAAGTAAATTCCTTGATTCAGCCATCAATTGTGCCACCACATTGTCGGAGGTTGGAGCCACAACTTGTGAAGCATAACATCAGGCAAGATCTCCTAAATTTTACGAGATATACTGGAGGTCCAAAGTGGCCATATTTAATTTTAGCTTGAGCTCGAGCCAAGGAATCTAGTCTTTGTGACTCACAAGATCTTGAATGGTATAAATGCCTTTGCAGTAGAGTCGGATGAGTTTAATGTCTAGGGTTTCAACAAGTGTAAGATTGTCTTTAGTGATGACAAGATACCACCAAATGTTATGCAAATAAAAATAAATCCTTATGTAAAAGCCATCTTCAATCCACTTCATTAATGGTTTCACTTGTTCAAATCCTTTCCAAATACTTTTGGTGACAAAGGTACTAGTAATTTTGATAGGAGCTGAAGTGATAATAAGAGTATGCAACCCAATATTGTTCCAACACTTCTTGTTGTAAGGGGCTCCAGTTTAATACAATGGTGCATAAGAATTTACAAGGCCTAATTACCTTAAAGATATCAAATAACCCATTTGGAACATAATGCCACACTCTTCCTATAAACATCAATGATCCCCATGTCACCTTGATCACGAGGAAGGCAACAGACATCCTAAGAAACTCTGTGAAAGCTAAACCATAACTTTTACACCATAAAAATTCCCAAAGCAGCTTGGTAAGTTCCTTAAACAAATTGCAAGAAGTAAAATGACATGTATAATAATAAACATGTGTAGCGGAAAGGATCTTGGTGAAAACTTGGAATTTTCTTGCCAAAGATAAGGGTTTGGAAGACCATTTGGTAACTTTCTGCTCCACCTTAAGAACATAATTCCACAAAGTTGTAGAGTCACTATCAAAGGAAAAGGGAATGCCCAAAATATGAATTTCTCTCCATGGCTAATCCATTTCTAGGGGTAGGCCTTCAACCAGTTCTGAAAGAGGAAAACAACTCATCAATAGCCCAAAGTTTTAGCCATTTGAATATTGGAACTTGAAGCCAAGAAAAAGTGTCAAGACATTCAAAGACTGTGGCAACATTCTACTTTGATTCAGCAAGAGTAAGAAAGGAATCATCAACAAAGTGGCCATTGATAAGTTGTGTCACATGATCCAGAAGAACAATCCCTCGAATGTGGCCTTAGGCATCTTGCTAGGCAATTAAGTAATCGAGAGCATTAGCAAGTGAGCACAAACAAAGCATTGGCGCAAGATGGCAACCCTATTTGATAGAGCAGAAAAAGGTTGATGGTAGTGGACTGGTGACCATTAATGGTGTCGAAAGAAGCATTCGAAAATAGGGTGCTAATGAACAATTGAAATAAATCACCAAAACCAAGGGCTTTAAGCATGACAAGAATGAAGGGCCATTCGATGCGATCGTAAGCTTTCTCGAAATCAATCTTGAGGAAGAGAGGCCTATACAAAGACACCCGCACCCATTCCATTCCTTCCCAGACAACAATAATATTTTCTAAGATGTAACGACCTTTGAAAAAACTAGTCTACTCAAGCCAAATGATCTTAGGTAAAAGATCCATAATGTGGAGAGCCAATGCCTTAGCAAGAATCTTGTAAGAAACATTCAACAAGGTGATCAACCACCAATTATTCATTTGTTCAAGATTGCCTACTTTGGGAATGAACTTGATGTTTCCTTGATTGATGAAACTCCCAAGAGAGAAAGTTTGGAGAGCTTCATTATAGACCCAAAGCAAATCAGGTCCCACAAAATACCATGTCGCTTTGTAAAACTCGCTAGGGAAGCCATCCAGACCTAGAGACTTATCATTCGTAAGACAGAACAAAGTTACATGAAGCTCCTCCAAAGTGAGAAGGGAACCATAGCAAACATGATATTTGGGTGAAATTTTATCAGGCACCACATCAATACATTTCTACAAAGCAATAACATGCTCAATTGAATCCTCATGAGCTTGAAATATCAGATGATGGTGATTAACAAAAGCATTACTGATCTATGGGAGATCAATAAGCCGTTAGTGAGAATCATAAATAGATTTTATCTGTTGATGAGCATGCTTGGCCTAGAGGGATTTGAAAAATATTTTTGAGGCTTTATCTCCCACCCTAAGCTAGTGAATTCTCGACCGATTTACGCACCATGGGCTAAATGTGATTCAATAAGTTTAAGCTTGTGTCAAATACCAACAGCCTAGCTCTGAAGGTGAGCATTGAAAGGATTTGATTCAAGAAGCAGAGAGATCCTTATGAATTTTTTTTGTAGAGCCAAATCGGCTCGTCTTCGAACCTAGGCCACTTGTTTACTAAACCGGTGGAAGAACCCGGTGGTGTGGTGTATTTACGTCTTCCACCATGAAATCCAGTTAGCAGTAAAAAAGGTGGACATGGTGCCATATTCCAAATCTTGGCAATGAGTGGGATCACTCTGGATGACTCAACAAAGAAACATTAAGAAAGAATTGAGTTTTGGGCACCTTGGGAGGGCCCCCTACCAAACAACCTTAAATGTGATTAGATGGTGGTCTGACAAAAGCACTTCTAACCAAACCTTGATAACGGAGGATCCTTGCGTGTCAAAATCAAAATAAGGTTGTTGTGAAAGAAGTGCACAATCGAGGTGTTTTAAAACCTAATCATATCCTTCTCAAAGATTGGTCCAAGTGAACCATGCTTGGTCTTTAAATTCTTGTTGTTATTTGAGAAAAGGATCGAAATGCCCCAATGGATTTTAAAATAATACCAGTCACGCGTTCACCAAAACACCAACACATATGAAGGGTGCCACATTTATCATTTAGGTACTCCACCATATTAAAGTCACCACACACCAACCAATAAGCAACATGTAAGTTGTCACCTAACCATTTCCATAATAATTTCCTTTAGTGACCTTCATTATGGGCGCAATTATTAAGAATACCAAAAGAAAGATCATTATTACTCATAATCACCCACACAACCCTATTATTGGGGTCCTAGCCTAAGGTAGTGATTGATGTCAAAAATTTAGTGTGATGGAAATTCCAGCACAACCTTTTCCTTCAATATGTTGAGTGTGGAAATGCGTAAAATCAGGTGTAATACACGTCAGAGTATTTTGAAGCAAAAAACTAGAAAACTTGATTTCCTGTAAAAAAATCACATCTAAACTACTAATTAACGGCAAGCTAAACGAATAGAGAATTTTGGGAGGGATCTGTCAGACCCCAAACATTCCATGACATGAAATTCATGAAAAATCATACATATTAACTTCCCTCGCCCATCGTGAATTCCATCCTCTCGAGTGGAGAATGCAAAATTTTTGGCAAGAAGAATCTGGTCTGAATCATTATGCTTAACATTGATGGAATGGTGTTTGGCCACATTTTCTCCCCACACACCATGTGAAACCTCTTAAGGTGGACTATGTGAGTGTCACAAAGGAAGAGAGGTTGAAGCAAAACTCTCAAGTATTCTCTGAGTTATATTGAATAACCTGGCTCTGCGAGGGTTTGGAAGGAATGGAAACCAAAGGACTAGGTTGCACCACTCTTGGATCATCCTTAGATGGTGGAGGAAGAAGATGGAGGCAAAACTTCAAAAAATTCTTTGCCCCCAAGCTCTTCTTAGAACCAACCATAGTCCATCCATCAGCCGGAGGATCAAATTTAGATTTTGAAAGGTAGTTGTGTTGGTGTAGGCTTGGAGCGGGCCAAAATCAAACAATCAAGAATCTGCAATGGTCTAGGGCCTAACAATGAAAGCACGTGTTGGGGAGGTTAAAATAAACCACCTTTTGAGAGATACATAGGGACCCAACTTGAATATTCATATGGTCCTGTAGATATTTTACAAGGTCCACTTTGACACACACATGCTTGTTGGGACGAGAAAAGAAAAAAATGCTCCTATTCATGGAAAATCACCCTACCAATGGGCTTAACAATCTCTAGTAAAAAGGACTAGAGGTGAACGGGAAGGCCAGGAAGCTCAATCCAAATAAGGATTTTGAGCGAGACTTGGCTACTCAGATTGAAATCCTGGGTCCATGGAGATAACACAAGCAAGGTATTACCTAAGTACCAACATGTTGCCTTAAGAAAAAGGGCTTGAAGTTGAGAAGGCTCATGAAAGGAAAATAGATAAAACCCCTTAGTGAGGTTATAGACACCTAAGACTAGGATACCGTTAGACTCCCAATGGTTTTTCATCTAGTTCTGCAAGTAGGTTTATGAGGGAATATGGCCACAGAAATAGGAAATAAGGAAATGGTTTTGATACCACTTGACAACATGATCCAAACATTCATCAAAAATTATAACATCCAGAGAGGGTTCAGAGTCCATACCTCATCGTAGAATTTCGGCACAAACTTCCTCATGCACTTGGGAGCCATTTCCACTAGTTACAACAGTCGTTGCAATGGAAGGAGAGTTGGCCATTTATAAGCGGGACACCACCTTAGCGGTGGGGGAAAAACTACAAAAGACACTATGACAAGACCAAGGGGAAACCACTAGAGAGGATATGGATGCACAATTTATGTAGTGAAGTAAGGCAAGTAAAAGCATGAACCTTCAAATATCCTCCTAATTGGGTTTTACTTTCACTTCTTTGGGAGGCAATGAATACCATAGATGAATCACAACATAGGGGGTATGAATTTTTACAAAGATGTCATTTTGAAAGGAAATTGGTTCTATTTGAATTAATACCAAAATCATAAAATATAATTAATTAATTCACTTTTTTAATTAATTAAAATATATAATTTTTTTGTAAATTAATTAAAATATATTAAAATTTTGCAAATTATAAAATGAATTCAAGTTATATCAAATTGATTCAAATGTGGGTTACGTCATAAAGTAGTTTTATAACTATTTTTGGGTGAATGTGCCTATAAAAGGCTTAAAATCAATTATACATGAACTTCATTTTTCTCCCTCTCTTTTTCTCTCTGAATGTAGGAGAATTTTTTTGTAACTTTTTGTACACATATTCTCTCTCATTCCAGTAATTTATGAATGCAATGTTGATATGTTAATTTCTCTCTCCATGTTTATGTTCCTTAATCATAAAACTATGCTTAACTATTTTATAGTTGAACAATGCCATTATTTTTTTTTCTCCCTAGATGTATGTGATGCTTTGATGCTCGTAATGTGTTGAATGTTGGTATACGTGGACTTTGTGCCATATCCGTATGGTTTGCGGGATCATAAAGACTTTTTCTTCCTATTATCTGCATTCACTATTGTATTCCATCCTTCACATGAGAGAGGTTTTTATGTTATATTTATGTTTGAGATATCCCGGCATTTCACTAAGTATATTCTACTATAAATGTATTGCTTCTTTTGTCCTCTTTTTCCTTATTTCTTCTTCCCATTTTTACTAACCTTTTTTATTTCTAGTTAAAAGCACCAAAACCCAAAAACCCTTCATATAGGTAACTACCCCTCTCAAATGCAGAGGAAAACCACCATGTCAACATGTGATCTTCTCTAAATGTTTCCAATTTGTGCCAACACTAGACACTCAAATTTGGTAATTTATCATTTTAACATTTCTGGTTGTGATTGTGCTTCTTGGCTAAGAAAAACACCTACATATATCTCCCCTCGCACATATTGCTATCTCGCTCCTAACTTTCATATTCTTACACACCGATGTGTCACACAATTATGAATAAAAATCTATAAAATCAGTAATTAACCTTTGTACATCATGATGCAACTTCTAGATTTCATCCACCATCTCCTTATCTAAAATCATACAAAGTAAGGTCAAGATGTAGAATACGGTCATGGCTGATCCGTACGCAGTCTCGGACCAACACATCTTATAACTTTTCTTTCAATTTCACTATCTTTTTGGGTCTTTTCATCTTCTTGGTTGGCCTTTACATGAAAAAGTACCTTCAAATCCCTATATAAGAAAGTTTATATCACCTCATTCACTAACCTGACACTCTCATGAGATATCATTGCAAACACTAGCACAAAAGGCACCCAAAGCTCCCTAAATCTTCCCAAATCTTATGTACATCTACTAAGGAAAACACTAATACAGCTTCTAAAGTACTCAAATAGGTGGAGCTAAGCTTCCTTCATTTCCAAGCACTCAAAGAGACCTACTCAATATCTTATAAAAAGCACAATCATTTCAAGTGTGGTAAAAGTAATTCAAGTTGTAAATTAGTTGCATTCATGTATATATCATATATTAGGTGGAGAAATACGTGTGGTTTGAGGCCTCTTCAAATTAGTGCCAATGTAGGTGATACATGCATTGTACTTCCATTTAGTTTATTTTAGATAGTTTTGTGATTGTGTGATATTCAAGGTTTGATAATGCGAGACATATTTCCAGACCATCAAAGGTCACAACAAGCTATAAAACCTCATTCTGATTAGGTCTAATACTTGTACAACAACTCCAAGACTATACAAACAATCGTGATAGTTCTATACCAAGTACATTTCGAACGAAACATATAGTTCCATTACTCCTAGTTTGCTCATTTTGTACACCCAAACCTCTCCAAAACCACTTTTTATAGCTAATAACATTTATGCTCTTTTGTTTTCAATATTTTAGTATATTATCAACACTAGTTACAAGTATGAATACATTATTAAGATATTGTATGATTAATTTTGGGAATTAATTAATCAAAATAGATCATATTATCGAACCTTAAATTTGTTTTTAGTTGTTGTTCATTCCATAAAATTTTTAACTTAGTAGGTGCTTTACTTAAGCCCCCTTTAATTTTATTTGTGTGGTGAAGGCAACAACAATTTATTTTGTTTTAGTGGCAACTAAAATAAATAACAGAGCAAAATATTAAAAAGCTTGTAACTTTTGATCAGTAACTCAGTTTTGAGTGCCATTTTCACGTGAAAGTGCATGTTTTTTCGTGCTCTTTCCATTAGAAATATTTATTTTGAGACTTTCACTATAATTATAAAGTGCCAAACATGGAGGATTGTTGTAATCAATTATGGAAGCAATTTCGGTTGATCCCGACGTCCTAAACTTTTGGGAGTTACGCTTGTACCTATCATGGATTCTGAGAATGATATGCTTTTCTCTGAAGTATGTGGACTTCAAGAGGATATTGTAAAATTTGTGGAAGAAAATAGATCACTCAAGAAGTGAAATTCTCTTCTACAATCACTCATTCATGATAAGGATACAATAATACACTCCCTATAGAACAAACTTGATAGCCTACAACATCACCATCATATTGTGGACAGCCATATCCATGCTCCTATTCCACTTGCAGTTGTTGCTCTTATACCCACTGACATTGATTTGCTAGTCTTTGAGCTTGAACCTGCTTTTGATGCTTCTAAACCTGTGAGGCTTGTTACTGCATGCTCTTCCACATCTGTGCCTATTACAATACCACATGTGTATCCTATTTCGTCAGCCTAAATGGCTTTTTTGAGAAGCATACTACTGCATTCGGTTCTCGCATGCTCCGTTCTATGGGTCTCACTAGCGGAGTCATTGGTAGACATTCACAGGGTATTGTTTCCTCTATTCCACATGTTAAGTGGAATTCTCGTCATGACATTGGTTTTCGAGCAGATACTTCATTGGGATCACACATTGACAAAGCTCCTTTTTTGTTCGCTCAACTCTTTATGAGGATCCTAAGCAACACATGAGTTCTACATCTTCACTAAGGCTTGAGAAACCTGAGATTTCAGTTGTCGACATGATCAACCTGACACACATTCTCGATGTTCTTCGCATGCACCCATTGTGTATTTTACACAAAGTCATATGCATGCATCTTCTTCATCCATCCATGTTTATTTGGGGTGGATATCTGATCACTCATGGAGGTGACATAGGCATTCGTTGAGAGGAATCTATAGGCATGGATCCTCCACCATTCGACCTCTTGCTCCACTTTCTATACCTTCTACATTGTGATGCTTCTTGTTTTGAGAATTTTTTTAGCAGGTGTAGTGTATCTCTCTTGTTTGTTGAGAGATTTTGTATCTGTATTTTCAACACTTTTGGCATGTTGACAGTCTCTCTTATGGGGGAGCTATTCTAGTGGAGCCCAGTGTTAGTTTTTTAGTGTTTGAGTAGTGTTTTGACAACTCATACAGATTTGTAGTGCTACTCCATCCATTCAAGCCATGGGAGGGAGGTGTGGTGTTGATCCTGCTTCTTCGGGTTTTGTGTCCTTGCCTTGTTACCTTGGCTTTTCTTAGATCGTGACACTCTGGATTTTGTGTCCTTACCTTATTGCTTTGGTTATTGTTCTTGGATCGTGGCACACCTATTTTCAGCACTTGATCGAATTATGTTTGGTGTTTTTTTGCACTTTCAACATCACTCATTGACAGTCTCCTTGTATGGAGCTATTCTGGTGGAGCCCAGTGTTAGTTGTTTTTGAGTTTTGTGATCGATCAGTGGATTCAAACCACAGTGCACACCAAAATTCTTCAGCATTGTATGAGTTTTTGAGCCGAGCTTCTTAGGATGCCTTGGAGCGGGTCTTTACTCTCTTTACTTTATTATTATTGGTTTTGGGTACCTTGCGGTGTCCCTTTTTCCCAGTTATTGTACATGAGTACCTCATCAGGCCTAGTTGTCGGGACTCATATTGTGGACATGCCACTTCTATTTTGACCCCTAGCTTCACTTAAGGGGGTGTTAGATTAGGTATTTACCTTAGCTCATGTTCACCTAGGTACTTTATTTACCTTTATTGTATTTATCCTCACCCACTTATGTGTGTGGATATTTCTTTTATCTTATTTAGATATTAGGAGATATTATCTAGTTATTAGGTATAGTTCTTTCCTTGATCTATGGTCTTGACTAGTTCTTTGATGACTAGTTATTTCCTTGATTTATGGCTTGATCTACGACCTTGACTGGTTCTTAGATTTTTATTCCTTACCTATTTAAGCAAGGCCCATTCTCAATGTATTGCATTGAGTTCCATAATAATATATGATATTGTTGCTCATTTGTTTGCAAAGGTTTTGTGTAAAGTTCTTACGGAAAATTACTTTCATCTTATTGATTGTGGTGTTTAATTAGCATATGTGTTCTTGGCTTGATACGATCTAGTTATCATTCATTTCATGGTATATGTGTGGATATTTCGTTAGCAAGAAGTGTAGTGTATCTCTCTTGTTTGTTGAGAGATTTTGTATTTGTATTTTTGACACTTTTGCGTGTTGACAGTATCTCTTGTGGAAGATCTGTTCTAGTGAAGTCCAATGTTATTTTGTCTATGTTAAAGTAGTTGATTTTGGGTAACTCATACAGATTTATAGTGTCACTCCACTCATTCAACAGTATGGGAGGGTGTGGTGTTGATCTTGCTTCTTCGGGTTTCATGTCCTTACCTTGTTACCTTGGCTTTTCTTGGATCATGACACTCTGGATTTTGTGTCCTTGCCTTGTTGCTTTGGTTTTTGTTCTTGGATCATGGCACACCTATTTACAGCAGTTGATCGAATTATGTTTGGTGTTTCTTTTTTCACTTTCGACATCACTTCATTGACAATCTCCTTGTATGGAGCTATTTTGGTGAAACCTAGTGTCAATTTTTTTGAGTTTTGTGATCGAGCAGTGGATTCAGACCACAGTGCACACAAAACTTCTTCAGCATTGTATGATTTTTTTGATCCGAGCTTCTTGGGATGCCTTTGAGTGGTTTTGATCTCTTTACTTTGTTGTTACTAGTTTTGGGTACCTTGTGTTGTCCCTTTTTCCCAGTTATTGTACATGAGTACCTCATCAGGCCTAGTTGTCGGGACTCATACTATGGACATGCCACTTCTATTTTGTCCCCTAGCTTCACTTGAGAGGGGGTGTTAGAGTAGGTATTTACCTTAGCTCATGTTCACCAAGGTACTTTATTTACCTTGATTGTATTTATCCTCACCCACTTATGTGTATGGATATTTCTTTTATCTTATTTAGATATTAGGAGATATTATCTAGTTGTTAGGTATAGTTCTTTCCTTGATCTATGGTATTGACTAGTTATTTCCTTGATCTATGGTATTGACTAGATCCTTGATGTCTAGTTCTCTGTTAAATCTTTGGTCTTGACTAGTTCTTTGATGACTAGTTATTTCCTTGATTTATGGCTTGATCTACGACCTTGACTGTTCTTAGATTATTATTCCTTGCCTATTTAAGCAAGGCCCATTCTCAATGTATTGCATTGAGTTCCATAATAATATATGATATTGTTTCTCATTTGTTTGTAAAGGTTTTATGTAAAGTTATTATGGTGAATTGCTTTCATCTTATTGATCGTGGTGTTTGATTAGCATCTGTGTTCTTGGCTTGGTACGATTTGGTTATCATTCCTTTCATATCCAAATGGATTTAATCATATGCTAGTAAGCTTTCCCATGGTTGGAGTGAAAGTTAGTTGTAAATTATTCATTTGAAGTATGGATAAAGAACCTTCATTTGAATAAAAGAGGATGAAGGAGTCGACTAGATAGTTGGAAAGTCAGTTAGTAGCGGAAGAAGAGAGGTAAATAGCCTTGCAAGTGTTTTCACCGACCCCAAAATGTGGAATTTAAAAAAATGAGTTTTGCGTTAGGTGACCCATTTTTCTTGGTTGTATTTACCTTGTCAAAAAATGCAAAAAATCCCAAAAATTAGTCAAATTTGAGCAAATTTGGGCTTGGATCAATCAAATTGGACTTTGGAGGAATAGTTCCTTCATTCCTCCTCATTCCTTGCATTACCACAATGTCTAAATCGTATTACTTTGCAAAGTAAATCAAATTTTTGTTCATTTTCCGAATAGTTCCTTTGTTTCATTTATTCCCCGATTCCCCACATTACCCACATCTATGTAATGAACCCTTCACATCAGTTTTTTTGATGATTTCAAGAACATGAGGAACTTGTTCCATCCCACTACATATTCCCCACAAGCTTGTGTCCCCCCGCAAACCTTCCTTTCAACACTCACGTTTGTGATTGCGGACATTCGAGGAAAACATAGAACTTGTTCTTTTTTCCTCGTGTTCACTTCATCCCCGCTTCTCCCACATTAAGCATTGTTCCTCGAGTTTCCCTAAAACCCTTCATATCGAATTCTTAAGAAAATGGATTAAAAAGTATTACCACGGGCTTGGTAATATCCACATAACTTTGTTAAGCCGTAAATCAAATCATTTGATCAAGTTTCTATCTAAATAACCCCATATTTATTCATGTTTACATTTACAAGCTTTATTTCTGCCCTATCCACTTCCTTCCCATGCTTTCTAAGGAGGTATTTTTCCCATAACTTCGTTATTTTTACCCAAATTAAAAATTCAAGGTGCATTGAGACCGTTATGAAGGTACCTTAATTTTCATACAAATCGTGAGTATTTTTACCTATATTTTTCCATTTTTCTATTCATTTGATTTCTCAAATCCCTCCCTTTAAAATACTCCTTAAAATTCACTGATTTAGCCCCCATTCTCCCTAAGTTCTCCTCAATCTTTCCACCATGAAATTTCAATATGCAGGGATATGAGCATATCTCTTCCCTTGAAACCTCCATGATTGACATAGGTGATAGTGATATCAAAAATATGAATCTAAATGACTTTTGGGATTGGATCATAGATTATAGCCATGCCATATTGGCCCAATATGTTAAAAACAATTGATTAGCTTATGTTTCTAGCTTCCCCACCTCAATGCAATGCACTTTGACACAATCCTAGCCTATACATCTAACTTTGATATAAAAACTAAAGAATTGAAACACCCCCAAGGGTAAATAATTTCTAAATTAGATTCCCATTATATTAATGTAGCCCTAGGAATCCCTAGCTTTGAAAATTCCAAAATCTTAACCAAGACTGAATCCCAGAGACTATTTTCCTGAGTTAAGATAAATATAAACCATGATTGCTAAATCCTTGCTAAAATTCAAGAAGAAAGGGCCTTCCAAATTGCCTAAAACTCTCTTCAAAATTGATTTCATAAAATAACTTTCAGACATGATCACACTACTAGCTAGAGTAATGGGTATGCCATCCACCAATGAGTTTCAAAATTGGATGTGTGTATACATTAATGTAATATGTGAAGACAAACAACGTTTGAATTGGGGAGAAATTATCTATGAAAACTTGACTCAATAGTTGGTCAATGTACATCAAATAAAAATTTTCACATGACTTCATACTTGATGTACACTATAGTAACATATAGGATATGGGTAGGGTTATAGGGTAAGATAACAATCAAAATGCATTGGTGTATGAATTCTACACTCAACTCACCTATGAGAACAATAAAACTCATCATAGAGAGTGAATGATTCTTTCACCATGTTCCTAGTTAGACTAATCGAGGAAATGTGACTGAGAGGGTTTCCTCGGAGGCTGAACAACTGATTTCAAAATAAGGCAACCTTTTCATTTAATTTATAAAATTATCATATATCTAGGACAGTTGGGTTTGAGGGATTATCAAATAAGCTACCAATTTATTACAATGACAAGTTAATCCTAGTTGAGTTGAGTTGTGCTTTACAAAACCTGCAAAAGACAATAAAATTTAATATGACCAATTCCCCATCTCTTTGGGGAACTACACTTGCAGGTCAACCCTTGATGCTCAAAATGTTGAGAGGACTATCTCAAAGTTCAAGTTCCATACATATTAGAAAAGGGCTTCTTTTGACAGCAAAGGTTATATTTCAAAGAATCTGAGAATGACTTACTATCACTTTCCCACATTTGAAGACTATTAGGAGGATTGTGTTGATGAATATGAGTGAGAAAAATATTATTTGACAGGTTGTCATTACAAAAAATCAAAGACATCAATTTATACATTGTTCTCGAAGGTATGGAAGATGATGATTTTGATCTCTATGTGGTAGAATATATAAAATCCATTCAATACACTCCTTTGAATACCATTGATTTGTCTCGAGAGGAAAAAGGAAACCTTGATGATATGAATAATCTAGTGCTCCTGAGAATGAGATATTGGTTCAATAGGAAAATAAAGGAGTTCAGAGAATCACAGAAGAAATCTTCTTCTCAAGAATCTTCCACCTCACAAAAATATATTCCAACTCAAAAAAATCCTTCCCTCACCCTTGGACTCAAGAACCAAGGTGTATATGAAGAAATATAAATCAAAAGAGGATGAGAAGAAAGTAGAAGTGTTTGAGTAAGGAGTTGGACAAGAGAAAACTCAAGAATTGGCTAGTGAAGCTACCTCTGATCCTGAACATATATCACAACCTTCTAAAGAGAAAGAAAATTATATGAGGAAAAATAATATGAAGACGGATAAAAGGAAGGTGAAGAAAGTGAAGAAGAATATGAAGTTGAGATAATTGAGCCAGATATAGGGAAAATTGATGTTTCTAGGCCTAAGTTGGAGGTTAGAAGGTCAACCTCTTCTTCTGTTATGACTTCCACTCTCAAGGTTTCTATTTCTCAGCCTCCAAGTTCCTAAATTTTTCTTACACTACCTCCTCCAACCTCTTCTTTTGTATATTCCTTAACATGGGTCCAACCCATGATTGAAAACAAGAAAAGAAAAGCACAATCTCAAATTGAGGTTCTAGAATTTGACACAGTGGCTTCCCTTCTTGGCACATCTCCTCCTCCTCCTAATAAATCCAAGAAAACTTCCCATCTAGTTTCAAATTGAAAAGGACAAAAATTCTTGGAGATTGTTAAACCAAAGGGAGATAAGAGTGATAAAGAAATACCTTTTTGATCTCGTATCTCACTAGATCTCATTAGGACAATCTAATCTAGAAGGTGAAGTGCATAAGCTTAGAGAGACCATCTCTAAGGTCATCAAGATAGTAGAGAAAGGAAATAAAACTCAAGATCATCTTCAAGAGAAAGTGTAAGATATTTTTAATTTTATCAAGTATTTCCTTTATTTATATAAGACTCCTCTTGATCCTACTCCCCTCTCCTCACTTCCACCCATTGTTGCTACTACTATTGGTATTGATGTCAAATCCATCACGAGATTCATGAGCATGTTGAATTTGGTAAGGCATTTGAGGCTTGGGTTAAAGGCATTCTAGTTTCTAGTCTAAATTCATTTATGAGGCATACATAGTATATGATAATATCACCTCAACCCAAGAACAAATTAATTCAAGAATTGATACCATTGATAAGTGAACTCAAAATTTGGGTAGACTTATGCATGATCTTTGGATCATGAGCTCAACATATGAAAAAATTCTCATCTCTAAATATATTTTTGATGACTTAAAGAACAATATGTTAAGAACTTGGACCTTTAGTGTGGAATGGAGGATAAAAGTTCTAAGAAGAGGTTGTGAATCGAAGAATAAAGATTGTGGTCCGAAGAGAATCATTGAAAGTCAAGATCCTCTCTAATTTGCAAGCTCTTCGTTGTCAAATCTTTAAACATAATTCGGAAGAAAGGAATCCAATTGACCAAATCAAGGAAAAATTCAAATCACTCATCAAGAATATTTATTCAAAGAAGACTTGGTCAACAAGGACAAGATGGAAGAACTTTTAGAACTTCACAATGTTGTTGTAGAGAAACAAAGGGACTTGTGTAGAATGGTGGAATTGCCAAAGAAATGGAGTATTCTCTTGGAAGTTGGTTGACTACTTTAGCAAACACCATTGTCCCTAAAAGCATAGAGATTTCCAACTATTGTAACAAAGTTTCGGATGCACATGCTCAAGATCAAGGTGCCAGCCTCATTTTTCCTATTGTTCTTAATTTTCCCGACTCATAAAGGCTTATAATTATTCTATTTTGAAGTTGGCTTTATTATTTTAAAAGAAAAATTGTAAAATAAAGCCAACTTATGTAATTAATTAATTAAGTGTTTAACACTTAATTAAGAGTAGTTAGTTAGGAAAAGGTAGTTACATCCTCCCCTAACCTATATAAGGCCTTAGTAAAATTGTAAAAGGGGTTAGATATTGGTGCATCTAGATGTAAATAAATAGATTTTGATCAATACAAAAGAAAACCTTCTTTTCTCCATTCAAGTTCTTTCCATTTCTTTCCTTCAATCTGGTTAATGTGATTGTTTGTTTTATTTGAAATCTAAGCTTTGTGTTCTAATCCATGGAGTAAAATGTGTTGAAATTTGATTCAATATACATTTTATGTGTTATGGATTTTTCATTTATGCAAACACACATGTGCTTTAGTTTTAATTGCATGCATGAGTAGAATAAAAATATGCAATCTCTTTATTTGAAAGTGTTGCTTCTTCTTTTCCTCTCTTTTACAGTTAGTTGGTAATCTTGGAGAACCAGGGAGGATTTATTTATCCTTGATCAATCGGTTAGTTGTAACTGTGTTTCCCTAATCAACTTGTCTTACCCTAGTTATGTTGTTGTAATTCCTTTGATGCAGCCTAGAATTTACCGATAACACCCTAGTCGCATTGGCACATCACTCAACCTAGACTATGTGCTCACCGAAGTGTAAAAAGGTACCGTGTACCTCTTTAGGTTTATTGTAGAAGGACTTTAAAATGATGGGGAAGAAACATATAGATCCATAACTAATCCATCATTCTACAATGCATACTACATTCATATCTATAAAATAACAAAACAAGAATCATGATCGAATCAATAACATGCACTACTCAATTACACACAAGAATGACACTTAGATTTAGCCAATATCTTCCATCTATTAATAAACATAGAAGCTCCTTACAATAATTCAGGTTTATACCAATGCGCACATGGATCCGATACGATAATTCAGTCATATGTGTATATCTCTCTACCTTCATACATCCATCTCTCCATGACACACACATACTACTATGTGATTCATATCATATATATAGGGTGGGGAATTTCCCTTCACCGCTTATCTATTCCAGAATTATGTTGCATGCTATTAATAGCTATGTGTCATTTACGAGCATAGCCACACATGCAAGTGTGTTATCTATAGACCTCTTACAATTAACTGAAGTGACAATCCTATTCTTAGCTTGTCTCCATGAAAACACTTTGATCCAATCCTCTAAAGATAGACAATGTGTGGCATGCATGTCTCTGCATTGTTGGTGTGTTCCACATGCCATCTTCTAAAAATAGGTCGTCATGCTCAAAATCGGCTAAGTCCCGAATGTTGAACTTGCCCTCCGCATGCGGGTCCTTCCCCGTTCCTCCGCACCCTTGATCCTCGGCCTTCTCTCCCACACGGAATCCTTGTGTGATCTCTAATAATTATTCTCTCGATCAACATCCTCCATGGCATTTCTTTGTTTATCTTTTTATTGAGAACTATGAATCCATTCATGATCACCAATATCCTCATCAAAAATTAATTAGTTTTTACATTTGTAAATACTTAGGGTTTCATTTTTTCTTAAATAAGGGAACCTCCCAATTAAATAGGATAGAATATTGTCCCCTAAAACTATTTATTGTTCTCAAAAACATATTTTCTAACCAACAAAAATATCATAAATCCAAAGGAATACTTAAATTGATGTCGACTGCAAGAATTCTAGAAGATAAACCTTGTAAATATGAAGAGAATGTGTACATCCTATGAATAAAATAAGTGGAATCAAGTTGATTTGAGTATATGGTGATGATTGAAGGTTTGGGAACAATGTAAAAATGTATTTTTAATAAAAATGAATGATGACTAATCCTTAGAATAGTTAAATGATACAAGATGGTAGAAAACCTTAAGAGCATGTTTTTGTTGTTTCTTGTGTGATGAATGTTTAGATATGGTTGATAGGATTTCATGGTGGATGGGTAAAAATAAAAAAGTGTATTTTCATTCTTATAAATATTGCATAAATATCCTTATTGAAATAAAGTTTCAAAACCCTAGTACTAAGAAAATTCAGTCTTACAAGATCAGTAAATGGTCCTTTTGAAGAAGTTTCAAGAAGAGTTGATAAGAAACAAACCCAATGGTACTCGGGGAGGTGTTTTAGGTTTTTCAGAAGAAGATTGAGCTTTGAAAAAATATAAAAACTAAGAAACAAAGTAATCTAAAAGAGGGTCTTTTAGGTTTGAGAAACCCCGAGCTAGGGTTAAAACAAGAAAGGAGGCATAATTTCATTTTAAACCACTAGAAAATCCTTAAACCTTGGGGATAGTGAGATTGGAGTTTGTTGAAGGTGTTTCTTATGTTTTAAGCCAAATAAATGATTTTGGGGGAATAAAAACAAGAAACTCAGATAAACTGTCTTATACACCCAGTTTTGGGGTTAGTTTAGTAGTTGGCATAATAAGAAGTGATAAAATCATGAAGCAATGGTACATAAGGTTGGAATGAGATAATACTAAGTCCTTAGTTGATTCATAATCTCTATGAGATCATTTAAAGTGACTAAGCTAAATTCCTAGTTAACTTGCTATGGCCAAATGCCATAAATCCAGGCTTGAGAGGTTGAGAACAAAAATGAATACATATTTCCAAAGTTAGCCTATAACACCCGATGAAACATGGTACAAGGGTGGATAGAAGATTAATGAAGGTTTAGACAAAATTTAAAGAAGGAAATAAAATGTGGTTAAGGAAAATTCTGAAAACACAATCAATAACCTTCTAAATGACTAGACCAAGTGTTAGTTTATAGAGCAAGTGAACTAATATCCCCATTTCATAGTGAAAGACTTGTTCTAAATGATGTATCATGATGTAAAATAGGTTTTGAAGGTTAGATATAGCTTAGTATAGTTTACAAGGACTTGTAAATGGAGTTTATTTATGACAAACTTACAATTAAGTACACTAGCAATAAAGGACAAGAAGTAAGAATGATATGTAATGGTGTATGTGGTGTTAGAAATATGTAAAAGGTGAGAAGGGTAAGTGCATGGAAATGGGGGACTAAAGGGGGTAAAAAGTGGCCACATTTTTCTTGAAATCAGCAAAACCTAAACTTCATCTAATAATTTGGCATGCATATGCTCAAAATTTGACAATGTGATAAGAATAAGAAACATAGTGCTCGAAATCTAGTTTCTAAACTACTATTTGTTTTTTGAAAATGGTGGAGATTAAGAAGGTCAAATGTGGTGCGCACACAAAATATGTCTATTTTTGTGTTAAAAAGATAACAAACTATTGTGTGTACGCCGCCCCCCCCCCCACCCCCATTTTTTGAGTTCTATAAATTATTTTTCAAATCCCTTCGATAGAAAGTTAGCTAAGACCATGTACGAGGTCCCACTAATTTTTCATAATTTTTGGATGAATATATAATTTTTTACTAATTTTCAAAGTGCACACATCCCAAAAATTAAATATTTGTGTGTACACCCCGTAACTTTGAGAAAAGCAGATTGATTTTTTGTTTTTTTAATGCGTGTAGAATGGAGTTTAGACAAAGCCTTTTTCTCAAATTTGGATGAAAAAATCATAAATTGTTTAAAAATTGTATGCGTACGTTTTGGTAAGAAAAGAAGGCACTTTGGTAAAAGAATTTAAGGATAAAATCCTTAAACTAATCAGATTTTAGAAAGAATTATATCGTCACAAAGGTAAAATCAAGCTTGACATCGTAGTATAATGTTTTTTTGGAATATTA